>JBBMOE010000028.1:40838-149052 GCA_037975065.1 Chaetodon trifasciatus | reverse complement strand
GGGAGGACAGTACGGGGGGGGCAAGGGGGGGCTGACAGAGGAGAAATGAGATGGGGATGGAGGGAGCAGCTGATCCACTGCATCCAGCTGAGGCTGCAGTATTCACAGGCCTGACTCTCTCTTAGTATCTCTCTACCATCCCAACACAGATATACACACACATTAACACATTTGCTCATGCCAACACACCATTTATCCCCCCTTTTTGACACTCAAACACACATTATACTGCATTCTCTCATCTCGACACACTAAAATACAAATCCTCGCTCTCAAACACACCTCTGCTCCCTGTTCAATTACAGCCTATGACGCCCCTCTTAAGTCAAGCACACACTTTGACACTCCCTCTCTCATCCTCTTTAATATGCCATGGCTGTCTGTATGTACGCTTTTAAAGGGGAAGGCCGTCTAAATAAATAAACCAAAATCTGAAGGGAGGGCTGCTTTCAGCTCTGGGGGCCGGTAGGTTTATGTGCATGGAGGCAGGCGGTGAGAGGAGTAGATGAAATGCATTCTGAAGGTCACTTAGACTGCAGAGTGTGTGCATCGCAATGAGCTCAGGGGAGAGGAGAGGTAAAGACACAGAGAGAGGGAGGGAGAGAGAGAGAGAGAGAGAAAGAGAGAGAGAATCAGAGGACGACGCCTAGTAAGACGGTGACACTTACTGCTGTTATATCGCTACCAAGGCTAAACCGACCAGGCCAAAAGCCGCAAAATCGCAAAGACAAGGGTTATGTAATGCAGGAACGCTTCATATGAAAAAAAAAAAGAAAAGACAAAATGAGGCCCCATGCATAATTCAGAGAAAACGACAGCTCTGGCACTAAGTGAATCAGGGACAGGAGAGCTGCTGGGAGTGAAGATCCAATTTCCCCAAGTCACCCACTTTGTTTCGCAATCCACCAGCAGTGTGCAGGAAAAAGATGCCACTGCTATCACAGCTGCGAAATGACAATGTGTAACCTCCCTCCCAACTGTATAAATGTACGTAGAGTAAAAAGCAGTGCAGGAAAATAATTGGCGAGTTTCTTTTGTGAGTGTAGGAAGAATAGGCTCACTCAACACCTTCCTTCCTTCTTTGTCAATATTGATTTTTCAGGGTGGCCAAGCTTGAGGCTATTATTTCTGCATTCCAACAGTATACACACAAAAAAAAATCCAATGCAGAGTGTCTACATCTACAGATGCACGCACGCGCACATACACGCTCCAGCATGCAGTAAATCACACACAGAGAGGTGGAAGGAGGGGACAGTAAAGTCTACTGGACAGCAGAGGTGAAAGCTCCACCCACAGCCCAGCAGTGCTCTCTAGCAGACGGCTGATGGAGCCGCTGGGTCCCAGTGCTTCAGCGACGCTAATGCATTTAGGCTGAGGTGACATTTTCAGAAAACAGAAACCAAATGTTGGAAACTTTGTGTGATTTGCTCACATATGCAACACTTCTCTTAAGAAGGTAAAGAACTGTAAAGCTCCGGACAACGCAGGCTCGCACTCAAGCTGCGTGATTAAGCATGCTGTGATTTTCCTTTTCAGTGGTTAACAATTGCTTTATTTGTTTAGCAAATGTTGTGATACCTGAAACTCCTGATGTGGTAGATCAACCTCCTTTACACGCAGGGACACAGGGTGTAATGACTCAGGAAGTTGGAAAGGCTGACTAACAATCTTTCAATGTTTATAGAGAAATGAAAGTAGAAACTAGAATACAGACAGAAATGTGGGGAGTCAAATCTTACAGATGCGTATAACTAATGCTGAGTAAGGAACCCAGAGGCCATTTCTAGAGAGCACCGCTGTCACTGAAGAAATTACCAGAGAGATCAATCCCCTCATAAGCCCCTTCCCCCTCGCTGCTATCAGTTCTTACAGCTGAAACTGCATCATCCACGATAGCTTTAAGACCCCAACCACAGCCAGAGATAGACCTGTACACGACAAAGTTTGACCAACCTCATCCTGGGACAGTGGAGCATAAACTGAGCAGCACAGCTGAAGTTCAACTGAAGTCACTTCACTGCAGGAATTTCTTCAACCCACCACCACTTATAAGCCAATTCCGTCTCCAGCAAGGCTAATGTGAAAGTTTGTCCTGAGCAGCACTCCAGAGTCTATCTCTGGCTGCTGACATCCAAACCCACCCCTCAGCTCTACAACCCACTACTAAGCCTTACTTCCTGCTGTTGAAGCTGCTGTTATGATTGTTTGTGAGAGATGAAGGCGAGATCTTTGGCAAAGCAGAGAGATTGGAAGCACCAGATGACCTTCAAAAGATAAAGAATAGATCATGAGTTAGAGTAGAGAAAATAAGGAGCTGTTCCAGAAAAGGTGTGCGAGTGTCGATTAAATCAAACTGAGATGAATTAAAATAAACAGTGGGATATGTCAGCAACGAAAGGGCAAGCAAAAGAGGAAGTCCAGGGCAAAGTCATAGAGAGAGGAAATTTTTGAAGATGATGAGGTGCTGTCGTGACATAGCAGGGAAACTTTAAAAAGGGTAACATAGTTCAAGAAAGGCAACTGAAAGGTGTTTCAGATAAGCTGCCCAGATAATGAATTCTTGTGCTGTGTCACCTCTGACCAAGTTAAAAAGTCCTTAGCAATACAATGATACACTGCCGATGTGAAATCCTTTGGGAAATCAACAGTCGTGTTTGGATACAGTGCAGAAAACTGCATTCTGTGTCTGTGGCAACGTTTCTTTCCTTCAGTCAGCAAAGCAACTTAAGCCAGGTGATGCGCCGTTCACTCACTTGGGTGCCGTGGAGCCTCGGGGCCATGTGCCATCCTCGTTCTTCTGCTCTATTACGAGAACCTGTGGGAGACGGCACAAAGAAAAGAGGGCTCCATCTGCTTTCACTAGATTAAACGTTTTAAGTGTTTGCATCCTATACTGTGGTCTACTGAGACAGAAAAGGTCACCTGCAAACGGAGCGAAAAAATTTCTGGCAGATTTTTTATTAACTTTAATTATTATTCAGATTTGACCAAAATGTCAGGTTATACTCTCAAATTTCCAGGCTGCAAACTGCATTTTGACATGAAATCAAGTCTGTTTTAGACACATTTTTAATAAGTAAACACAAAGGAACAGGTGTGTTTTGCCTTTTCACACACTGTGAAGATCTGCCGTTACCAACGACCTGTTAAATATTTGCCTTCCTCACATAATGTGGTGACTGCATTTCTAATAGGGAAAGACAGGGAGCTGGATGGATCTGATCAGCTGTTTCTTGACTGACTCTGAACAATCCTCTGGAACAGCTGCTAGTGAGCGGGACGGCCCTTGCGATCTGAAGCCCGCTGGCTCACTATGGCCACGTGTCTCCATTAATCTCAGCTTGTATAGAGGTTGTGTCTGCTCTGGTCGACTGCCAGGTGGATGCCAGGACATGCGTGCACAGTTTAAGCAGCTTACAAGGAGAGGTTAAGTGCCCCCATGTGGCACCTGATGCACAGATGTTGTGGGTTTTCGAAGCTTTAACTATCTCATTTACAGGAGAAGATTTTTTTTCTTCTTAGAAAGGCGAACCTAACCCTAACCCGCACTACGCTGCCTCTGATTGGCTTAAACTGGGTAGATAGGACCAGCAATGAAGAGAAAAAAAGTCAACCTAACTAAGAGATCCCAACTTCAACAGAGAAAAAACTGTCACAATACCAGTGTGTAAGATTTAGGGGGATCTGAGGTCTGACTGGTAGAGAGCACAAATAAGGAAAAGCTATCTGATAAGGGAAATTGGAACCAGAGCATATTTCACTGAGCTCAGGAATAATAACTGTCTACATAGCGAGCCATATTTGGACAGCCCTGTGTTGATTTTGTCAAATGCGTTTTTTTGGGCTGACTCCATTCAAACTGTTTCAGGTAAAACCAGAAAAGCCCCTACCTGTCCTTGGTAGAGGCCGGCGTCTTGAATGGTGCTGTCAGGTTTGTTGAGAGGCTCAAAGGTGTTGCTCATGTACCTATTCCACAGTCTGGTCTCCTTCTCATCAGCGATGCTGAACAGCTTCCTCATCTCCTTCTCTATCATGTCTGCAGCAAAGTGTAAATATTATCAAAAAAGAAAAAGACTGTGGTTCACATTACATGGTTAAAAGCAGAAATAGCCCTGTGTTTAAGAGAAAAGACTCCTAACGTTCAACTGCAAAGGAGGAACTAATCAGTGAATTCATCTATTGTTGTTTGCAACCTGCACAAAGAACTTCTAGTCGGGGGGGTAGTTAAGATCTTTCATCAGCAGCAGACCATGTTTGTTCAGACATTATGCGATTACTCAAGAAAAAAATGACAACTGTGTATAATAACTTAGACTTTTGTGTGAAAGAGTGTGTCTGGTCATGTTTGAGTGTAAAAATCCTCTAGTTTACAAACAAAATCGCTGCAGTTGTTAATTAATGAGTTGATTAACACTTTAAAAGAAAGACACCTGTGGTAAAGAGCTATCCAAGATATGAAAATATGGAATCAAAGTGAATTCAAGTCAACTTGGACATCCTCGCCGGCAGCGTAAATAAGAGCAAGCCTACCTATTGTATCAGCTTTACTGAAGCGCCTGGTGATCACATTGTCCATGTTGCTGTCTTCACAGAGCTTCAGCTCTGTCAAGTACACCTCCACCTTGCAGTGCTTCACAAACATACCCTGTTCCACCACCTGAGAGAAAAACACAGGGAAACTATTAACTGTCCACATAATCTAAAAATGAACCTGTGATTGATCAAATATAAACATATCGCAAACATCAATATTAAACACGATTTGTATTTAGAAAGAGCTGGCAGAAACTGTGCATTACACTCTTACTATGCTAAAGTGACTGCAATGAGAATCATAATCATCATAATATACTAGTACCCCTCAGGATACTTCTAAATCATCTCAACTGTTCTTTAATATTATAGTGGCATAGCTGGACCACATTAGCTGACTGCACCAAATAAAAGCATGGGACTTGAAAATACTATGTGGCAACAGATACAAGTCAAGCCAAAACACAAGACCCAATGTGGCCAAAATCAACGGGAAATCTCTGCTGCCACTATAACAGAAGGAAAACTTGACATGATCAAAACTCAGGACACAAAAATGGACCTTTTACAGACAGTCAACCAAACATGGCATACCAAAACCAGCTGGTTATTCTTTGAACAGGAAGTAGTAAACATGCTATCATAGCAAGTCATCAGGTACACCTCTTACATTACCCCAGTCTAATTTTTTATTTGCTTTATCTCTCAAATGGTGAACAGTGACTGGTAAATTTGGGGTTGTACTAGCTTCTGTGTCTCATGGAGAACAAAGTACAGGCTGTTGGCCTGGTTGCCACTCATCTGGTGTCCTGATAGAAGCAGAGTCAGAGTGAAGTGCCTAAATTAGCAGCACCTCGTGGAAACAGCTGAGGGGTCCCAACCTATTTATTTCCGCGCTGAGCCCCTCCGACACACAAAGTACCAACTTCACAAACCTCCCTGAGAACAGCGATAGTCATGCACACTCGCACAGCTCAGATTCTCACCCCCACCTCTCCCCTGCCCACCTCGATACCCCGGTGGGCCCACCGTGCCCCCTCAGCACAACTCCCATGTGTTTGTAAACTCGGAGCAAAAGCCCAACTCATCAATAACTCTGACAGAATTTCTTAAATCAGAGCTGAGCCAAAACCATTTACCCCACCCACCCTTCCTCCTCCCATACTGGTTATGCCTCTCACACTCCTCTCAGAAGCGTTCACAGTTTCTCTCAGTGTGACCTCAGCTGGCATTCCTCCACTTCAAAAAACAAGGACACGCAGGAGCACTCCGCCGGTGTTGGCAATCAGACTAGAACAGGACAACGGAGGGAAACATTGCGACAAACCCGTGACTACAATCCTCCTAAATCCTTTTTAGCGCTTGTGTTCCCCCCGCACCTCAGGATGACAACCCCACAGAAGAAACAAAGAGTTGAAAAAAACAGGAAAACTAATAGTGAACCTCTTGCATGTTGTGTCTCGCAGATCGCTCCATGTAGCTTTTCAGTCATCCAGAACGTTGCCTGAAAATAGAAACCCTGCAGCCACCCGATACGTCCCACGACATACATGGCAAAATGGGAGGGTCAATGGAAGGGGGGAAGGGGGGGACGAGAGAGCAAATGATAGAGAAACCTCTTCTAGCAGCCATGATGCCATGACTAGTGAGATTTGAAAAGGGGATTTGATACTGTAGGTCTTGTTAAGTTATAGTCGCCATTATGAAGTATTCCACTGACAAATCAACTATAAGCACACATACAGCCATTCAGCGGCCTGTTTCACTCGACCAAAATGTGTACAAAAGTATTTATTCACCCTAAAATAAATAATTGCAGTTCATGACAGAAATGAATGAAAAGCCGAAGGAAATGAATGAAAAAACACCAGAAGGGTTACTTATTGTTGATACAAGGTAAACCTGCAATATATCGGGATTATCTTCATTTGTTTCAGCTCCTGAGCACCGTGTATCTTTGAACTGGTAAATCAAATCAACCAATCAATACATACTGCAGCATTTCTTAGGGTTACACGCAGGCAGTACAGTATTTCATTCCAAACTAAATGCTGTGCCTAACTCTTTCTTCTTTGATAAAAATGTAGAAAGAATAGCACTGGAGCCATACCAATATCATCAAGTATTATAGTTCAGGTGTGTCTTCTACGATTCTACTAGAGTAACACTGGTCCAGAACTCAAGTTTCCCTCACTGTTGTGCTGCACTCAAAATATCCTGATATCAAATGGCCGTATTGGTGAACTTTTCTCCCTTTCAACCAAACACAAGCCACACTGCACACAACAGCTGCCAGTCACAACCATTACACTGCAATAGAGAAAACCACCTTTGCTGGCATTATATTATGTAGTGAGCAGAACACTTTCCACCAATCAAATCCGTTCAGATTCTTGCACTTGTAACTGAATCCTTACCTTGCGTGCAATTGGCTCCTGACCCTCTGTCAATCCATACCAACTGACAAGCTTATTCCAGCCCTCTGTTGGGACTAAGATGTAGTCAAGTTCATCGATGAGGTGCTCCTTGATGGCCAGCACATCCCCATCTAGAGGCAGGGAGGGGATGAGAGAAAGGATGACAAACAGGCCGACAGAGGGAGGGAAAGCACATTGTGGGATAACACTTACACCAGTGACCCTGTGCTGACTGTCTCACAGGACACAAAACACACAAAGAAAAAGGTATGCTGGAGAGCTTTCTATGAACCCCCCGCCCAAAAGGCTACTCTATGGAGTCGGTCAATAATGTTGTTTTTTGTTCCCTTTTCCTCTGAACTCTTTGTTGCTACTTCCAGAATGATGAAGCAATTATAACCAGGGGTCTGTGGTGTTGTGTACATACATTCTTAGGAATATATTATGGTCTAATGAGATGATACATCCTCTGTCTTACCTCTGAGAAGACCAGAGTTATCAACTGGTCCTGGGTAGACATTCTGGTCCCCCATCTGATATTTGTCCCAACTGTCAAATCCCACATATTTCTTCCACTGTTTGAACCAGTGACTGTCCACCAGGTACCTGCAGAGAAGGCAAGTAGCATTTTTTTCAGCTCTGATAAAGCAAGATGGGGCACATTTGATCAGTATACATTGTCCTAAGTTGTAACCACGAGCTTTTGTATTTACTTTTCCACGTTCAGCGGTAAATAACACAAAAACCTCGGCAGGTGAAGGCTACCTTGCTATCAGCACTCTAAACAAATCTGACTTTGAGAGCCTAATATGACACAGATTGATAGTTGTAATAGTAGCACTGTTGACGCCGACTTGAGTTCAGGTTGCGGCATGCCTGGCCAGCTGGCTCTGTGATTTTGACAGGTGCTTCTTTTTCCGACTCCGCCCTGCCGAAGCCGACGGACGAACCCACTGACTGGCAGACCACTTGGAGCTTCGGTAGACTAGCCAATTAGCCATTAGCCTGCTAACTAGATCAGGCAAACGAAATGCAGCCTCACTGAGATCATGACATCATACAAAATGCGAGATGGTTATTTGGAAGTAGCGAACATAAACGCCGGAACAAAATATTTAATGTAAAGGATATGTGAAGAGTGTATCGTTTCTAACTAAGACTTTAATAGCTAGCTTTAGCTGAGGCACCGCGAGTCTGCCAACCTGACACACATGAAGCTGACAGGCTCCCGTTAGCTAGCTCACAGCTAACTGTCAACACGGCCCGTCACCTCGGCTTTCTTATCCTTCATGGTGTTGACAGCCTCGGCAGAGCCAGCCAACGGCCACGCGACATCTTTGAAAAGCTTTCAGTTTAAGTCTTACCAAGTGTCTCCCTTTCTTAGCTGTGTTTTCAGCAGTGCCGCGACCTCTCCTCTCTGGGTATCCAGATCAGCCGCTCCTCCTTCCGCCATCTTTCCACAGACATCACCCGCTGCATGCTGGGAAAGTGCGGGGCGTCACCGAGGTACGTAGAGAGTGACGCTCCAGCTTCAGCCAATCAGCAGCTCGCCGACAGAAAAGGAGAAGCATGACACCCAGTGGTAAAATTATTCTAGAAAAGTGGCCCAAAACTGCCCCATCATTGTGCTGCACAGCCGTCTTGATGTCTAAGAAGCTGAACCCCCTTAAAAACACCAACTACACATCTCTTTATCAAGCCAGCATTATATAATTTGACATTTTTTAGTATAACATATAATACAGCCAGTAAAATACCTCTAAGCAGTCTCATTTCCAAAAGAATTTGTCAGTGGAACAAGTTGGAGCTTCTTTTTTTGTCCCATTGTCCCATTATTTTCCTGTTCAGAAATTATACATTCTCTCCTATTGTGAAACAGTAAAATGTTTAATTCCTGCATCTTGCTGAGGGCAGACTGGAAGTCATATAAGAGAATGGTTGGTTTTATAAGGAAATTAACATCATTGATAGCATGTATGTACATTATGCAAACTACAGGTCTGAAAACTTTTTTTTTATTCGTCAGGCTTCTCCCTCCAGAGAGATAAAGATACACTTGTACAACACTGCATAGCACTGGTAAAACAGCTCAAGACAACATTAAATTTTGCATGTTTATTTAAAAACATACTTATAAGATTCACATTTCTTTGTACAGTCATATTATGTTACAGCACAAAATATGAAGCTATATGTCACGTTAGTCCTAAAGCTATTGCTACAGCATTTTAACTTTTACTGCCATGGTATCTTTTCATTACACAGCCCATTCATGCAAAACATTTTATTTCAATGCTTGTAAATACAGTAAGGAAAATTTCCCCAATCAGTTATGATAATACAATATATGATACAAATATGGTGAAGGAACCATGAAGTGATGTCAGATGGACTTGAAAAAGTATCTTACATAGAGCCCACTTTTAACAACCCAGCTGTAACAAAGGTTAACCTGTTCCATTACTGATTTTGCTGCCTTAGTGTTACACTTGCATGAAATTCATCCCTACCATGCAAACTAAAACATTTATTTTCACACTGCTGGTGGAACCAGTGTTTCTCTCTCTACATCTGCCACCTCTGAACGAGATGAAAATGGCATTAACTTTTCTTATAAAATTGTAACATTTTCTCAGAACATGGCTGACTCTTAAATTGCAGCTGACCTTGAATTAGCTCATTTGCATCACCTACGAAACGCAGATCTGAACAATTTAGGCCAGTGCAAGAGAGTGAGTCGGTTTGAGTAGAGTAAATGACTTTTGTCCCTGAAAAAAAGCCCTTGTCCCCTTTCAAACATCTAAGTAATCAAATAAATGACAAGTAACACATGACTTTTTAATTTTTTTTTCTTTATCCTTCTTTTATCACATTAATGCCATGCACTGAAATGTACAGATGCTGCCAAACCCAGCACACTGTAGGCCTATTGTCTCCCGAGTCCTCCATATCTGTTGTGTATTAAAGTAGGTGATGTGGCACTTTATTACTCTTTCCCTGCTGTGATCTATGAGATGGAGGCAAGGGTGCAGCAGGTCAAGGATGGAACAAAAACCCCATGTGTTTTTCCCATACCCATCACCACCGTGGACCTCATAAGTTGGAGTCTCTCTCTGAGACAGGATAGTAGCCATTTGTAGTCAAGGTGGCATTGCCCTCAGGAGCGAAGATGGCCAGTAACCTCTCTTGCTCCCTCTTTGTTTTGGGTAAGGTGTCCGATGGTGTGATGAGCAGCTGGATGCGCTTTAAGAAAGATAAACCAGTGTTAAAGACTCCAGTCTCAAACAGCTTTCTGAGTGAATTCCACAATAGAGTAAGTTCAAGTCAGGACCCGGCTCAGAGGGGCCGGGGACACAGGAAGTCTGATTTAAGACCAAGACCAAAACTGGCACACAGATCCTGCAACTTCAGACACTGATAGATCACAAAGAGCTCTATAAGGGGCAACTCTTACCTCTCTGAACGTCCCCTGGGTGGTGCTGATCTTGTACACCATCCAAAGTGGGATGCAGACCATGGAGGCAAGAGCGAGCAGCCAGCCAATGACATAGCCCCACCATGGGTACACATACTCATTATTGTACTTCAGGGGAGTGTATTTGATGAGGGAGAAGGCAAAGGTACCCTGCAGGGACAAATAGACATGTATTACTGTTGGTGAATTTCTTTTGATATCTGCAAAAGAGTAGAGGAGGCCTCAGGTGCTGTGAGCCTTTGTCATTTTTGGAAAGCCTTGATGCTATTAATTAGTTTGTTGATGCTCACAATGCACGTGGCTGGAGTGAAGAACAGCCAACAGTACTTGATGTAAGGTCCTGGGCGGTAGCCAATCATGTCCTCAATGTTATCATAAAAGCGATCTGCACCTGCAAAAACAAGTAAAGACATTTCTCTCTTTGCCGCCGCGCTTTAAAAAAACTTAAGCTGAAGATGAGTGTCTGCCAGTGATTAGAAAAACACTCTTTGATTAAAACAAACAGGAAAATCTTTTATGTTTGAGGACGGCTTACCATAGACCCATGCAATGCAGACAGACTCAAAGATGGCCATGAAGAGAAGACACATGCCACTGGCTGCATAGTAATCAAACAGCTGGAAGACGTACATGCCCCCCTACAAAGAGAGAGATAATAAAGCCTTTAGGCATAATTATGCTGGGATATTTAACCTGATATGCTTAATCCAGAGGTTTTCACATGAAATAGATTAATAGTTAAATGAATAACCTTATGACATAAATTGAAATTTAATTGACCTGAGACATGCTGCATAAAACCTTTGACTTGTTGGTACTTAGAAAATGAGTATGTGTGTGTGTGTGTGTGTGTGTGTGTGTGTGTGTGGATGAAACACATAGTTAATGACCCTGTTGGGAAAAACACAATGAGGAAAATTTAAGATGGCCACCTTAAAAATACTGCAGTGAATGCTTGCAGATCTTTGTCTCTGTGCATGCAGCTGTGTGTGTGTATAGTCTGCATCTGTGTGTGTGCGGTCCCAAGTGTGACCCCTACCTCCATCAGCATGGTGAGGCCCATGAAGAAGGAGAAGAGGCTAACAGCTAACAGGAAGAGCTCCCTGCGGTTCTTACGCCGGAACACAGCAGGATACATGTCAACTACCGCTGTCACGAGGCTCTCGACACACACAAACTGGTGGGAGATGTGAGGAAAAGAGGGGGAGAGGTAAGAACGGGAAAGTGAATGAATCTCTAATATCATGTTAGTGCAGTTTACGCTGTGTTCACACTGCATTTGTTCAGTAATCAGTGCCATTGTGGAAAACAGTGCATGTGTGATAGTTAACCATCTACCTGGCTGTCAAGCCCCAGAAAAACAATCATGATGAAGAAGAGGGCAGCCCACAGAGGAGAGAAAGGCATCATGGACACAGCACGGGGATAAGCTATGAAGGCCAGGCCAGGACCTACAGAGATGAGTACAACAACATGAATGATTACCAGAGGTAACAGAGGTTATACAGGTTTATTCCTTTTTCTCCTAGCCTTGAATGTAGTTGTTGCAAGTCTCACCAGATTCTGCCACTTCTGAGATGGGAACATTTTGCTCATAAGACATGAAACCCAGGATGGAAAAGATTGCAAAGCCAGCCACGAAGCTGGTGCCACTGTTCAGAAAGCACAGCGACAGGCAATCTCTGCAACGGAATGGACATCATCAGGCTTCAGAGTCACAGGTGATCGATCACATCTCTTCTAAGCAAATTTCATGGACCACTTAATATTTTTGTTTGACTTTTTCCATACTGAACCATGTAAACGTGTACTCCTTGGTATGCATATAGATTGTTTACATACCTGTAGCAGTTATTGTTGTATTTGTTATAGCTGCCCAGAGCCGTCAGCGACCCTAAACAGATGGCGTAGGAGAAGAAGATCTGGGTACCAGCATCCATCCACACCTTACGCAAAGGAAAAAAAAATCGCTGTCACTGAAATGAAAGTGGCGCTAAATGATACACACAAGTACATCATGCAGAGTATAGATAATCCAGAGTTCACGTGTGTCAGCATGTATGATCATTGACTATTGTAGTTTCACATCAGTAAAGAGTCAAAGGTCTGTCATGGATTGTTTGTCTCCACACTGATTAACACATATAGAGAGTGCGGGATCTGAGACGGATAGCAGAATGAGTGAAAACATCAGATACAAAAAATTACCACATAACAACATTATGTAAGAGCATAATTATGAATGAGATGACACATTGAATTATTAGTTTTGTGTGTTTACTCTAGTAAAAGTAATAACAGCACTTGACAACAAGCGAGATACATCAGAGGTTGATCAAGGGACTCTGACAGGGCTCTTCTGATTGGACTGTTGCCGGTCTGAGTCAAGCAGAGCCAGTAAAAAACTCTCTCATCCTCCCAGAGGGGGGGAAGGCTGGTTATCCGGCGGTCTGCGGCTCAGCCCTGGTAGAGCTCATGTTTACAGTCACTGTGGTGTCCTGGCCCCGCATTTGATCCCTGTGGCCCCTGCCTCTTTCATGGAGAGCAGATGGACCCAGCAGAAACTAGGCTCCCCAGCAGAGAACCATGGGATACCTGCACCTGGTGCGCCCTCACCCATAGGGACCACATGGCTCTTCTGAAGGCCCTCATTGGGGCCACCACAATGATTCATCAATCAATGGATTCTTTTTTTTTTCATTTTGGCTTTAATTTGAAGGGGGTTGTGTGACATCCTGGTACCTGTGGGTCCGCCAGTCGTCCCAGGTCTGGATAAAGGTAGAACTGGATACCGATGCCAGCACCAGGGAGGGTGAGCCCTCTGATCAACAGCACAATCAGCATGACATAGGGGAAGGTCGCAGTGAAGTAGACCACCTATGCAGACACACACATGCAGAGATGTTAAATATGCCAAGACGAAACACGCCAGAAAGAAGAAATAAATACCAGATGTCATCCATAATGCGCCCTTCTGGTAACACAAGAAAAAATACAAAAAAGGGTCACCTGGAGTTTTCACTTGCGCTCTCAAAGAGGTCCCTCTCACCCACCTTTCCCGTGGATTTCACCCCCTTCCAGATGCAGAAGTAGCACATGACCCAGGCGATGAACAAGCACAGGGCCAGGTCCCAGTTCAGGGAGCCCATGTGGTCAATGCCGGGGGAAATCCTCAGCGCTCTTCTCCTGCAGAGATGAGGAAGAAACACAGAGATGATGCGTCACTGTTTTTCAGAACAGCAATGTATGACCGAGAGGAGGTCAAGCGGCCAGAAGAACTCACTCCCAGAATTCGATGACAGGAGAGGTGATGTTGAGGTTGATCGTCTGGTTGATTGAGGTGTTCCTCCTCTGAAACTCCATGCAGTTTTCTGGCAGGGGAAGGGAGAAACGTGTAGGAATTCTTAAATGTTTAAAAAACATTGGAGGAACTTCTGTAAGCTTTTGAAGTACATTCATTTACCTGTGTTCCATGTGTTGTTGCAGGACGACCAGGCCAGGTCCCAGGAGAAGGAGTAAGACAGGTAGAAAATCCCCCAGGCCAGAACAATGATGTAGTAGAAGTTCAGCAGAGTCACGATCACCTGGGTGCCATAGCCAAGACCTGAAGAAAAGACATTTTAGTAGACGGCACTGAAAACCCACAACCAGTGGAGGCATTTTCCTGCAAGACGGCACACCTGTCCTACCTACCTTCAAACAAGGGACTGATTTTCCTCCAGCAGGTAATGCCTCCCTCACTGGTGTACTGGCCCAGGGCCGTCTCCAGGAAGAAGACGGGAACGCCACAGGTGAAGAGGAAGATCAGGTAGGGGATGAGGAATGCACCTGAGTTGAGACAAAGGAAAGCATTTCAGGGTTAGAGCTGACTAATATTTGATGCCACAGAAAAATGGTTGACCACCTCCAGTCTCAGTTCCCGGTGCCGTATGCATACACTGCATGTTGAGCAACATTCTTCTCGTATGCCTGTTTTTTCCTACTCAGGGTCATGGGGGAGGCAAAGCCTGTCCAAGCGTGCATTAAGTGACAAGCAGGCAGGCAAACTACATGTCTTCAAAATGTTGCAGAGCAGCATTCATTCACACATAAATTCATGAGGTCAGATCCTTTATTTAAGTAACATTCTCAACTACAAAAGATACAAATTACAATGAACCATGAAGAAAGCAGATTATTCCAATTTGGTGTGAACCTTCTCTCTCCCCCTCCCACCTTTTCTTGGATCACTTATTGCGTATTATGTGTTACTTATTACAAGCTCATTTTTTCTGGCTTCAAATGAATGTGTTGCTTCTGTTCACACCAGATTGCCTTTAAATAGTTGGGATTTTAACCAAATTAAGGTGGCTTGAACAAATAAACTGAATTGGTCTGAAGTTGTATTGTAACTTTTGATGAGAACAAGCACAAGGAGACATGTTTCTCCAATGTTCCTGTCTTTAGCTGCAGACCCCAGCCACTGCCACGCTCTTTCGCCTTTTGAGTTTGACGTCCCGTCGGGTGGCTGAGGATGCTTGGTGCACTCAGATTTCCGCCTCTCTGCGGGGACAGCTGCTGTGAGCGAGGAGCAACAACAGCTGCCTGACCCCGATCAGCCCTGAACCCTGAACCCGTGCTGCCCCATGGAGGGAGGATGAGGGGTGTCCAATTTAGCAGCTACACAAGCATGTCCACAAACAAAAAGGGTGAAACGTTCTTTGGGGTCTGGTTAATTGTGAGTGCTTGAATTTAGATTTTCTTTCACCTGAGCGCAATCGCATCTAAAAAGGGAGCACTCGGGTGTTCTGTCATGCTTTATACTGTGTGTTTTTGCATGTATCATCACCAGTAGTACTACTGATTGCATGTAAAAACAATACCGCATGGCTGATTGTAAAAGTGCAAGATTGAATTTTTAGTGAATTGAATTGAAGTTTTAGCAACTTCTGTCAGTGCTGATAGCTATTAATGAATTTACTGAACTATAAAGGAGGGACATGGATCAACCCATCTTCCATCCACTCAGTCCATCTTCCACTCACCTCCACCGTTCTTGTAGCAGAGGTAAGGGAAGCGCCACATGTTGCCCAGGCCGATGATTGAGCCGGCGACCGAAAGGATAAACTCAATCTTGTTGCTCCATTGGCCGCGCTCCTCCATCTTCTCCGGGGAGGAGGAGGGCAAAAGGTCCTTGGTCTGACTGGTGCCATTGGGGAGGTCTGCTTTGGCAGTGTCTCCTACGGAGCAGACAGGGAGGAAGAGAGAGCAGAGGAGGATTGCAACAAGTTACAGAAACTATAAGATATGATTTTGTAGAGCTGTATAGATAGAAAAGGGGCATGCGTGCTCAGTCCTTTTAATCCCATACAAAGAACAAATTCACCTAAAACCACACACAAAAAGATTAATTTGGTACTTTGTACACTTTATGAATTGTATCAATTTCATCTAAGTACAATTCAGTCTTATCATTGCCTTAAATAAAAAAGAAAAATACAGCAATCAACATGTTAAAAGAAATTACTTCAATCAACTTTAATCCATTGAAATCGTAGTAAAAATCTCCACACGCAGTTTGTGAAATGACACTTGCACCTTACCTTTCATCGCAGTGCCACTTGCTCTTCTGTGCGTAACTCTCGTCTCAAGGCTGAAGCAGTCTCTGGAAATTTATCTGTAAATGCTCAGGTTTTAGTATTTAACATGACCGGAGCAAGGGGGCGGGGGTTTGTAATGCTAAACTTAGGCCAGCCTCCACTTCCTTTCCCTTTCCTCTGCCCCCTTTGGAGCAAAGTACATCACCTGCCATGGCTACACGGTTAGAAGAAGGTGCAACAGGAGAGTCCAGTGGGATGACAGCATGATCAGCACTGTCAGTTTCTGCTGTGGGAAATGTACAGTAAAAAAATACTAGACAATTTCCCCTGGGGAAATTGTGAAAGGGCCACGGGGGCGAATGCCGGACTGTGTACATTATGATGAGATTTCATCAGAGATTTCAAATAGCGGCTAATGCTAAGCTAACATTAACATGTCAAATAACACATAGAAAAGATGTCAAACACCATTAGAATGCATTTAAGAATCATTTTACCCTAGGTTAGCATGTTAGCATTAGCATGCTAACCTAGGGTAAACGCCGCTATTAGCATTGTGGCTAATGCTAACAGGCCAACATCACTCATTACATTACTAACGTTTCAAACCCACCAGTAACAGAAAATCAGCTACATAGCCGCAGCTGGAGCTACATATGTGTGTTTGTGTGTGTGGCAGAAGAGTGCTCAGAGAAGTACTGAGGCTCAGAGGTTGCTACAGCAACTTGAGCTGGTTGACCTTGATGATAGCGGCCGCCCAGGCAGACAGACAGGGGCAGACAGAAACGTGGAGAAAAACAGCCATTTTCTGCCTCTGCACTACTCTTGCATTCGGGCTTATCCTGAGAAAACAGTAGCTCCTATCAGAACTTCCTTGTAAGAACTCCTCCCTTGTAAGAACTTCCTGAACACTTTGGTGTGCTTTTGGTGTTTCTATAGTCAATATTTCGCAGACACTCACGAGTTGAAAACGGGGGTCCATTCTGCTTCTCTCAGAAAATGTTTGTATTGGAGTGAATGAGGAGCAGAGACAGACGTGGCCGCACTTAGAGGCTGCTAATTCAAATTCTGTAAGTCTCTCTGATTTTCCGAGCACATTGTGAGAGACAGCACAAATTTGTCTACAAACGTGGAAAACATCATGCGTGTAGAGCGTAAATTGTGGCCGGGAGGAGTTTGGAAACAGAGCTATAGCTGCAGTGAACAGGGCTCGTGCTTCGCACCGTGGCCCTAATTAAAATAATGTTTTCGGGAACTCCTGCAAAAAGTATGAGCAGACAACCACCCTGATAATAAGGCTTCCTCTCTGCACTGTAGTACATCCTAAAGCGTTTACTGGGGCTATTTGATGGAAGGAGCTCATCCACACGGTATACTCACATGATGGTATGACAGGCTAAAATATCAGAGGTGGGTCAGACAATGTGAACACTGACAAATCTTCCATGTTGTGTAACAAATAACTGTCAGTGTGGCAGATAAGTGCATCTGTATTTGCTGATTTAACACAGTATTCATATTACTATTACTACCCAGCTGATGGAAGGAGCTGGATAGTGTGTGATTATGAAAGGTTTTTTGACCATTAAGACCGTTTCAGTCAGTAATTCCACTCAAGGATCAACACAACAAACAGCGGCGATGAAGATGGAGCGGCATGAGGTGACGGTGCAGACATTATGTAATCTATTATGCGCCATTACGGTTGATTTTGTTGGTGCCTTGCAGCCCCTTGAGATCGCTATTTCTGACGGCCCCGGTCAGAGCGGTGACAGAAGTGAGTCACAAAAGCAGCCGGGGTCAGTTCACGCCGGATTTGACTCGGCTGAGTTAGAAGTGGACATCAGCACAGCCCCCACCCACAATCCTCCCCTCTTTTGCACATAGCTGTTCTGTAAATTCAGACATTTAAGTGTGGATCCTATAGAACTGTTGCTTTTTTTCCTCTCTGTTATAAGCAGAAATACAGACATTTCCCAACCTTCAGCTGAGGGGGAAAAACACACGGAACATGGAATTCAGCATGCAAGTCCTCATACTGGGGCTCCACAACATTCTTCCACATCTCCCCTCTAATTGGGCTTAATGAGTAACACAGGAAATGTGAAGCTTAACTTGCCACTTGAAATCAATCAACCTCTCAATGACATGACCGTAAGTCACCACAGAGCCCTTGGGATGATTGGCGGGTCAAAATCTGACATTTCAGCCAAAATCAAAAACACAGATATTTTTAAATCTTACTCTCTCCATGACAAAACCTCTGCCTCTTAAAAGAAAATCAAGAAAAAAAACAGCAAAATTATCATTTGACTAGCAATAGTTTATTAAAGGTGAGAAAACAAAACAAAAAAAAAGCCACAATCCATTTGTTTAATTGCTTAAAAGTATGTACATTATAAATAATTGCACTACATTACAACCATTTGTGTTTCCTAGTCTGGAGTCCTACATACTGAGATGTTAGTGTCCGAGGAGCCAGGCGGAGGGCAGAGGGGAGAGGTTCAGGATGTCCAATAAAACACGACTGGGGACACGTCTGTTTATTTGCCTGTTTGCACTGAACACAACAGCTGGAGTAAGTGGGTGTGTGGTTTGAGTGTAAGTACGTGTACCGATGACTTGTTATTGTTTGGGGGAGGACCAGCAAGTAGCTGGTGGATGTTTCTAGGCCTAAAACTGTTGGAGGAGGACTACATCGTTTCTGTGTACTAACAACCTTTTCAACAGATCTTAACGCTCGGAGAGAGAGAGAGCATGTCATTGGTGGAGCCTCGGGGTGACAGCAGGACTCTTCTCTAGCTTCCAGATGCAAGTTGTCTTTTTGTCTTGTGCTCTATAAACCCAGGCGGTTACACAGACACCTCCGTGTTTGTCCTTCCTTGTCCAAGTTCACTCATAAAGGGCCCTCAGATTCTGTTCAGTCTTACAGGTTGAGAGGTTGAAACACTAGCCTGGATACTAGGTTTTGTGTTATGCTCATTGCATGAGGTACAGTATTCAAAGTCAGTCCTAGGCTGTTTTTTTTTAAGCGCTAACTGCCCTGCTGAGGCTCTTGCTGCTGCTGTGAAGTTGCTGGGTTTAGATGAGAGGTGGCAGGCGCGTGAGACCACGAGGCCACGACAGACGACGACGGCAGACTCTGCACGCCGCTGCACAT
The DNA here is from genome assembly GCA_037975065.1 of Chaetodon trifasciatus. Classification (NCBI taxonomy): domain Eukaryota; kingdom Metazoa; phylum Chordata; class Actinopteri; order Chaetodontiformes; family Chaetodontidae; genus Chaetodon; species Chaetodon trifasciatus. The sequence goes on along the minus strand of JBBMOE010000028.1, from coordinate 129,885 downwards.
CGATGTTGACAGCACGACGAGGCTCTCCTCCGCCACCTCCTCCACAGTCATCCCTCCTCCCCCTCCCCCGCTCGCCCCGGCCGCCTTCCGAGAGCAGTCCACGCAGATGTAGTCTTCGTTCTCGGCCATTTCGCACGACACGCCCACGCACACCTGGTGGAACCACTCGTCGCAGCCGCCGTCGCACTGCACCCAGTCCACCTGGAAATACACACAGGCAGGCATGTGAGCGAGGACTGAGGAGGGACGACAACAAGGACGCATTGTGACAATTATTGAAAAGAAAACATGTGGCGGTGGTTTGTCAAGCAAAGCACACAACTCCAGAAAAACATCATTCATGTGTAATTTTTAACAGCATGTTAAAGCTGCAAGTCAGTCATTGTTTGATTGATATGCTGAACTGACAACAGAGCCAACACGAAACAGCCCAAACACTGATGGGCTACAGATGATCTCAGGTATGTTTTACACGCTACTCAGGCCTGTCAGCTGATGTACTGTGGAGTGAAACACACTGGGCACAACCCGCATCTTTCAAGTCCTTCTCCTCTGCTTCTCTTCATCTTCAGTGGCTATCTTGTCTGCCTGTCCCTCGATTATACCCACAGCCACATAGAGAGGGGCTTAGAGTTAATGCTGGTTTTATCTAATGAGGCATCAACTAATTTGAGTTTTATTGTCAATGTTTTGATCACCCTATTCAGTGGTTAGCTTCATGTTATTAAGGTATCCTATGTAAACAGCAACCTGGGAACCAGCTATAACTATAGCATCTCCTGTAACAGATGATAACGTTAGTCTATGAGCAAATGCAATTGAGTATTTTGATATTTTTAATACGTAAACACATTTTGCTTTTGGCCTATATTCAGTCAATTAAGTGCCACTGAAAGAAACAGGAATGGCTCATGTTTAGGGAAGACCTCGGTAAATTGTCTATTTTAATAATAGTGTGAAGTTAATAAAGTTTAAAAAAGAAAACCGTGGGTCTGTTGCAAGCAGCAACACTGAAGGGCAGGCGCTGGGACGGTTCTGAACAAGCAGGTTTTGAATGGGCACCGCACTACGAGTACTTCACTAAGAGGCCAAACGTCACATGTTTCATACTGTCCTATCTGGAGCAACATTTTATATCATATTATTATTCATATCTCTATATTTCTGTTGTTGTAGGAGCCTGAGCCCCATCCCAGTATGCAGTGGGCTACTGGTAGGGTACACCCTGGAGAGGTCTATCAAAGAGCTAACACACAGAAACAGACTGAAATACCTCCTAAAATTCACATCTATGGGCAATTTATGTCCAATTTGCATGTGTTTGGACTGACACAAACATAGAGAGAGCATGCACACAACAAACAAACAAACACACACACGGGTGTGGAACTCGAGTCCTTGATTACATAATAAGCAAACACAAAATATTAATCTTTTGATTGTGTCATCATCCCAACTTCAGGCGTTGTCGGCCTGGTTTGGCTCCTTCATAATGTCAGTATCTTTACTCCACACACAGAGATGCATGCCTCCCCGTTTCTCGGCTCTGATTGGCTGTCCCTGCAGACACAGAAGAGAAGGAGACTGGCCACTGGTTAACTTGGTGGACAGTCTGCGGCGCTGTCTCCGAAAAGGACCACATAAGAGTGTCCTGTTAATACGTTATGTGTAACTCTCTTTAAGGTGTTCCAGTGCTGTTATCAGCTGTTGATATTCAATAAAGTTGCATGATGTTCATTTTGAGAAGTGTTCGTTATTAACTCGGCAAACAAAAAGGTGTCGACCAGAATTTACCATCTCTGTCAGTGCGGCGGGGATGTTAGAATGGAGGGCCAGGAAGTGTCTAACTGACAAGGTAGCCTGCCAACATCATGGTCCTCCAACAGCATGGCACAGTCGACAATAGCTACATTTTAACAAGGCATCGAGTCTGATTTCATTAGGTTAGTCTGCACATCAAGCTTGGATGAAGGAACTCACACACTTGCAACTTTACAGACATTTTTAGGACAGGAAAGATTGAGAAAATGTAAAAATCTCTTTTGCTGATAAACATCTAATCACTGAGCTTTCATCTCCTAGGTGTGAGACATCTCTACAGGCCTTTTCACATTTGAAAACATTTAATACACCATCCAGCCCCATGAATAGATGTCTTTTTATCATCCCTCCAAATAATAGAATGCTTAAGTTTCTCATGTTGAGTACCACAAGTCTCAATGTAAATGATTACAAGAGCAAGTTAACTAAATTTTGTCAATGTGACATCTTATTGCTAAGTTCAGACCAAAGATTCATCAGATGAAACCTTCAAGAAAGTTGGAAGAAAAAGCTGAGTGGTGCAATTTGACCCACCTCAGCTCAGCCCAAGCCAGCTGATGGCACCAAATCACCTGCGACTTGGCTTCTCGAGTTGCCAGTGGCTGGTTTTACAATGGAAGGCGCATCGCCTGTTTCACTGGCCAATCAGTTCGCAGCGGAGTCAGCTGAGTCAATTACAAACCACCCGCTGGATAGTTTTGGAGTGAGGAACAGCCGTGACTGTATGACACAAACCTGAAGGTTTCACTGCTAAATTTTTCTTCTTCTCTGCTCACATTCGCCCAAAATTCCCTGCTTCCTCTGGTTTCTCCAGTGAAAAGATTTGCTACTTTTCTGTTTCACATCATTGTTAACTGAAAGTCTTCGGGTTTTAGACCGCTGATCGGACAAAACAGGACATTTGGAGAAACACCTTGGGTTTTGGAAAACGGTCATGGGCATTTTTCACTCTTTTACATTCTATAGACCAAACAATCAATCCAGAAACCAGAAGATTACTCTAAACTGTAAATAACAATTAGTTGCAGCAGTTCAATATTTCAAAATGTAAATATTAGATAATGATGAGATAATAATCACATGCATTTTGTCCATATTCCTACTAAATACAGGGCTTTAAATGTATATTTTAACAATAATATTTTAAAACACAGACCTTTGAGTGTTCAACAGGTGCACAGTCACATGGTTGCCTTTGACCTCTGTTAATTGCTAAACTGTGGCTGTGTTTATCAATCATCTATGATTCACCCCTCGTGTCTCTTTTACTGCAACACAACCTCTTGACACGATCTCCATCTGACGTGCTGAAAGTCAGACTTGTATATGTGGGAAAGAACATACTTCATTACCAAACGACATTTATCACATGTACTGTAGAGGCTGATGATGAGTCCTCACCTTATCTTTGCAGGGTCTCTGGCAGTTCTTGGCTGCACACACAGCGTTCTCATCGTTGGAGTCCTCAGCACCGGACCAGTCGTACTTGGAGGGAATGTCGAGAATCTTCTTCTCCTTCCTTTTCTCCAGCCCCTCCCTGATGGCCTCTGCCTTGGCCGCTGCCTTCTCCTTTCTCTTCCTCTCCTTCTCCTCCTTGGCTAACCGCTTGGCCAGCTGCTTCATCTCCCGGTTCTTGTCCAGGTTGAGTTTGAGTTTCTTCTTCTTCGGTTTACCCCCAAGACCCAGTTCCAGACCCACCCTTTTGAGCTCTTTGGACTTGGCTGGTCGCATGTCGCCCATGGCCGAAGCCCCCCCGGCAGCGGCGGCGGCCATCAGCATGTGATGGTGCTCCGCTCTTTCTAATTTCCTTTTCCTCTTCTTCTCTGAATCTTTAAGCTTGATCTTCAGCGGCTTCTCCATCAGAGAGTCATCGGGCTGTAGGAAAGGAAGAAAAGATGAAACTGCGGGAATGTTTGACCTGAATCTATGCATCTATTCACAAAATCAGAACCGACCCAAACCCAGTGTTTAGTCACTATCCAGCATTTGTCATGGGGTCCAGCTGCGCAATCAGGTTGCATAATGGGTGACCTCCCTACCTCCATGACCTGCAGGAATCTCTCCTCAGAGGGGGGGTGTGTGGCCTGCAGGATCCTCCAGATGTGCTGGGTCTCATCCAGGGACACCTCCAGCAGGTCTCCCAGCATCATCAGCTCCTCCAGCTGGGCCTTAGCCTGCGGGGACAGCTCAAGCACTGGCGGCTCCAGGCTGCGAGGTACCAGGGGAGTCTTCCTGGGCTGCTTTCTAGGTGTGCCCACATCTGAAATGCAAACGCTCTCAGTATGCGATGACGGAGATATTTATTTGAGAGGAAACCAGCAAAGCGGAATCGCTCAAATTAATTAAAATGAGTATTACAAATGCTCAGAGTAATTGCTGTCTTTGAATCATCTGTGCACAAAAACAACAGGGGATGATGAGTAATCTGACTCAAAGCAACAGACTCACTTTGCACGCAGGACTTGGAGGCTGAGGAGTAGGCGTGTTCGGCGCAGAAGGATGGCGTGGCAGCCGGCCACATGTGACTGACCACCTCCTCAGACTTCACAGGAATCTCTTCATCGCAGAACAGGTAGGGCTTCACCTCGCCGGGGTCCTGCAGCAAAAACAGACACCGAGAGATAAGAATCCCACGCGCTTACACGCGAACAGCATCACTTACCGCTGCCTCACACACCTTCATGTCATAACCGTAAGTCTCCCTGATGTCCTCGTCTGAGTCTGTCTCCTCATCATCATAGTCCACGGACTGGCGAGGTGATGTGGCTCTGCTGAAACCGGACTGCTGAAAGGTCTGGATGTGGCCCTGGGGAAGAACAGAAATAGAAAAACACATATTCAAAACATGTCTCTAATGTTTCTTATATTTAATTTGCCACAAATCATGTGGACAAAACAAAGAAGCTTTTTCTAGCAAGATACCAAAAAAGCTGTTATTATTTTCACATTTTTAGACTGTCAATCCAGTCTTGTGTTCCATTTCATATTTACAAATTAGTGCCCTCTTCTGGTGCATTGCATACTTACACCCAAAGCTGCAGTAGAAGCCACAAGAATTACTATCTGCACCTCTACAAGCTGACTGGTGTTGTAGAGCAACGTGAAAATCAACAAGAGATGTAAGACTAAAGCACCTGCAAGTCTGGATTGGCAGCAGCTTTCTGCAGCTCGGCATTGATGATCTTCTCCGTTTTCTCCCGAGCAGCTTGCTCCACCATGCGCTGGCTCAGCACAGACAGCTTAGCCAGGGCTGAGGACAGCTCCTCCGTGGCCAGAGCTTGACGCGCTCGGTCCTGGTACGAGTTAGACCAGTAAGGATGGGTATTTAGAGTCGAGATCAAGGGCAAAGCATTGAAATTAAGCGTTCAAAATAAAGTAGCTATAATTGAGAGGTGACATTTGTGCATACCTGCCAGCTCATTGCCCTCTCTGTCAAACACTGGAGGGCTTCTCCTTCAGGCAGACGCACTGGCAGCTTCTGCAGAGACACCAACAGCGACAGGATGGTCTCTAACCTCGGCCTCCTTGACCGCTGACACAGCGGACACAGGAATTTGGAGTCCTTGCTATTGTTCTGCCAACCCACACCCAGCTTCTTCTGAGATCCCGTCTTGGGTAGGGGCACGCAAGCCCCGTGGAACCAGTCCTTACAAAGCTCACACTGCAACATGAAGCCACTGGCCGTCTTTCGACACAGGCAGAACTTGACCTCCTCAATGCGGTCGGCCATGGCCATCTTGGCTAGATTGGCAGCACGGAGTGAGTGGATGGACTCCACTTCTTTCTGCTCCTTGGCTTTGAAGGCTGCTACAACGGTGGAAGGGTCTCGCACCTCTTCAAGGCTCTCCTCCAGGTCACTCAGGGCATCCGGGTCAAAGCCTCCTCTCTCCTTCTCCATGAGCTCCTTCACACGTTTCCTCTTGCTCTTGCTGTTGCCATAGACCCCAATGTCCACACGAGGGCTGAGAACCTAATAGGGTAGCAATGAAAAAAGTTTTTATTCTGCTTACAGTATTTATTCATCTACTTTCAGCACAAGACATAATCACTAACTGTAAGATTTATACATCTGACAGGCAAGCATCAAAACAACTTTTCTCATGTTGGCCCACCTGGAGCAGTGTGTATGTGGAGTTCTTCTTGAGGAAGGTGCGAGCAGTCCTCTCCCTCCATGCTCGAGCTGCAGCCACCTGAGACTCCACCTGGGCCAGTGGATCAAGTCGGACAGGGATGGAGCGGCCCCTGGCCAGCAGGCTCTCCAGCTGCTCCAGGTAAGCATAGCTGCTGCCGCTCTGCATGAGGCGGAAGCACAAAAGGAGAGAGGTTAGAGGCAGTTTAGATGATCAGAGCGATGAGCACTGTCCTCAAGAAGACACACAGCTTGAGATATGGCTTCTAGATGATGTAGTGTGCACGCAGATAGTACCTGGATGGCTTCCACCTTAGCTGTCCACTCCTTGGCCTTCTGTAGCGCCTCTCGGAGGGCCAAAATATTAGGTAGGTATGCCGGGATGTTCCTCGCTTCCAGCACAATGCTCTCCAAGGTCACCATGCTGTGTCGAGGCCTGGGGGTTCACACACACACGGGATGATCAAGTGTGAATCAGGTAAGAGTTGCAGAACAACTAACAGCCGGACAGCACAGCAGGAAAGTGCAAATGTGTTTGTATGCATTTGTATATGTGCAAACTCACCTGGCCTGCAGGCAGGCGCGAGCCTTATCCTCCCATCTCTCCGAGACAGTGAGGATCTCTTGCAGTTCGGCCATGGCCTTCTCCACAGCATGGTGGGGTGCCAGGCCCACCCCAGAGTCTATCAGCCTCTTCATCAGCTCCAGGGTGACGCGGTGAGGCTCAGCCAGGGTGACGCGCACCTGGGACACGACAAGGACAGCACACCTTACATGATGAATTACATCAATTAAAGCAACTCCAGCAGACCACACAAACAGGCTGTGTTGTAAGAGCCCACCTCATCGAGCCAGCGGGCCTGCTGGAGCTCTTGTTTCAGTCGGGGCAGCTCTGGCAGCTCGACGTCCAGACCACTACCCAGATCCAACAGTGCCTGCAGCTTGGAGGAATCGGGCATCTCATCCGACAGTGCCACCTGGGCTCGCTCGTGGAAGTCCTCCACATTCTCCAGTAACTCCTGGGAGTCGAGGAAATGAAGCAGGAGTCAAGTACAAGTTTTAGCAGTAATTCAAGAGTGAACCAGAGCATTTGGGAAAAAAAGTTTTCAGTTAATAACCTATGGTCTTACTGTTATATTAGCTTATAGAAAGATTAACTTTAAGTTTGAGTTGAGTTAGGTTTTTTAGTAGCCTGAGAAGGAACCAAGCGACTCTGCCAAACTCATGTTTTATTTGTAAATTATTCTGACTAGTGTTTGGGCAAAAATTAAAATACAATGAGGCTTTTTTTCCTTTTTTTTTTTAGAGCGAGCGGTGAGCAATTTGAGTGTCGGGAACAGAGCAAACGAAGCAGCTCTGGAAATTCTCACTGCTCCACTCCACTCATACTCAGTGGTGTGAACTGTATTTCACTGATTACTGGATAGAGGGGACTTACTTTGACTTGTCGGGCCTGGCTGATGATGCAGGGCAGCCTGTAGAGCTGATCCACAAAGGCCTTGAGCTCATCCACGGTCAGTTTGGTGCGGTTACGACTGCTCTCGGAACGCAGACGGCTGCTGCAGACGCAAATGGAAAAAGAGTGACGGTATGGTTCACCACAAATATGGAGTATTGATTTGCTATTGGGAAAAAAAAAATATTCAAGTGTGTGTACATGCAGTGCAATCAGTACATTTAGGTGTATCCGTGCCCACTGACCTGTGCCTCTGTTTGCGGCTGAGCAGCAGCTGAGCTACAGAGGAGCATGTCTCCGCTTCTTTGACCATCTCCCTCAGGCGACGGAACAAAGCTTTCTCAGGATACTTCCTGTCCTCTGCATCCTCCAGCAAAACCTTGAGCTCAATAAGATCTATGGGACACACAGAACAATCATGCAGTCGCACACAGACACACCACCACAAAAACACAACCATTTGAAATGTGTGCAATTTGTACACATTTTGTTGGAGCACTAAGATATGCAAACCTTTCTTGTTTTTCTGGTCAGCAGCCAAGGCCTCGGTGACCCTCTTTGACCATGTGTCATAAGACTGCGCGCGTGTCTTGACCCCATACAGCATGGAAGGAAACTCCTCTAGATCGTAGCGATACCTGAAATATATTGTGCAGATATCTAATGAGAATATGGTGTATGTGATGAATATAGAGCTTAGCATGTAATGCTAACAACAAATCAGATTTCTTGACCACGTACTGCACTTATTTTTCTTGTTTGACAGTGTTTGTGCCGTAATGAAAAAGAAAAACTCTCACCGAAGACACTTGTTGCCGAGTGGACAGTCACAGAGATCTGCTGCATGGTGGAGACAGACGAGGCGCTCAGGGCTGCAGGAGCAGGTCAGTGCAGACAGGAAGCAGGTTGTCTTACACTTGTGACACTGGCGCTCATCGTCAGGTAAAAGTTCAAACACCTCCTGCTCTGACGATAGTACCCCCTGTAGATGAGGAGGAAAGAGCATTGATGATGACATCCCTAAATATGCTGTGAAAACAGAACTCTAACAATGTGAAAAGGACACAATATATATGCAAGTTGAGGAAGTTATATCAAAATACAAGTAAGGCAAAGGTTCAACGCCAAATCACCCTAAATCAGACACTCACAATTTCTTGGACAGCCTGTCTGAGTTTCGTCTCCTCCTCCATCATTTCTCCCATTTCCTTGAAGACGGCAGCGGCCAGTTCCACGTCAAGACTCTCCGGATCAGCAGCCATCTTGCACAGCAGCTCCTCGTGGGAGAAGACACAGTAGCGGTGGAGGCGTCGGTAATGGGCAACACACTGACGACCCATGGGTAACTAGTGAAGGGCAGGCGTGAAAGATCAACACCCACATTCAATGAAAAAAAAAACCTTATCTTTTTAAAATGGAAGAGGAATTTTTCTTCTTTTTCTCTCACCCAGTCAGCCGTGCAGAAGTTAACGGCCTCTGCGAAGTTGTAGCCCTGGTTGAAGCCGCTGTGGTAAGCCCTGGGGAAGGTCACCACAAACTCCCCAGCACACTGATTGGTCCTGTACACCTGAAGGGGGGGAAGTGCACACATATATTTGACTAATCAACATGGATCAGACCCAATATCCACCCCACCAAACATCAAGGCTCAGACTACATACAGGGACACCGTGTTCCATGAGGACATTGGGATTCATGATGGTGACCAGTTGATGGAGGAGGTCAGGCTGGGAGTCAAACAGCTCTGGAGCCAACTTTTTCATTACAGCCTCCAGCTGCTCCGCTGCAGAGGCCGGCACTCCATACCAAGTCTTCGGTTCACCCCTGGAGACAGAGGAATAAATTAGCATTGAATACACTTGGCTGATGCTCTTATTCAGAGCCACACGAGTGGAACAGAATATGGTTAGTTTTGCGAGTAACTCAATAATTTTACTTTTTCCAATTGTAAGCAGTATTGTTGCTTTTAATGGTGTATGGTTTTTTTTCCACCAACAGGCATATGGTCAGAATTGTAATAAAGTCCTTTGTTCAGTCTCACCAGTGCAGAAAGTTGATGGAGTAACTCCAGTGGTCCTCGATGTGCCAGCAGAATGAGGAGAAACACATTCCCACATAGAGCCAGGGCACCTTCATCCCCGAAATGTCCACATTGATGTGGGTGAGCACTGACTGCTCCAGCACTGGCATATTGTTCAGGTTCCAGCCTGAGTTGGCATACTCCTAACAAAAGAGGAAACAATGTTCCTTCTTTCATTTCTGGGCAAATGTTGTTTCTTTACTTAATGCAGCATCATTAAGTTAAAAAGAAAAAAGCTTTCAGGGGATCTGGTAGATGAAAGCCTGATGAATAAAATTATTCCTGACACAGGGGAATCCCTATCAGAAGCATTTCATTTGTTATACACCTCAATAAGACAAATAAATGAACTGGGTTTATAATTAAGGTCAACATGCATCTACTCCAAATTGTCATATTCAAAGACAATATACACAGCGCAACAATCATCTCACCTCCTCATCTCCAAGTAGCCTCCTTTTACCATCCCTGACAGGAAACCCGCTGCCCACCTCCTTGGAGCTGATGTCAGCTCCGTACTCTACGATGACATCCTCCTCGATGCTGCTGACCAGACGCCAGAACTCTTTCTCCACCAACTCTGTGGGGACCATCTGGGGGCACAAAGCGGAAATAATGAAATCTCCATGCCTTTCTGCAACAGTGAAAAGCCTGTGGGCAATGCATTTAACCTCTGATTGTTAAAGCAGAAAGTTTGGCTGCCTGGTGATGGAAGGGCGTCCATGTAACCGTTCACATATTCCAGCTGACTGACACATCAGTGGATTTTACGTACGTGAACAGGCATGTTGAAGTAGTCAGACTTGAACTGGTCAGCCATTTCTCCAAAGCTCTGGAGACTGTACTCCCTCACTGCCTGCTCGAAGCCGAATGCCTCCCTGGGCTTACTGCACTCCTGTGGGGGATGATAGACAACACATCCATTGAAAAAAGAACTTCATACCATGTAGATGATGCATAAAAAAGGTTAAATATGTAATGGGAAGATGGAGAAATAAGTAACGACTCTACAGCATTCAAGCCTTACCTCAGCAACACACTTCGGGCAGCGCCAGTCCCCCTTGGGCACATCCTGTAGAGGTGGGATCAGGCAGAAGGTGTGGTAGCTGTCGTCACAGCCGTCACACAGCAGGAGCCGGTCCTCCTCGTCACCCCGTCCACACACCAGGCAGAGGTAGAGGTCGATCTGGGGGATCAGTGCCACAGGAGACAAAGGGATGGTCACGGTCACAGTCTCCCAGGATAAACATCAGCCATTCGACAAATGCTGAACACACTGAGGTGGCACTCACAAAATTGACCTCCAGCGTCTCCTTGCGGGGTCTCATTTTGATGGCGAAGGCCTGGGCTTTGAGGTGACGCTGCTTCTTGTTGAATCCATCATCTGAGTGGAAGGGCAAAAGTGCCGATGTCAGGATAAAAATGCTCACAGTTAAATGGCAGGCGTGTTGCTCAGCGCTGGCGCCGTGTGTCAACTGAAAATGATCCTTACCAGCTGATACAATCTCCAGGCCGACCATCTTGGGACTTGTACCAAAGATCTTTAGGCCTTTTGGCTCCTTGTTTTCCCTCTAGAGAAACACAGCAACAACAACAGCAGTATGTGAAACAGAGTGATCCTGCTAAAAGGCCAAATGTTAGACGGCCTCTGGGGAGCATGCCTGCCGCAGCTGGGAATCTGGGAAGGGGTGGGAGAGGGATGCTTAAAGTGCCCCTCCACTGAAAAATAGGTTTTTTTCTTCTTGTTCCTACAGTTGAATGTTTGAGCTTCTCTGTACTTTATGATGGATGTGCAGAGTATGACACTAGAAAGATGTTTTTCTGTGCTCACTGAAAATCCCTTTCTCAGGGGCGGGCCTTATAGCATGATTAGTGACATCACATATCATTTGGAAGCCAATCCTGACCCAATATTCCATTTGCAAAAGTGTGATGTTCAAATTTGAAGTCTCCAGTGCACATACATTGGAGACTTGGCAAAAAGGTGCAAAAAACTTTTTTGCAGTGTGTCCCAGTCTTCTTGTCTACCCACTACTACAAATATTTATTTTTGCAAAACACTTCCTTCCAGTTTCTTTTTCTTCTTTTACCTCAGACTTAAGGCGCCTGGAGCGTCTCTCAGGCAGAAGCCTGTCTTTCGTTTGCATTCCATCGCCCTCCCGATCTTTGTCCTTATCCTCCCCCTCATCTTGCTCCTCTTCCTCCATTGCCTCCTCACCAACTCCCTCATCCAGTTCTTCCCCATCATCTCCTTCTTCATATAACCGCTGGATGCCCTGGAAGGAGTTGAGTAAAAAGAAATTAGGTTTTGGAAACGTTAAGATCTCTCCATTCCAGGCTTTGAAGAAACAGGGCTATCATTACTGTGACATTTGGCCTGAGGCTGTCTGCAACGTGTTTGATTTGGTCAGGCCAAGTTTGGTTGGTGTGCCACAGCGCAAAGTGGTCCAAGACTGAAATTTGAGAGGGATGCGGGGAACAGCCAAAACACATTTAGCTCAATGGGGAATAAAAAGTAAAGTAACCAAATAACAACACCCACTCACAAAATGTTCACGTACTGCAACTTCTGTACCATACATTCAAAACATGTATTTTGTATATGGATTAAAATGATGAATACCTGCAACAGTATGCAAAAATACGCACAAGTTCAGGTAAACAATATTTTGTTTACATGGTTCCTGGTTGTAAAAAAAAACCCAGACTGCTACTGTGCAGCTGTATGAAGCTTGTCAAACTGTGTTAGCTTGTTAAATTGGTAGCACTCACAGTCAGCGTGGCCCCAGACTGGAAGAGTTCATATGGATAAAGGATCCTCTCATAGTGGGAGCGCAGCAGTGAGCCGGTGCCTTTCCCAGGTGGGAAGCCCATTCGGCTGGCCACCTTGGACCATATCTTCTCTTTACACACTGTCTCAAAGCCGCCCTCTGATGACACAATCTGAAACATACAGGTGTCCAACATGAACTTTTTTTTTTCAACAGCATGAACAGCATAAATTTATCAGTCAAATACCACACAAGGGTTAAACAGGACTACTGGCTAGAATCAGTCAAAACAATTAGTCAAAAACAGACACCTCATAAAAAGCAGTTGATCTAGTTTTACCTTGCTGAGCTGATAGAGGTCCAAAACCTTTCTCTCCACATGAGGGAATCGGATCTTGGATCCCTGCAGCTCCCAGAACTTTGCGATTTGGTCCAGAAAGTTGAGCTTAACCCGAGTGAGGGCCTGGACAGAGAGAGAAAGAGGACAGGCTGTAAGTGCAGGAGCCTACCGTTCTGCTGTTATGCACACTGGACACCTCAGGCAAAATTACGTCTGAATGGCTGCTCTTTGATGCATGGCCATACTTCTCTGGTAATAAGAAAAACTTATAACTCCAGGACTGGAGTTGTCCTGCTGCTCTTACACTGAACATACAAGGAGAAGAGGGTTTGGAGAAACACACATCCAAATCTCAACAGGTGCAAGGCAGAAGACACTGTAGGTGAAAGTAAGTCAATACTCTGGTCTCCATTATAAAGCACTGATGAGCTCATTAACAACACACAGTGCTCAGCTGTCAAGCTTTTGTTTCTCCCTCCCAGATGAGTCAATCAAAATTTAATGGAGTCAGAATAATTTCCATAATACATGTTGTACTTCTGAATTTATTTATTTTGTGTGTGTGTGTGTGTGTGTTCTTCAGAAAACAACACTGGAGACATGCCTTCACAGTATTATTGATATGATGGCATGACAGACGATTTCCAAAACTCACCTCGAGTTCATTCAGTCTTTGTACTCGAGGAGTGAAGCGGAAGTTGCGTACATCGCAGGCAAACGGAGGCTGCCAGTCCTGATGGAAAGGAGACAGAAACATTAACTCTTCCCGAAACGTCAGCGATGAGGAAACAACAGCAACTTTGAACAACTCATCATTTCTTAAGAAAAAAGAACATGAGCAGTGCGTATTCAGCAAGGCTAGGGGCTATAACTAGAGCTGCAAAGACTTATTGATTAGTAGTAAATGATTAAATTAATAGCCAACTATTTTGATAATCATTAATCAGTTTGAGTATTTTTTTAGGGGAAAAAAAGTCAAATTTCTCTGATTGCTTTGCCTTAAATGTGATTGTTTACTGGTTTTAGCAATCTTTCCAGGACATTATCTCGGGATTGGGAACACTGATGAATGTTTTTCACCATTTTCTAACATTTCATAGACTAAACAACTAATCTATTAGTCGAGAATAATCAACAGATGAACTGGCAATGAAAATAATCTTTAGTTGCAGCCATGGTTGTGACTATTAAAAACACGATACACTTTGAAAAGCGCAGTTGAGCCTATTTTCGTACAGGTGCAAAAACACTGCCCATCTGAAGCTATTATTTTCAATAAGTCATTCAGTCTATTCCGAGAGGGCATTGATGCTTCGTCGGTCACACAGACAGGCCCCAACTCTTAAAGGTCCAAGAAAATTCAAATATACGCAAATGGATGCTTGTGTCTCTATTTAACATAACATAAATATGTGGCTGTAGTCTGACAGGAGCGACAGGCCTCCCTGCATGTGGTCCTATGTCGCATCTTCGCAGCTAACGTGGTCCAGTCGCTGTACTGTAACTTAGCTAGCCACGAAGAAGAAAATAAAAACAAAGAAATTATAACCGGAACTGATGAATTTATCCCGCCTTTCCAAAACTTTTCTGGACAATAAATGAAACCCAATCTCACCCGAATGCAAAATAAACACAGTTGAGTGCATAGAAATTAAGCCTATTTGACCTCTATTAGAGTAATGGCAACTAGTAATGTCGTTGCCTATCGCAAATTTCACGCAGGCCCTGGTAAAGCAGCACTAACTACGTAGGAGCGTAACAGGCAAATCCTCGCACACTTTAATCCTGTGTTTATATGATATGTCACTTTACCTCGGGGGGCCGGATCTTGCAGATGCCCGTTTTCTCCGCGATGGGTCGGATCTTGTTGATAAATCCTAAAGGATCCGAGAAATCCTCCCAACTCGGCTCAAAAACCGGGCATTCCGGAGGGGGGACGAACTCAGCAAATGCAGACATTGTTGATGTGGTGTTCGTGAAACAGTCTTTAAAAAATAATATCTGATAAAATGCACCGAGTTGAGCTCAACAATCCGTGATTACTTCCAATAATTGTCCTCTTGGGGAACTTCCTCCGTGTCCACCATGATTCTTCAAATCTCCTAAATATCAAATCACTACAATGACAGGCCACTCCAGTCGCGATGGCGAATCATAGTCTGGTTTGAAAGTGGATGCATAAATATAACAACCGATCTGATCAATGTTTTCCCATCATCCGCAAACAGCGGGCCGGGCCAGGCCGGGCAGTCCGCACCACCACTCCCCTACCTGGGACGGAGGGCAGGGTCAGCCCGGAACGCCATCATTCCTCCTCACAGACGACAACTTCAAAATAATCAACCCTGCGATGAAGACTCGGGCCAGGGGCGATCACAGAATTTGAAAAGAAGTTTGTCAACAAAAACAAAACAGTGTTGACTGCAATGTTGTGTTACGCAAGCTAATATTGCTATTGCTACGTCTGTGTACCTGGATAGTGCATGATTTCTTCGTGATGATGCATTTCGAACAAAGTTATCCACGGTTGGCTAGGTCCCGTGGCAAGCTGGTAATGTTCACTAGCTAACGTAATCACGGTCGCTCGCCGGGCTCCCCAGATAAACTGTTGTCTTCACGTCCACTTCGAGCACCTGATAGCTAAGTATCAGCCAAGCTGGACCACAACAAGGAAGCTAGTAGTGGCAATCGTACATTGGTGGCTGGTGTCTTTACTCCATGCAACGACCCCCATTCATTGAAGCATTTGAAGCAGTGGAGAGCTAGCATACAGCTATTTTGGTTGGCTAAAATAAGCTTAGCTACCGCTACCCGTTGCGCAGCTAACATTGACGTTAGCTGAGAAAGTCGACTGAGCAGGATAGTCCACTATGTTTTGAGTAGGTTAATCGTAATCATGTACAAAAAAAGCAATATTCATTTTGCTTTGTTTCACCGGGTATCACTTTCCGTATAATTAAACGTCGTCTGTAGGTATTGTACCCGCATTAGCTAACGTGCTAGCCACAACTAGCAAGGTTGTGGGAGCTGTTATGATGCCTTCACCAACACTCGGATACTTTTTACTACTTCCGAGGTCGCAGGTTTTAACAGAAGACAGTGTTTTGAAGTGGTTTGCCTGTAAATATTTATTTACAACAACTTGTGCCAGGAAGCAATGATTTGTGGCTGCTGACATGTGTTCTATCAATACAGTGCAGGCGAGACCATGATATTGAGGTAGTAATAACAGATTCATGTGGCAATCATGTACTAATGTGTGGTTGCATCACTTTTAATAAGCCTCCGTAGAATAGTTACTGTCTAAACGCCACGTTTGAGCAACCGTGTACCTGTCTGTAGAGATAGGGTGGTGACAGTACCATTCAAAAGGCTGTGGTAGCCTTTTGCAACTAAGTCTGTGGACATAAGGGCACAGAGTACTTACAGGACACGTCTACTACATGATACAACCTCGAAACGGTCAAGTCTAGGAAAAGATCTTAGGGGGTGTGTCATGTAATCTGCGAGACTGCAGGGAATGCAAAAGACCCCTGTCATTTGTTAGGTCACTTTGACCTTTTCAACAAGCGTAACTTAAATATTTCCTACAGCACGTTAAGGCATCATTTGTACAATGGTTCGTGGCAACCACGAAAGAAAAGTGTGTTCAGCTTCAGCCGAATAACTTGGCTTTACAGTCCAATTTAGATAAATATCAGCTTATTCCAAGCAAAATAATAACCAATATTAGTACTGCTAATGTTTCGAGACCAGCTTACAGTCATGGAATACGGCACCCATCCGACACTTCCGTCTCAGACGAACAGCTTGCTGTAAATAAGGAGGCTGAGAAAAATGTTTTCCAACTGTCTTTAAATCAGTCACAAAGGCAAAAACATTGATACACAACTGAAATATCAGATTTCCTGCTCACCTCAAGCAGTTAATTAATCAATTATAATAAGTATATGTCTGACATATTTCATGAAAGCTACAATAAAAGGGCTATCAAAATAATTTTCAACTCAAAGCACAATACATAAAAGCAAAGCGAACAAGCCAACTTATTTGAAGTTCAAATTTAAATGAAGTCTTGGCGTCTAGTAGTCATCGTGGAATGGATACTCAGGATGATCAGACCACCTGTTGAGTCAGTAAGGAGAAATAATATTAACTAGTTTATTACAGGATCACAGCATCACTCACATATTGTGCACTAGACTCACATGAGAAGTTCCACAAAGCGAATGTTCTTGTTCAGACCCTCAATTGCCTTCATCTCGGCATCAGAAAGAGAGAAGTCGAATATCTGCAGATCGATCACAATGCATTTACTATTTTTTCTTTTTTTTTCAAGCTACACCCCACATGCCGAATTGCCTGTCTGAACAGATGCTGTACAAACAAACCTGAAAGTTCTCCTTTATGCGAACCGGGTTGAAGCTCTTCGGGATGACCACCACTCCTCTCTGCACGTTGAACCTCAAAGCCACCTGGGCTGAGGTCTTGTTATGTTTTTTAGCCACTGATATCAGCAGCTCATCTTCCAACAATGGGGGGCATTTCAGGTTTACCCTGTGGAAATGGTCGGTACTTTAGGTCTCATGAAAACATCTGAATTGGTTTAGCTGAGAAACTGCATCTTTCACTGACTGCGATAATGATGCATTTCTCTTGCATACAGTACCAGGATGCATCTCTAGATGTCCCCAACGGGCTGTATCCCACAACGACAATATCCTTCTGCTTGCAGTACTCAAGCAGCTTTGGCTGAGTGAAATAGGGATGGCATTCAACCTGTGTTTAAAAAAAAAAAAAAAAGGTGCTTGTTAGATGCTGAAGACTAATTTCCTTGTGATTCTTGTGTGCTGCATTAGTCAATATAGTACCAAGCCTGTTTTCTTAAGGGAATTTTGACACTTTTGTGATGTAATTTCTATTCAGCTTGTTGAGCAGAATAAGTCACTGACTTGGCACATTTTCTTGCATTGATCAGCCATTGCCTTCCTTTCTATGATCCAAAGCTCAATGTTTTCTTAGAATTTGCATTAATTACTGTTAACCTGTGTGTACCTGGTTTGAAACAGGTTTGTGTTTCAGCCCAGGTTTGTTGAGGATCAACTCAAGTTGACGTTTGTTGAAGTTGGATACGCCGAGTGATTTTACCAGTCCAGCATCTTTGCAAGCCTCCAAAGCCTGTCCAAGGTGGGGGGAAAAAACAGGTAAGAAAGGCGAGAAGCAGCAAATTAGACTTTGAACTTTAAACAAAATGTCAGTTTTATAAGTGTTCAACAGAGCGTACTTCTAAGGATTCTGCTCCTTACTTTCAGCATGTCTATTATCTATCTTTTTCTACAGGTAATATTGACAGTTAAGTCTGAGGAAAAAATGCAGGTGTGAATGATAAAAGGGTTTTTGGATAAAAGCCAAATGACAAATTGTAATTGTAATGAAAGGCTTTGTGAACTTCAGTGGAGAGAGGAGGGAAAAGCTGATTTTCATCATTAATTATTGTTGCCCAAAAATGAGATAAGATTAAACGTTCTGTTCTTGAATGGACATCAGGTCAACAAGTCTCACCTCCCATGTAGCACAGAGATCTGTGTCATGATAAATGTGCTTCCCATTCTCATCTTTGGGGTAAAATGTGTCTCCTGGCTTCAGAAAATAATAATATTCAGTGAGGTGAAATGATTTTGGCAATAATTGACATCTATTAGCATGTTAAATAAAGAAAAAAAAAACAATGTACAACTCCAGATTCCAAAAAACTGTGACGCTGTGTAAACAATACAAGCAAAAAACAATCATTTGCAGATTTACAAAGTGTTCCTGAGTCCATGTAGTAATATCCTTGATACAATCATGTGTTCACAAAGTGGTGAACCTCACTCCATCCTTGCTCAGTCAAAGATGCCCCTTTCATACCCAGTCATGATGCTATCACCTGTTACCAATCAACCTGTTTACCTGTGGAATGTTCCCAACAGGTGTTTTGGGAGCATTCCACAACTTTCTCAGTTTTTTGTTACTCCTGTCCCAACTGACCCAACAGAGCCCCAACTTTTTTGGAATCAGGGTTGTAAAGCTGTTTTGGCATATTCATCACGCATCTTTTTTCAATGTGACATTAAATGATGTATACCTTGAAGGCTGTGGGCATTTCGACAATGTAGAGGTCAACATAATCCAGCTGTAATGTCTTCAAGGTTTTCTCCAAAGCAGGTCGTACCAGTTCTGGAGGGTGAAATGTGTTCCACAGCTGCATGACCAATGCACAAGAAAAAGGGATTAGTTATTGCAAAACTCCAGGAGTCACTTAGTAGCTATAAAGTTCACTCAACTCTGCAGGAAGACAAAAACAAACATTACAAACCTTTCCACAGTAAAAGATGTCCTCCCTCCTCACAGTTCCATCTGCAATTTTCTCCCTTATGGCTTGTCCCACCTCATGTTCGTTGAAATAGACCAAGGCCCCATCTATGTGTCTGTACCCTGTTTCGATGGCCACTTTGACTGATTCATATGCAGTTCCTTTAGGGGTCTATCAAAAAGAAACATACCTTATGAGTGAATAATATCTCTTAAAGAAACAGACTAAACTCACAGCCTGAACAGTGTAACTATTTCAACTGTTTCTATGACATTCAGGTCAAGTATTATTTTATGTCCCACATGTAATCTGGCTCAGTAATGGGTTTTACCGTGCGGGGATCCCCGTAAGTTCCCAGTCCCATTAACGGTATGCTGTTTCCATCATTGAGAGGAATGGAATGACTCCCAGCTGTCAAGTTCATGCTCTTCAAACTTCGTGTTGTCAGTCAACGTTGGCTGTGCTGCTGCTTGCGTCTCTATTCAATCCCCAGGCTAAATATACTATTCAACATAAGATATTTTTTTTTATGGGGCCTGTCCCGTTGTACTTTAACCACAACCGAAACTCCTCCCATGAAGAAAGCGCAGCCTCCCACATTGGCAAATCAGTGACGGAATGCCAGAACAGCGATATCTGACGCACTCACGCCCAGTTTGATAGCATTTTCATAGTGTTAGCATTTAACTATTTTTAATCTGGTACTCCATGTTCGCCAAGGGCCACTGACCATTGGTGGAAAAATGTCAACCTATAAGTTGCCTTATTCCAATGTAGTTTGGCCTCAACCGGGCGCTGTAGCTTTAAAATACCGCAGTGCCGTATGGGTAATATATGGTCTGTGTTTTGAGCGAAGAATTCACAGATGGTCGCAATTCCCATGGACATATGAGCTTCAAAAGACTGTGTATGTTGCGAAATGGTAATTTACGAGCGACTTCACGCTGTTATCTGTCGCCTGTTTAGATAAGAACTGCCACAGACTGAGGAATATATAATGTATTGTCTCGAACGTACGTACAATTAAAATAGGCTACGTTGCTAATTTAGCTTCTCGGACTACACTTAAGCTAAAGCGGTTATCGCACAGTTTAATAAGCCATCTTGAATAATTAAAGGGCTGTGTCTTTAATGTCGTAAGGCACAATGCTAGTAACGCTAGTTACAGTCCCTATCTGCCTTATTAAGTGAGGATAGTCTTAAGGCTATCCTTTGTTTCCCATCGCAACGCTACATTGACTGGCTCCCTGGAAAGATCAGGAAGTAGCAGACAAAAAATGGATGAAAGTGCCGAAAACGTTGACAACGACGACATTGTCATTATCGTGGAAAACGAGGCGGAGAGTTTGCCGGCCGAGGAAGAGAGGCTGAAGCAGCAAGGCGCCTTCGGGCTCATGGACACTTGTCCGATCTGCAAGTTGAGCTTCCACAACAGAGAGCCCAAACTCCTGCCGTGTCTTCACTCCTTCTGCAAGAGGTGTCTCCCCGCTCCCTTCAGGAGCGCTGACCCGAGGCGTGAGTCGCAAGGTCAAGGCGACAACAACAAACCACGTGAGAGAAGTGTCTCTTATTCATTAGCATGCAATGGAAAGGTGATTAGACATCTTGTACCAAGGTGTGAATGTTGCAACTGTGGCAGCTTGTCCAAACAAAGATCGTTATGTCAAACTGGGACAGAAGCAGGCTGGGCTAGCAGTGATCTAAGTTACTACATTTTTAACGTGAAGGGTAGTGTCATGTAACTTTTTTGCACCATTCAGCCTGTTTGTATGTGTTGCTGAATGCTGAGGACAATACAATGCAATCACTGGATGTTTTTGATTAAATATAATGTTGATACAATGGGACAATAGTTTGGTGGTGACTGCTTTTCCTCTACTGAAATGTCACCTTTAAGAGCAGCTAAATAAATTTTAATAATGATGTGTAGTTAATCTCAAACCACCAAGTCAGTACTATGGCTGCCATCTCTGTGTATATACCATTTTAAAATAATAGATGGTTTCTTGTAGCATCACTCAGCTTTGTGTTCGTTTGAAACACAAAAGTCATGTTAGTTGTGAGCTGACACCTTCGATATTGGATCTGGTCTCTCGCCACAGTGGGTGCCATCCGATGTCCAGTATGCCGACAGGAATGCTGGGAGATGGACGTGTTGGATAATTTCTTTGTCAAGGACTCAGCCGAGGTGCCAAGCAGCACCGTGGAGAAGACCAGCCAGGTAGGTCGTTCCCTTCCCTATACCGACCCGTTCCCAGGGCAACAGGTTGTTTCTGTCGACACCACCCCGCCAAGTGCCGGTCCCTCCCACTGATTCGTTCCTTTACCTTTCGTCTTTGGTAGGTGTGTATGAGCTGCGACGACAACACAGAGGCCACAGGCTACTGCGTGGAGTGTGTGGAGTTTCTGTGTGTGACGTGTATCGAGGCGCACCAGAGGGTCAAGTTCACCAGGGATCACACCATACGCCAGAAGGAGGAGATGTCTCCAGGTAGTGTGCGTCAAACGTGGTGGGAAAATAACAATGTACAATGTCCAGTGTTCCATGCTGCACTGTAGTGATTATGCATGCTACAGGCTTTACTTAGGATAGTTTAAACACTGTTAAATACTGAGTTCTGACAATTCTGCAAACAACCTACAGTGATGTAGACTGTACAGTGTATTGTCTTTACACCTTTCACCCAGTTACAGAGAACAGGGATGAATCACCTTGTTAAGAATTGTAGTGAGGGATAGGAATACTGTTGGCGGCTGTGCCAAGAAGACACAAACCCTTGTCCCGTCTAACAGGTTGTTTTCTGCCTGCAAGTGTTGTGAAGTATTGTAGACAAACTGCACTGGCAGGATGTGAGTTATAATCATGACGGTATACATATTTTAAAAAGCTCAGCCTACATTAAGTTGACGTAAGCTGACTCTACATCTCTTTATGTCCTTCAATTTCCCCGTTGTCTGTATCTCAGAAGCAGTAGGTATTTCCACACAGAAGCCTGTGTTTTGTGACATCCACAAGCAGGAGCCACTGAAGCTGTTTTGTGAGACTTGTGACCGACTCACCTGTCGAGACTGTCAGCTGCTGAAGCACAAAGATCACAAGTAGGCTGACTTTTTTGTTTTATTTCCCTGCAATAAAAGGATGTGTTGTTATACTTGTCTTCTTTAATTATTGGCAGCAGGTGTGTGGTGCTAGACTAACTTGAATTGGACCAAAAACATGTTGCTGTTAATGCAGTAACACCGTTATTAATGCACATGTGCTTTGTGTCCAGCTACCAGTTTCTGGAGGATGCATACAGGAACCACAGGCAGTATCTTGAGAACATGACTCAGCAGTTGCAAGAGAAAAGGAAAGCCATCCAGGACGTGTCCAGCTGCATCAGCACTGGGTAAATTCATCCACTACAATTATTTTTTTCTTTTTTTTTCAGATATTCTCGTATTTATGTGCAATGTAAATTTGACAAATTGCTTCATTTGAAGCACTAAGAGCTATTTTTCCAGACTTGGGTTTTAGCTAATGTAATTACTTGGAAAATTGTCTGCATGTTGCCGCCGATGCTGGATTCATTTTCTGCCATCTATTCTCTCAGACTCCAGCAAGTTGATGAAAACCGGAAATCTGTAACTAATGAAATAAAGAAATCCATCTGTAACTTGATTATGGAGATCAACAGGAAGGGAAAAATTCTGGTGAACCAGCTTGAGGTAAGATTAATCTGCCAAGTTAAATGACTTTTCAAAGGCAATTGTCACATTTAGAATGGTTGGCAATTCATGCATACGTTTACTCCTAGGCTCTGACTAAGGACCATGAGATGGGTTTGAAAAAGCAGCAAGAGGACGTCAACTCTCTGAGCAGGCACCTTGACCACGTCATCAGCTTTACCAAATGGGCCACAGCCAGCCATAGTGGAACAGCACTCCTGTACTGCAAGAGGCTGGTGAGTGACTTTAACATCAAGCAGCAAACTATATTACTTATCACTATTTTTTACATTAATAATTAGATCAAATTCCACAATACTTTCATAGCCTCTGTGATTCATTTTTTTTAATTTCACTGTCCTTTTGTCTCCTAGATCCTTTATCAGATCCATTACCTGATGAGAGCAAGCTGTAATCCGTCCATCGTCCCTCAGAGTTCTGTTCGCTTTCAGTGTCGCTCCGGTTTCTGGGCCACCAACGTAGACCTTGGTAAGACTGGCATCACCTAAAACTTGCAGTATGAGTCAAGCGATTGCTGCCCAATGGTGCAGTAACAAATGTTTAAAACAGATTCGAAAATCAGGGCAAAGTAGTCCTTAATAGTGTCATTCACAGTAATAAGACACACACAGGCCGCTGTTGGAACTTTTTTTGTGACGTTATCCTGTACTTTCATTTTATCGTTATTTCCCAGTGTGCTCTTGAATCTAGAAAACGAGATAGATTGTTGTTGCTTCTTTGTCTTCCAGCATGTGAATCTCATCTGGCCTAAATAACTTTTAATTAATCTCATGTTTCCAGTTTATACGTTCGTCTCATCTCTACTATCTTCATTTTTTTGTTGAGTACATGTATGTGCTTTCTTTTCTTAAACAGGCTAAAAACACCTGCATGTTTTTACTTTGTGCTCGTTTTTTTTATAAAGCTTCTCCTAATGATGGATAACAACAGTTGTGTGCACGTACTTGCTTTTACTGCTTTTTGTGGGAGACGAAGCAATAATGTAACATTCATGAAATCTCTTAAGCCTTAACCACTTAGATAAATTTTACTATGAGACATGACTGCGGTCAATATTTCGAATTGTCCTGGGACTCGAGCTTTGACTCATCCATGCATGGAACTGAATCCACCCCTCCCACCCTCTGTCTTTCTCTGAAAATACGCACATTTTTTTACAGCCATTCCTCCACTGAGGTTTACCACCACTCATGTGTTTTCTAGCCACCTAATGATGAAACAGCAGCTGGTGTAACTTTAGTTAAGCTTTTCCAGAAAACCTGTGAGTCAGATTAACTCTCTGAGTGTCCCCTTGGATCTTCTCAAACTTGCGCTCGGCCAGCAACAAATGCTTACAAAGCTCTTATCTTACGTTAACCATAGTCTATTAACCCTACAGAGAATATCTTCCTTTGTCTTGATTTCTTTCTTGCTGATTTTTAAGATACTCACCTGAGTAAAAAGGTGTCTTTGTAGATCACTTAACTTTCTCATTCAGCCTTTAGTCACCAACAAGGGCCAACAGGTGCAGGTCCATGATTAATGTAGAAGTAGGCAGCATACATGTTTGTCATTCCTGCATGTAATGGAGCAGAAAATGTTGAGTGCAGCTGGATTTAATATGATTGTTGTGAGGCAGGCACTAAACGGTCTGTACTCAGTAAAACAGGGCTATAAAAGTGCATTCAACTTTCTGTCTCCAAGTGAAAAGCAGAAGAGGTTCGGTTGTTGAAGGGGAACCACAAATTTTACAGCACAATTTTGCCTCTTTTTTTTTTTTTTGTAATTGTCCATCGTGAGTCAGTGTCATAGGAGTACAGCGCTTAATCAGTGGAATATTCTGCTGAAGTGGCACAGTAATGCAATATCAGTCACACCCAGAGGACTGGGCCACAATTCACTCTCTATTTCTTAATTGCTTGCGTATTTTCTCCAGGTTCTCTGGTAGTAGAAAGGGGCCCGGGCCGGCCGCCCATAACCAACCACCAGCCTGGTCCCAGAGCAGAGGCGCCCACTGGAGGGCTGTCAGCAGCTCAGCAGCGACAGAGCACCCTGGCACAGCTCCAGATGCAGGTAGGGTTTCATCACAGTCAGTAGATTTGGAAATTAGAAGCATGAAAAAGCTCTTGTTCAGGCCAAATTTGAAACTTTATACTTTTTGCTGACTGTACTGGTCTACCAAACTAAAATCAGTGTATTTATCTATGCGTTTATTCCTCTGGCCAAGGTGGACAAGCTGTCTCAGCAGCCCCACAGGCAGCCCCCTCCTAGCCACTGGTCCTGGTACCAAAATGTCAGGCTCCCAGGACCCCCAGGCCCTCCACCCCCAACCAGACCCATCCACGGTGGGTCCTCCCCCTCACAAGGCCCCCCCAGTTTGGGCCAGCCAGGACGCAGATACGGAAACACCCACCCGAACCCTAGAAGCCCCACATCGTCCATGCTTCACAACACAGGATTCCCCCCTGCACAGGTAAGCTTTCTCTACTGTTTCTGGCTTCAGTCGGACAAAGTGACTTACAGTTGATGCTGAACTGGATTTTCTATTCTCTCAACTTTATTTTTCTACGTCTAGTCTCTGAGAGATCTGATCCATAGCTCCAGCTTTCCTCCTAAACCCATCGATGCATCGCAGGGTACGTCCCGCTACCCGCAGCCTCTGTCCACCGGAGCGGCTACACAGACGTCACTACATCAGGTTGGTAGGAGGTTTTCAGTCTCTCACGAGCATCGTGTCATGGGAACAAAGTGCTCGATTCGTGGAACTTTTCTGAAGCTTTAATTGTTTTTTGTTTCCTGAAGCGGGGCCTCACAGAGTCCTTCCTGAAAAGAAGTGAGGCTGCTGGATCGGTCCCCTCCATCACCATCTCCATCCCCAAACCCAGCTTCGCCACAAGTGTGGCTTCAGCAACTGCGGATAAAACAAGTGCGCTCAATCACATAACAGGTCATTATCACTCCTCTCGTGTTGCAATAGGCCTAAAGATCTGATCCTATGTGAGCATTCATGTTAAATACAGCTTTTCACCCTGACTTCTCTTCTTCTCCTCTCAAGTCCAAGCAAGGCAGAACTCTCCGATGGCCAAGCCGTCTTCCTCAGACAGAAGCACAGGGTAAGAAAAGATCCTGAAATCTGTCCTCAGCACAGTTCCTCCTCTCTGCAGCTCTTTGTATGGGTCAGTGTTGAGTGTTGGAGTGTTTCGCCTTCATTGGTGCTGCTGGTTATCATTGGCGTCAGTGAACTGAGCTGTCAAACTTTGACAGTTTTTGGGACACTATGTTACACTTTGACACTTTTTTCACTACACTACGTAGCTTGACAGTCATGTGATTGAGAGGACAAACTTTCATAAGAAACACTCTTCCCCTCTCCTCTCTCTGGCAAACTCCTCGCTGAAGGACAACAACCTGGAAGCCATCTTTTGAGGCTCCGTCTGCCCCCTCAGCCAAGCGACGAAGAAGGTCGTCCCCTGGACCTGTTATCGTCATCAAGGATGAGCCGGAGGATGAGGATGAAGTCCGCTTTGTGAGAGAATTACTTGAGTTGCACAAATCCTGAATGTAGCATGTACAGTAGACGATAAGGTGTCAGTCACAATATATTGCTGCATGCAAAAGGTTGCATGCATGTTTTTAAGGGAGTCTTATATTCTGCGTCTTCTCTGCCTGCAGGTGCAGTCCAGCGGAGGCTCCAGCCTGCCTGACAGCAGCACCGGAGCTCAGTCAAAGCCTCGGCAGCAGCTCAAAGCGCCCGCCCCAGCACCGGTCCCTGGATCAGAGTCCAAAGCTGGGAAGGAGCAGCAGCCTCAGTCCGCAGGGCAGCCGGAGTCTGAAAAGAGAGCGGAGCCGGAGGAAGATCCCAACGAGGACTGGTGCGCCGTCTGCCAGAACGGAGGGGAGCTGCTCTGTTGCGACAAGTGTCCCAAAGTTTTTCATCTGTCCTGTCACATTCCCACTCTGAACGAGTCCCCCAGGTGAGAGACACATGTCTCTCAATGCAATGGCTGCACAATTAAATGATGATGGATGCATAAAATACGTGTAATAATTCTTTATAGGACGACATGCGCTGCTATGAAGACATGTCTACAGTTTATCTTTGAAAATGATTATTTTATAAAAGTAGTATATCATCTTAATGACTTTAATAATTCTTAGCGCATTAACATTTTCTGTAATTTGAGGCATGTTCCATTATTATTAATGTGCCTAATCTGAGAAGTGTGCTTGAAAATCTGATCGTATAATCATACACAGATTAGTCTTATTATATTTCACTGCAGCTGCAATATTAGTTTGTGATATTGAAAGATTTGTTGCATTGGCTTACAATGAGTGGTGGTACATCTGAAGAGGACAGTAAACAACTTAGGGAAAATATTTCACCAACAAAGTTTATGGGAGTGTTGCATGTGCTCGCACTGTTCTGCAGTTCCTGTATTTCTGGTGGTCAGACTCAAAGCAGCACTACACCAGGTTATAAAACATGTTGGATATCATGCAATGATAATGCATGGTATACAGTTTGGACTCATTTAACACAGATCTGATCAGTTTTCTTTTGGTTGCCCAACAGTCTTTGTAGCCCTAACCCACCACCGAGGAAGTCCATCATGGTTCATTGTCATTTTTGGTCTATTTACTGTCCGAGAGTCAGTCAGAGGAGTAGTTTGCAAAAATGTGTACTGATGATGGGGATTCTGACAGCCTGTTCTCCAGCTCTCGTTAGCGATTGAGATCACATTCAGCAGAAGTCGGCCGATCTTTGGCATCTGTCCTAACAGCCTTTCCTGTCCTGACGTGTCTCCACAGCGGCGAGTGGTTCTGTTCGTTCTGTCGAGACCTCATCTCTCCTGAGATGGAGTATGACTGCAACAGCAAGGATGACCCCGCCCCCGGATTCCCACCGGTCGATAGAAGGGTACGTTCACTCAGCTGTTCTTTCATCCCATCAAAGACGGTTTCCTCTACACGACATGATCAGTTAAATGTGTGATCTGATGTTTCCTGCTTTTTGGTTGTTTATGTTTATATGCAGAGGTGTGAGAGGCTGCTGCTGCGTATGTTCTGCAACGACTTCAGCACCGACTTCCAGCAGCCTGCTTCCCCATCAGTAAGTTACTGTCTTTAGCGTTTGAAACGTACCTCAGTAAAGGTAAAAATGACTGTTTTTCAAACCTTTGCTCAGTTACAGTAACCAATGTACCAATCAAAGTATGTGCTTTTGTTTTTATCATTATACTTTTTATGTTATTTTAAATAAAAACCTGATTCCAAGTTGGGACGCTATGCAAAACATGAATAAAACAGAATGTGATAACTTGCTTTTTTGACTTATAGCCTAGAGACACTAATAAATGCATAAAATTTCTCACCTACTTTGAAAAGACATATAAAATAATATTTTGTGAGATCTCACTGAGCCGTAGTTGTGTTTTAGCATAAATATTCTGTTTGAGGGTGGCTTCTAAAAGATGTGTTGGATGCTTTTCTAATGTAGGAGACGAGAAAGTACAAAGAGCTGATCAAGACCCCGATGGATCTGTCCATAGTGAAGAGGAAACTGGAGTCGAAGTCGAGGGAAGGCGAATGCTACAGTAGTCCAGAGGAGTTCGTTGCAGACGTCAGGCTCATATTTTTCAACTGTGCAAAGTACTACAAGGTAAATATCAGTTTCTAGAAATGATCCCTTTGGGAAGTTATCTGCAGAAACAGAATGATGATGAATGAGATAACACATTTTCTGCTTATTGACAAATACCACTTAGTCATTTTGAGTTCTACCAAACCACATGCTCTTTAATTTCCCCTGATATTTCTGTGCACAGGCGACCTCAGAAGTGGGGAGTGCAGGCTTGTATTTGGAGGACTACTTTGAGGAACAGTTGAAGCAAGTCTACCCCGATAGGGTCTTCCCTGGAGGGAGGGAAGAACAGATGATTCCTCCTTTGGAGGACGAGATAGATGAAGAAGAGGAAGAGATGATGGAGGAAGGCATGGCTCCCATTGAAGATAATAAACAGCAAAGTCCTGCAGGGCAAGGGATCCCCCCTGTAGAAGAGGACCTGCCACCTCTGGAAGAAGCGTCAGCCCCAGCCGAGAAAGGCAAGCCAGGAACAGAGGTGATCAATGCGGGCGATCAGGGGACGGACAAAAAGGTGGCAGCTGCGGAGGGAGGCGCGCCTCCTGCAGAGGAGGTGGAGCAGCACGAGAAAACTCCTGCGCAGGAGGTGAAGATCTCTGCAGCTGCTGATAGCGAAACAAAAGATGGGGAAGCTTCCAGCTCCGACAAAAAAGAGAACCCTCAGCTCGCTACAGATAAGACTGCAAATCCACCTGAAACCCAGGAGGAGTCGAAGCCTGCAGACACAGCGACAGAGGAGAAGGGGTAGATGGATGACATCGGAGAGAAACTAGAAAACATAGATGTTTTCAGTCTTCCACGGAAGCGGCCCCAGTGGGGACCTACATTTGCTGCAATCAGACATTTTTTTTGTGATATATTTGCAATAGGAAGAAAAGGGTACTGCGATACTAAATAGACTTACTTAGTAGCAGTCGTGTGTAGATGCACAATGAAGGACGCAAATAAAGCTCCTTTTGTGTTTTTGCTGGACAGCGGTTACAATTTTACTGTAACGTAGAAGGTTATTTTCTGTAACAACAACTCTGAAAAGCACACAAAAGATATTCTTTGTCGATAGGATCGTGTGTAAGTTATCGTTTACCTTACTTATCACCTGTACATAATGATGCCATGAACCGAAGGCACAAATGCTGCAATCGAAGTAAGAAAAAAAGCAAGGTTTTGGAGTAGCGATGCATGTCTTAACATAGATAACAAGGCCTCCATTTTTGTGTTTATAGACTTGGGCTCACTTGTACTGGCCATTTGGCTCATACACAAATAGTTTTATTGCAATGTTATTTTTTTTTTTCATTAGTGTGCAATGTGTGCAAGAAATAGGGCCGCTGTGTGTGCTGTAGTTTTTGTGCAGAAGGAAGTGCAACGTCTATCAGCCACTTGACAAAGCTGGCATTTTAAAGATTGCGCTGCTGGGTTGTTTAAAAGCAGAAATGAATCGCCACTGTCATGGTTTCATTTGTGCGTCGCCAGTTTGTGGCCTCTTATTCCCAAAATCCCAGCAGTGTTTTTATCACACAGCAGCCTTGTTGGGTTTTATCAGGAGGACAGTTCTTTGCTGCTATCAGTCCAAGATAATTCAGAGACACGATGATCACTTTCTCATCATCAGCCTCTGACAGCAGTGTGTTTTCCAGATTGTGTCCTTGCCCTCCTGCTGCATGATTGCTTTTGCGTAAGATTAGGCCTGAGCCTTACTGTTTTAATCACTTTAAGTCATGTAAAAACCAGTTGGACAATTCAAGGAACAACACATTTCTTTGACTAAACTCTCCTGTATGGACATCAACTCGCGTGAGGTTAAAAGCTACGGTATGTATTACGTTGTCCAACATCATCATTTGTATTATTTATTGAGGGAACACGGGACCTGTAAATGAACTCTACAAACAATGTTCTGCATAGACACCCCTGCATTTACAATATTTGTAATAAACAGGGTTACATGTAGATCTCACCTCCACCAGTGTCCTCTTTCTTCTGTTTCTTTTTAGGCAATACAACAGAAAAGAATTAAAGCTGCACAATGTTATGCTCATTTTTCAGACTTTCCTCCAACTTCTGCTTTTTTTTATTTATTACAAAAGACTTAATAATTAGCCTGTTGCACTCTGTGTTCTTTAAAGGCTGCTGGTACTTATTTTAACATGTTTTGACTGCCTCTAACCTCTGATCTGTCCAAAATGGGCTTGTCACGGATCAAAAAGCGAGTGTTGTTAGCCGGCTTTACAGCAGAGGAACAATTAATTTAATTGATAAAACCCATACTTCATTTTACATTTCAGTGATTCTAAAAACATTTTAAAAAATCCAACTCCAACATCCTAAATCCAACATCCTAACTCATTTCAAAAACTGAACCAAAAAAACAGAAGGAACAGATTACAAAGGGATTTTTAGACACTTACCACCTTCTCTTAAACCCCCCGTCTTATTTATCTTCTACCGAGGCAGCAACTACTTTGGACTCCCCTCAGTAAAAGCAGTTATCGGCCGTGTGTTTATTATTCAGCAGCTCAGACGGAGAAACGCGGCTGCCTCCACCCCTCCCTCACCGCCCCCTAAGCTCACCATGCGCGATCCGTGTCACTTTGAGATGTTCTCCGTCTTTTCAGAGGAGACGCACACCGTCCACCGCTGCTCCCCAGCCGCCGATCGTCCAAGAGATTTACGTCATCGTCAAATTTAGGCGATCGGAGCGCGACAACACTTCAAACAGAGTCCGATGGCGCAGTGGACGCTACTTTGGTTTTTTTTGTACGGAGTTCTGCAGGGTCAAGGTGAGAATACACTTTGGCGTTGAGGTGCAGTGTTTGAATACCTTTTGAAACTGTGAGTGGTTTGAATAACTTTGCATTACCTTGTTTGTTTTGAGGAATATTGTAGCGTAGACGTACGTGTCTGAGAGCGTGAGCCCGTTTTGATTGAGTCAGCCACTGGCACTCAGGGAGCCTTGCTATTTTTTCCAGCTCCTGTGCTGCATGCCTCTTCTGTCTATTTCTAATCATGCCATCATCCCAACACTGCAGAGATTCAGCCTCCCACTGTGCAAGAGTGCTGTCAGGATGGGAGGGATAGGGCCCTGGGGGGACAAGACTGCGCAATCCTCCCCCTCATCTCCTCTTCCCACATCTGCAGGTAAGCAACACCTGGTTTGTCAAATGAGCTCGGCCCTCTGGAGGGTCACAGAATGGGGCCCAGGGACCAAGGGAGGCTTCAGAGAGGGAATGCATGAAGTTTGTTGTATTTATATACAGCGTATTCTCTCCACAGTGCCACTTCCGAATGTCTAAGTTAAACTCTTTCAAATGAAAGCGAGGCGTTTTGCATGGGGAAATGTGTGTATCCTGTCGGCCAGCGTTTGCAGTAGTATTTTTAAAAGCAGGAAATACCCTCGGGGTTGCAGGCCCCAAATCATCTCCACAGCCCTCAACCATCCATCCCGCTACAGGGCAGGATTGCCACATAGTAACTACACCGTAAGTGCAGGCGTTAAGTGGCCCCCTGGAGCATTTTTAACACTCAGGGTCCCTGTTTGACTGTTAGAACACGGAGGTGGTGATTGATGAAACAGAGGAACACCTGGTCAACACATGGAGGTCAGTGGAGGGAACAGTGGCCAAGGAAAGGAAGGGAGTGAGAGGTTTTTGTCCAGAGCAGTGTTATGTTATGTCTTTGGTGGTTACTAAGGTAGGTTACTTATTGTTGCGACTAAATATGCAGTGTATTACAACATAGACTTGCAGTCAGCTGATTGACTGTATCTAATGTAAATAGGAAGTATTTCTTCACATGCTTCTTACCCAACTCTTTCCTCAAAGAGCAAGGAGTGCAGTTTCTCTTCCGGTTGATACAGTTTCTGACCCTGACCTCCAGGATTGCCCAGGAGCAGTGCTGTGCAGCAGTAATAGGAGACCAACTTTGTGACAATGGCATCAAGATGGCCCACGAACAAGGGGCCTGCGAGAGGCCCTTCTTCCAAGGAGACCCCTGGGAAACCAGAATCTCTAAGGTTGTCCTCCTAATGTCAATATCTCCAACCTTTACACGACTCCTTGTTCTTACGCACACAGACAATACACTTCGCCCTTTATAAATCAATGTGGTGGGATTTTTCTTCTGAGAACACTTGAGATAAGACTTCTCTCTATTTCACCCTCTCTGCCTGCTGTTCAGATGTGTTGTGACTGCTGTGTGTTCGGTCTGATGACAGCGAGCCGTGGGTCGAGCTGCGAGCTGCAGGGGTTGTTGCTGGGGAGACAGTGCACGCACACAGCCAAAGCTTGCTGTGGCAAAAACACAACAGAAGAAATGAAACCAAATGATAAAGGTAAAAAGGTCGTCTGCGTCTTGATGAGCTCCACTCTGTCTTATCATGAAAGAATGGCTACTGGCTGTCTGTGACACTCAAGACAATCAACATGCTTGGCCAGCTTACAACTGCAGGCTTGTTGGCTTTTTAGGAGATGGGGAGTCCATGACCATTTCTTTACACCCATTGCCATCATCATGACTGTAGAATTAACAAATAGAAGAGATAGGAGTTTTTCACAACCTGGCAAACCAAATTTTGTTCTTATTGAAAGAGTACTCCACCAATTTAGCATGATACTGTCGGACTCACAATTTACAAAAATCAAATCTTTTTTTCCTTGTCAAAGCCTGGTGCGTACTTCACCCATAATGCAACGCTAACGCAGCCAATTTGCGCCTCAAGCAGAGATGAGGAGCTGGCTTCAGGTCTGGCTTGCTTATTTCTAACTCCACACCACCAGATTTGTTTCATTTTCAAGCCCGTAGTCCTCAACTCTAACCATTGCTGACTCACTAGAGGCAGTTTATCGGATTTTGCACAGCTCCCTCTGGAGCAACACAAGGCTTTAGGCAACTTTTCACATGTGCTGTACAGCTCTCCAAGACCTGAAAACATGCACTGTATAAAATTACTCTCCTTTAGTGGCTTCTAACTTATCTGTAAAGAGTGATTAGTAAGTGGTTCTTAGAAAGTGGTACTTTCTGATTTTAATAGCAAAACCTTGACACTCACAGAGATTTGTTTTGGGCTAAAGGAGCTTTCAAAAGAAGTGAATGCCTCACATGAAAACAGGCAGCGTGACGAGGAGCAGAGAGAGCAGCCCTGTTTCCATAGAGGGCTGGATAAATGGCCTTGGTGTGGCTGCTACAGAGCACAGACGGTCTAGGTCACGGGGGTATTCACTGCTAGACTAATCTGTAGACACCTTGCCAAATGGTAGCTCGGGGCCAACTGGTGTTGCGGCTGTAGCTTTTGTCACCAAGCTGGCTTCAGGTGAAAAACACAAACGTGTGGGAGGGTCAGAGCTGAAAAAACAGTCGACTTGAGATATTTGTGAAGAAAAGAAAACCTTGCTGATGTGGAGCTGCAGAGATCTGTGGAGCCGTACTGTGTGACGAGGTACTGAATATTTGCTCTATTTGGTTTTAATGAGGTTTTTCCTTCTGTAGAACCAGTGACAGACAAGCCCAGCGTTACTGCCAAGCCTCCAGAGGGATCGGACACCTGTAGAGGTCTGGCACCTTCCTTTCTTAATGTGATCTCCTTTGTTATAATAAGAGCTATAAGAGGCTTAAGTGCCAGCCTCTCGGTGGCTTTGTCTTCCATCAGCCAGTGACATGATTCCTGTGATCTAGGACACACGCTGTGATGTCTGCTTCTTCTTCATGTGTCTCTCTGCTCTTTTCAGACTCCACTTGCTCCCAGTTGTGTGTAGGTAATGGTACCTGTGCATGCCATGATGGTTATCAACTGCAAATGGATGGAGTGAACTGTGAGGGTAAGTAATGTAAATGAATGCGTGACTTCACCACAAATCATAAATGTAGTCCTTCTAAGCAGCATGGTTCTGAGAATGGCTGTGTCAGGGTGGCAGTCCATTGGTGGGCCATCTCTAATGACAAAACTAATGACAGTCACATCAGCCTCTACACTTTGTGTTTAATACTAATGTCAGCATTTTTGTGTCTTAACTGACCATCATAGGGCATGGTGAGGCGAGGGGTAGTCAGTTGGTTGCAATCTGCAACTTCACCACTAGATGCCACTAAATTGCACACGCTGGTCCTTTAATATATCGATAGACTGCTTTTCCTCATTTTGAACTCATGTCTCTCTCCTCAGATGTTAATGAGTGTCTGACTGGCAGTCACAACTGCATCATCGGCCAAGTTTGCATTAACACAGAGGGCTCCTTTCGCTGTCAGAGGGAAACCGGATGTGGCACCGGATATGAACTCAGAGATGACAACACTTGCCAAGGTAATAACTCAGGAGCACTGTAGAAGTTAGGCCTACAAACATAATACCAAAGACATGACCTATAATTTACAAGATTTGATGTAAAATATTTGTTCAA
Organism: Chaetodon trifasciatus; assembly: GCA_037975065.1. Classification (NCBI taxonomy): domain Eukaryota; kingdom Metazoa; phylum Chordata; class Actinopteri; order Chaetodontiformes; family Chaetodontidae; genus Chaetodon; species Chaetodon trifasciatus. The sequence goes on along the minus strand of JBBMOE010000028.1, from coordinate 95,189 downwards.
TGACATTTATGTATAGTATGTTTATGCATTGATCATTCTTTCCTCCTTGCCTGTTCCAGACATAGATGAGTGTACTCTGGGGACCCATAACTGTGGACCGGAGTTTGCTTGCACCAACACAGTCGGTTCATTCCGCTGCCGTCCAAAGGAGAGGTGTGCAGACGGTTTCATTCAGGATGCCGCCGGCAGCTGTATTGGTGAGTTCAGTGTCACACTCAACCAACAACATCCCACAGGTCAAACCTGAGCTGCCTTGCTTAATGTGTTTTCTCATTAGATATAAATGAGTGTGTGGCCCAAACCAGTCCATGCCTGCCTGGCCAGACTTGTATCAACACAGTGGGCTCCTACACATGTCGCAGGAACACAGTTACCTGTGGACGAGGCTATCATCTAACCGAGGACGGCACACGATGTGAAGGTAGCTACTGTCCCAATAAACCCATTTTCTGTTTAGGAAGTCTCTAATATTTGGTTTTTTTTCTGCAGGAACTCAATGTATTTCAACCTTATATTCCTTTTTCAAAGTTAAGACGTGCAATTTCTCCCCTTCATGTTGCAGATGTAGATGAGTGTCGTGCAGGCAATGTGTGTGGCGGCCATGGTTGTGTCAACCTGCTGGGCTCGTACCGCTGTGAATGCAGAATTGGCTTCATGTTCAACAGTATCACCAAACTGTGTGAAGGTACAGAAGGAATTCAGCACTGTCTTTTCCATCAGCCATGAATTGATGTGTTTTCATGATTGTCATATGAGCTCTAATGTAGCCTAGATTTGAACAGTGTTGGGATCTCTGGTTTATTCATAGTCTGCCCCCTGTGTTCTTTAGATATCAACGAGTGCAGGCATTATCCAGGACGACTTTGCGCCCACAAGTGTGACAACACAGAGGGGTCCTACCAGTGCAGCTGCACCACTGGCTTCAGACTGTCCCACGATGGCAGAAACTGTGAAGGTAAAGCTCACTCACTACATCATATGATGAAGATATCTCCGGATGAACGTATACTTGTAAAGACACATGTGGTGTCTGTGCCTGTATGCTGACAGATGTCAATGAGTGCGACGCCAACCCTTGCAGCCAGGAGTGCGCCAATGTCTATGGATCGTACCAGTGCTACTGTCGTCGTGGATACCAGCTGAGCGACATTGATGGGATAACATGTGAAGGTACTGTTGGGCTTCATGGTCTATCGTCATCACTCAGCATAGACTGTGACAGAAAGCGCTCATTTTTGCTTTCTGTTGTCAGATATTGATGAGTGTGCTCTGCCCACTGGAGGGCATGTGTGCTCCTACCGCTGCTCCAACGCCCCAGGAAGCTTTTACTGCACCTGCCCACCCACAGGCTACACTCTCGCCTCCAATGGACGCACATGCCAAGGTCAGTGGAAAAAAGAGTCTACCCTTCCCCATACTTCTAAAAACCGAGTTGTAGGTTGCTATTAAATGCCTAACCTACGCCTCCCTCCTGTGTTTTCAGACATTGATGAATGTGCAGCAGGGAGCCACACCTGTTCCATGACTGAAAGCTGCTTCAACATCCAGGGAGGATTCCGCTGTCTGTCCTTCGCATGTCCTCCAAACTTCCGGCAAGCAACACAGGGGTGAGAGCTGGTTGAAACAAAAGGGTTGATTGTTCTCCGCTGAGTTTAGTGTTAAGACTCCATGTGACCTTCTTTCTCAATCCATTCTTTTTCTTACTTGACTTCCTGTGAAGTGGATTTGTCTGGTTTTCGCCTGCAGTCGCCTGCAGTTTTCGGTCCTCTTTCAGTCTCCAGCATCCATCCATTACTTCCTCTCTCTCTGTCCTTTCCCTCTTTTTCCACCCTTGTGTTCCGCCCTCCGTCCAGTGAGCATTGTATTTTTCCCTTTCAGCCGTTGCGAGCGCGTAACTTGCGAGTTCACGCAGGATCCTGCGTCGTGTTTCTTGCTCCCGCTGAGAATCTCCTTCTACAACATCAGCTTCCCCACCAACACCCCCGTCCCCACTGATGTTTTCCGGATGGGACCTTCTAATTCTGTGCCAGGAGACAAAATGCTGCTCAACATAGTCTCCGGAGACGAGGAGGGATATTTCATGGTGAAGCAACAAGCTCATGGAGGAGAGATCTCACTGCGCCGTGCCTTATCCCAGCCCCGGGACTTCTTTCTGACTGTGGAGATGAGGCTGATTCGCTACGGGACGACACATCTGTACATGGCCAAGATCGCTGTGTTTGTCACAAACGAGCAGTCCATCCGGCCCTCAAGAACATTTCCGTATTAGAAGTCTGTGAAATTTAAAGGAAAAGTTTGGAATGTTTGATGTCCATCCCTATTTTGGACTCACTACTGATGAATTATAATTGTGGCTTTCATTTTCATCCATCTTTTCCTTTGAATCCACTGTTCCAGCTTTCCATCTGCCCTTTAATGCAGTTAATAAGAGGCAAATCTATAATTCTTGTTGAGTGGAAAAACACTTCATAATTCACCCAAAGCTAAACTGATGCAGCAGCAGTCGATTATGGTGAATTTGAGTGGCTATTTAAAAAAAAAAAAAAAACTATTCATTTTTATAGCTAGATAATGCGCCTTCTTTTCTCCAAAACATCTGAGATCTATCATTTCTTCTTTTGTATATTCCAGCTTTTGGTATGAATCCAAAAATGGGGATTTTAAGCTTGTCCCTGATTAATTGCGATTGAGCTCTAGATGGAAAGCCAGAACTGAATGGTTCACATGAGGGAAAGAACGAATTATTGTCCAACTAAAACCTCCTCATTGTGATAAAATCCTTTGGAAGAATAATTAAACATGCCTCCTTTCTGAGACTTGGTTGAGAAGATTGATACCATTCTCATGTCTGTATGCTAAGAACAAAACTACAGCTAGCATTCGTTATCTTAGCAAATCGGGAAGAACAAATACCCTGGTTCTCTGCAGTTAATGTTTCGGGAAGTCAGTATTCCTGGCCAAGAAATACTCCAACACATAAGCGCTTTAAAGGAGACATAAAGTTAGTGAGCTTTAGAGGTGCTGGTAGGCAGATTTCATAACTTTTGGGCAGAGCCAAGCTAGCTGTTTCCAGTTTTTATGCTAAGCTAAGATAACATGCTTCATATTCAACGTACAGAGGTGGTATTGATCTTCTCATCTAACTCTCAGCAATAAAGTTAAGTGTATTTTGTGCATAGAAAACCCCAAATATTTATTTAATTCGGACTAAAATGATTAATTTTACAGTAAATAATTGGCAAAGCAACAAGCCAATGGGATTGCATTTGCATATGTAATGTGGTTTCTTTAAATAATTCCTTGTTTTTCAGTTATTTTGGAAAACACCTTTTGTTACGTCACTCTAGCAATGATGTAGCTGTAGATATTAAGAATATTAGGGCATCGTACCACTAGGTGGGGCTCATTAGCTGTTGAGGGCCCCTATAACACTGATAGGATGTATTCATATACGTTAATCTGCATTAATGGCAGCTCGCTCTACCTCATGTCTGTGCGTCAGCTTCCCTTCGTGTGTACTTTCTTTGTGTCTTGAATTAAAAAGTGACAGATAAAAATGGCTTTTCACTCTTTAATATATAAGCACACACGCGCGCGCACACCGGCAATGGTTTCTGCCACTGCTCTCGTGCTTCCTCCGCTGTGGTCATTTCTAATGCTGCAACCAATTTTTCCAATGCTCTGTTCCAAGCGGCCTCAGCTTCGGATCAAACAGGCCTCGCCTTAGCGGATAGCAAGAAAAATAAGCGTGGCACTTATTTATGGGCACCTGGGGCTCAGCCAGCATGGGGGCTCAATTAGTGGTGGAGCACCATTACAGCTCACATGATGGATGGTGCTCTTAGTGTTGGTATTGGGTGGTTATCAGTTAATTTGCTGTAAATGATACCAAGAGGCCAGTAGCTGTGTTGGTCAGCTGGATAAAGGCAGCCAGACAAATTTTCCACTGTTCCACTTTTGGCCTGGTGGTTTTGGGGGTTGAATGCATATATAGCTGATTGAAAATGCAAATATATGAAATGTATGTGGTAATTATTCTCTTAAATCTTTGGATTATATAACCACTTACTTTCCAAAATGCTAAGTCAATTACTTTGAATAGTAGAAATAGTGACATGCTTTATGATAATAATAATAGTATCCATATTTTTCAGAGTCTTACTTTGGAGAGACACATTTATGGTGATTCTTTTGCTGATTCTGTCAAAATTGTGATTCTTTTTCCTTAATCTACCGTGTAACTATGATGTCATTGGATCACGTCAAGTGGCATTCATTCTTACATGCCCACGTGTGGTTTTCTACCATCCCGTACCATCCCTACCATTCCTCGGTGGCATTTCACCACACAATCATCTCTGCGGCTTTGGCCTCATGCTTAGCGAACAACTTGGACTCACCTGCTTGCTGCTAATTACATGGCTCTCCTCCCATTGCAGCTTTTGAGGTTGTGTTTGAAAGCACTACTGTCTTCACGATGAGGAACCCCACAAACATGGTTTTAGCTTGTGGAATCAGGGTTTGGCCTCTTTTTAAGGCACCCGGTCTTTGGTTAACCATGGAGGTCTATGGGGCTATTCAGGTGTTGCCAGGTTCTTCTTACCCAACTCAACTGTGGAGCTTTGGTCAAAACATTTTCTTATGAATACTGGTGTATACTGCATAGGTTATAATTGTGGGAAATTCACACTTCTTCAGATTCTGTGTATTCCTCTTCCTTTGCCATGTGTAATATGTCTCCCTTTTCTCCCCATTTCATTTCCTATCCTTTCATCTCGCCTCGTTTCCATTGGCCTTTTCAGATCCAGAAAAGATGCTTCAGTTAATGCGCGCTGCATCAAGGCCTGCCAACCCAACGACATCAGCTGCACTCTCGACCCTGTCCACCTCATCACCCACACCGCCCTCTCTCTGCCTACCTTCAGAGACTTCAGTGAAGCAGAGGGTAAGTCAAGGTGGAGGTACAGCAAGATCTTAGAAACAGCTTTGTATAGCAGGCTTTAATAGGGGGAGATGCTTTTTATTGGTGAGTCAGAAAGCTTTGTGACAGGGTTTGACTTCCTTGACCAAATGTTTGTTGTTGAGCACCCTGCATGGTCAGTAGTTGCTAACACCCCATTTTTCAAGTATTACAGATTGTAAAGACTTTTTGTAGCCAATCTTTCAGTTCTTGTTTGAGAGATTTTTGCCCATTCTTCCTGAAAAAAGCTCATATTTCTGTGAGATTCTTGGGCCATCTTGCATGTGCTGCTCTTTTGAGGTCTATCCACAGATTCTCTATGATGTTTAGGTCTGGGGACTGTGAGGACCAGTGCAAAACCTTAAGATTGGTCCTCTTGAGGTAGTCGATTGTGGATTTTGAGTTGTGTTCGGGAACATTATTCTGTTGTAGAAGCCATCCTCTTTTCACCTTTGGCTATTTTCTTTTTTACATGTAGTGTGATGCTTGCTTAAAGAAATTTGCTGACATTTAATTGAATCCATTCTTCCCTGTACCACTGGCTGCAACACAGGCTCAGAGCATGTTTGATTCACCCTCATGCTTAACAGCTGGAGAGGTGTTCTTATCATGAAACTCTGCATCCTTTTTTCTCCAAACATGCTCATTGCAGCCAAATATTTCTATTTAACTTCATCAGTCCACAGGACTTTCTTTTCAGAATGTATCAGGCTTGTTTAGATGTTCCTTTGCAAGCTTCTGATGCTGAATTTTGTGGTGAGGATGCAGGAAAAGTTCTTCTGATGACTCTTCCATGAAGGTCATATTTGAGCAGGTGTTCCTGCACAGTAGAAGAAGGCATTTTTACCAGGGGTGCCCAAAATGCATCTGTATATAGAAAATCCATCATAAATCTTGAGTGCAATTATTCATATAATATAACCATATCATATAACTATTCTTCAATTCCAAATAGTCCTGGTTATTCTGAAATGGAAAATGTGCAATATGTCTGTATTTTAAGTTAATAAGAGATTTTTAGAGGCTGTTAAATACAGAGTGTTTTGCCTGGGGCTGAAAGGGTTAACACAGTAGCTTGTAATAGCAAATTCTAAAATTATTTGCAGCCTCATTGAAATAAAACTTTCCGCCCACCAACCTGCCACAGCACATAAGATTCGATGACTTACTTCAACCCACAGACCAATTGTTTAATCGTATCATAAATATCTGAGTTGAAGACCCAAATGCATGTTGTGGTTTGTGTCTATCAGACGAATAGAAACTTTATACCAATTCTTCCACCAGATATAGTTTTCCTGCGGACAGTTGCGGTGGCTCACCCTGCTCCTATACCCGGAGCCACTGATGTTTTCTTTGACATCGTGGCTGCAGATGACCAGCTCTCTTTTGACGTGCAGAAACGCTCCCACCAGGGCATGATTATGGGTAAGAGGAGGAAGTATTACTCAGAACCAAGCGGTCAATTCTTTATCAGATTGTCCATAAACATATTACATCTTCTTGTACTTGTCCCACAACTGAATTTCATTCAGTAATTCTGGTCTGCGTCCTCCCACAGGTGTGGTTCGGCAGGTGAAACCTATCATTGGACCCAGGGATCTTGTGTTGGAGGTGGCTATGAACTATGTGAAGTCAGGGGTCGTTTCCCATCGCAACGTCGTCATCATCCACGTCTTCATCTCCGAGTTCTGGTTCTGAGCTGAGTTAAGAAGTGAATGAAAATGCTGAACTAGTAATGCAACATCCAACAAATATAATTTAAATATAGTTTGGAATATCAGGGGGTGCCGCACTCATCTTGCTGAACATTTAAGAACACCTTAACTGTTAATGCCATTGTGGGCAAGATATGATAAATCATCAGATTTGGTTCATTTGCAAAATGCACTGAAAAAAGTTACAGAAGCAGTTTGCAACCCATCCAGGGCATTCATTTACAGCAGAGTCTACAGTCACGCTAGCAGCTCTGTGAGTCTGTACAAAGGCACAGCATTGTTTTGAGCTAATGTCAGCCTGCTTACATGCTTGCAGTGACAATACTAATGTTTGGCAGATGTAATACCATGTTAACCATCTCAGTTTAGTCTGTTAGCATGCTAACATTTGCTAATTTATGCCAAATACAGTACAGCTGAGGCTTATGGGAATATTACTGTCATATTTGGTCATAAACCAAAATATTGGACAAATTTTGACCTCATGGTGGCGCTAGATGAAAAGTGGAGTGATCATCAAAGTTACTAAAATTCGTCCTTTGAGGCTCATGAATGTCTGTACAACATTGCAGGAAAGGTCAGCCAATCGCTTTTGAGACATTTCACTCAAAACCACAAATGGCAACCTCATGGAGGCGGAAGAGGAGCAGTCAGGGGAGCTCCAAAATGATTAGTTATTATAAACATCATGTGTGATCCATTAATATCCTTATCACTTTTTTGCCACTCCATCTGAGATTTGTAGAGAAATTTCAGCCTGGACAGACTAACCAACCAACACTGCCGTCCATACGAGCTATAAAGTTATTTTTCATGCCACAAAATAGACTCATTCCTCACTTGATACCTCACCCACGGCTATGGGTAGAAGAGTTGAATGAAATAATGGAATAAATTAACAGGGTGCAATCATCTTCTTAACCACTGCCCTCTTTGTTTAACTTGAATCCAGACTTTGTTGTCACGAGTGCAACAGTGATAGACTGTTGGTTGACCTGTTGAGCTATTTGATATCTACTCCATTTCATCTGTTTGGACAGGCCAGATGCGACATGCTTCTTTTGATAATATACTTCATCTATGGACTTGCTTTGAACATTGATTGTGTTTTGTAGCCTACCATCAGACTGTACGACCATCTGTGAATAATAAAGATTTTATGTGGTTCATTGTGTCCATGTTTTTCACTGAAACCTTCTAGACCCTCTACCACTGCAGACTAAACTAGCCGTCTTCTAGTTAACATAACTGAGGTTTTCAGAATAACTAACATGTGATAGGATTGCCTGTTTTTCTTGTAACTGAGCTCTTCAGCTTCCCCATCGTACCATACCACTTCCAGTTTGTGAGGATATTTCCAGTTATTCCCCTCAAAGAATGAATAATGGTACTCCTATACCAGGACTGTTTGGACCCTTGAATACCTCATCTTAAAGCTGACAAATTGCTTGAGGTGGATACTTCTTACCATCCATAATCAGCTCTCTTCCACATTGATCTGCCTTTAACCACTGCTGTGCGGTGCCTGGCCAGTGAAAACACGGGTGACAACCATAGGGAGGAAAATCCTGTAATCTTAAGTTTGCCACTTGACATTGAAATCCCAAGGGCTGGTCCTGTGGCTTTGTTGTTGCAGCTGCAACAATTGTGCCACAACTTGCCTAGGTTACATGAATTGATCTTCAGACCTTTGCACACTGCTTTAGGTGAATGGATTTCAGATGTGAATGCAGCTGCACCTCAGTACTCAGTACTCTACCGAACTTATATCAGAAAATGTAATATTGTGGGTATCTCTCATTATAGGTAGACATTAATGGGAGCTCTCAAACATTTAATCTCATAGAGGATATAGCCTACCAAAAGCAAATGATGTTAACTAACACTGTAAAACATGCTTATTACAAAACATTTCATGGCACAATAGGGATGAGGCCAAAATCAATCTCAAGAGACTGTCAAGTAAATTGCATAAAAAATGATGACCAAAAAAAAAAAGCTGAAAATGTATCAACCAACACTGAAGCTGCTGTATTAGTTAGCATTTAAAAAACCCTCTATAAAGGCTGCCTTATTAGAAGGTGCTACTGTTTCACCCGGCTGCAAATTGCCTTTTGCAGATGACAAAGTTGAAGCTCAAGTTGTCAGTAATAGGTGAAGTACAGAATTAACATATACATATTTGATACCAAGAGTAAAAGAACTCATCATGCAGAATGATCCATTTCAGACTAATGTAGCCTATGATATGATTATAATTACTGATGGAGTCATGTTTACGTCACTTCAATGTTGTAGCCTATAAAGGTTGGGGCAAGTAAGTATGTATAATACTGGAGAAAATGTATCTTCTTACTTCCCACCACTGTTAACCCACTGTTAAAGAATTAATAACATTTTCAGAGTTCTCACTTTAGTGTGTCTCTTTCAGTATTTTTGACAATGACACACCACATCTTTCACTGCCATGACTGTCTTCTCGGAAGCTGTGTAACAACAGCAGCACATGCTCTGACTCCGCCTTTATCCTGCATTGAGCCAATAGCGTCTTAAACTGCATCCGGACGTCCCACCCACTCCGCGTGAATCAGGGAAACATGGCAGCTAACATCAACGGCAACTTGGACATCACAGCATCTTTCGCTGGCATTTTGAATGAAAAACACTGCCCTGAACACTTGCAGCTTTTAAAAACATTTACGACAACGTTACGGGACAAGGAATACAGGTGTGAACAAAGCCATTTACCGCATTTTTATGTGGAAACCGTGGGTGTTAGCTTATCGGCTAAGCTAGTCCGATGTCCAACTGTCAGCTACGTACTGAGAAATATTACGCCCAGCGTAATTTGACGTTACTGGTCCATTACTGCTGCTATTATTCAGGCCAGTTTGTTGTCGTTTCTGTGTCAAACAGTAAAGTGAAAGTTCATTCTGCCATCTAGCCGCAATATAGTTGACTAAGACGTATTCACTTCTCTGATCGATTAATTCCAACAGTGTGTGTTGCAAAGGATGCCTGTCAAAGCTCTCTGTGCCTCCTGAAGTGTTGAGTCGTCATGGCAGGACACTTGCGATAGTTATTACAATGCAAAGCAGAATTTGATAATGTTATTAGCTACACTTGTGTTTGACAAATTAAAATGGCTTATCAACTTCCCACATTTGCCCCTGGCTTGGCTACCAGCACCAAAGTAACCATGCTGTCATCTTTATTTTTTCCCAGAGATGCTGTGGAGGCGGAGGCATTCTCCATTCTTTTAAAGGTCTTTTCCCAACTGCGTGATGAGCTGCAGGCTGTCAGCAGTGAGGATCAGGACTTGCAGTCTGTCCCCCTGCAGCTGCAGTTGACTGCTGAGTGCTTCAGGATTCAGAGGAACGCCTGCGTGCAGAGCACTCGCAACCAGAGTCTGCTCAGGTAATTCTAGACACAATGCAGATAGTGGAAAAGATTATGAAAATAGCACGGTGTTTGTCAGATTCAAAGATCAAGGACTCAGGATTAGTACATGGGAGAATATGGGAAAGATCTAGGAACATCACAGATTGTATAGTTAAAAATTTACACTCTCAACAAGCATTTAACTCTATGTTGCAAAGTTGTGGGTGTTATTATAGTGCTATTGTGTTAGATTGCATTATGCAGTATTTGTTCATGTTATTGTGTCCTAAGCAAGGGTGCAACTTAACATAACCCATTTAATAATAAAATTCTTTTTTTTTTTTCTCAGGGAACTTGGCTTTATTGAGGTATCTCTTCAACTCCTGAGCCTCCTTCTGACCGCAGATTTGGAGAGCAGAGATGACATATGTGAACGTAAGTCAAAAATTAGGTGATTGGTTCTTAGCGAACGTTTTTGACACTGATTTTTTTTTTTTTTTTTTTTTTTTCAAATCTTCCAGCACTTCGTTGTGGGATCCAGTTCCTTGGTAACTTGGCAGTTGGAAACCAAATGTGTAAAGATGACATTTGGCAACTGAGCTTCCCAAATCTTCTATTGTAAGTTTGGTGTGGCATAGTTACAATTATGTCTTTAACACAGTAAGCAATGCTTTTTGAAAAGAATTTACACTCATGTACATTCTGTATCAGTATTTGTATGTGTGAAAGCTTCACCGCAGACCTTTGTAGCCAAGCTGTTTGTCCTCACGCTGAGTGAACCCAAACTTGTCAACAGGGAACTGCTCAGTGTTGATGATGAGAAGGCGTTAAACTATGGCTCCATGGTACTCCATACATGTCTGGATGCAACCAAGGTGGAAGAACTGTCTGAGCCGCAGAACATCCATGTTGCTCTCAGGGTGATGGAGCTCTGTAGGACCCAACCTGACCTGGACTGGACGTAAGCGTGTGTGTTTGTGTTAGTGTGTGTAAAGCAGTTGTTAGTTTATATGGTTAAGGATTTTGATGTGTCTGTATCATTTCAAGGTATTACCAACTGTTCTTCTACTATTTGTCGATAAAGTTTTTATTGGTTTTTTGTTCGTTGTCAGGGTTCTTACTGCTACCCAGCATTTCCTCAAGTCCTCAGCTTTGGTGGAGAGTATGTACTCTGGGATGTCTCACCATGAAAGGTACATTATTTTAAATGACCTTCTTATGTTACACAGAAACTGATCAAACTTCTACTAAAAGACCTTTCTGATACTGCAGAATAGCAACTTGATGTACCCAAAAAAGTTAATACTACCTATTATGGAGTACTACTTAGTACAGATAGAGAATGCAAACCTGATTCCAAAAAAGTTACGATGCTGCGTAAAACAAATAAAACAAATAAATCAGAATTTGGTCATTTGCGACGTGTGTGTGTGTGTGTGTGTGTGTGTGTGTGTGTGTGTATTTCAGAGTTACTCTATTAGAGCTACTCTTTGCCCAGTTAAGAGAGGAGGACTCAGAGGAGTGTGGCGTCCCTCCCAGTGTGGCTCGCTTCCTGGCTACCACCTTCCAGAAAGGTTGTGGAGCTGTGCTAACACTCGCCACTGGCTCTGCTTCCAGTGATGAGGTACGGATAGTAAACCTGACTCGTGTATCTTCCCCAGGCCTCAAAAACACGGAGGAGCCTAGCAAACCTATGGAAGTGGTGTTGCCATTATGTTACAGTATTTCCCGCATGAAGCGAGTTAACTGTGTGTAACATTTGGAAAGCTTTTTCCAGTTTTAGTTTTACATTTTCTAACTGACGCATTCCCTCCCTAACATGATCTCACACAACATCCTTCCTTCAAGTGATCGACACCTGCTTGTTGCAATCCCCTGTAGGTCCTGCAGGAGGCACTGACAGTGATAAGTCTGCTGGACGTGCTGTGTGAGATGACCTCAGACCACAGGCAGTTCATGTTCTTACAGGACCATCCTGACCTTCTCAAGACCACTGTTGGTAAGTGAAAACACACACTCTCACAGCTTCTTTGACCAGGTTCACAACTGAAGTTTGTAGGCTGAATTTGGTCATCGCACAATAACTATGTCATCTGTACACAATACACCGTACGTGGTGAAACAGCCAGACCCAATTAAAACACAGTATTTAAACAACATGTCAATAGTAAATTTATATACTGTATTTTATATACTGTAGAAATCAAATTCCGTTATTCCATTTTCATAATCAGAGTAATTTGCTGTTATGACTCGAACTTTACAGGTTTACTGTAAATTCAGTGTCATTTTTTTTTATGTCTTTTTCTTCATCTTCCTACTCTTTGTGCTTTCCCGCTTTTCACTTTTCCATTTTCTGTGCAGAGCTCCTGGAGCAGGTGCACGCCATAGGGAAGGCCAGTAAGAATATTTTCAGTGCTGCACAAAACTTCTCGTCCTTCAGTGGAGACGGAGGCTCTTCCTCCAATTCCCCTGTCGTCAGCTTCAAGGCCCACCTCATCAGGCTGATAGGAAACCTCTGTCATGGCAATACCAACAACCAGAACAAGGTTTGGAATGAGTGGATGGATGAAAGAACAGAAGAGGGAGTTTTCACACCTGTAGTTCGGTTCAGTTGGTCCAGACCAAGGGAAAAGTTATACATTAGCAAAGGTAAAACATAGGCTTTTGTTCACAGTTAGAGAGTGAGCATGTGAGAGGGATTTTTTTAAGGAAGTCTGGTGCTGATCTGATGCCACCTCAGATTACTCACATGCAGATTGTGCTCTGGAAGACAGAAGTCTGTTCTCAATGATAACGGGAATGCATTAAAAATACCAGGTGTTAACACAAAGGAAAGATCGGACCGTTTATTATATATCAGATGTCTGGCAGTGATATGCCTGATGATCGAAATCAGCTTCTTCAAAATGACTACTGGTGTAATGAGGGGAAATGATAATACATTTTTTTCCCTTTTCTTTTTTTAATCTACTGGGATCCCTCTTCTAATGGCCTTTTAAGATGTAGTAAGCACCCTTAGTCTAACACAATGGGTTGACTAGTCAAGAAGAGGTTTGAGAGGTCCCCCTTGTCTTGCTTTGACAGACCTATTTCTGAACTGAATTAGCATGTTTAAAATGCAGGTTCTAGTAATGGGCATCAAACCACATGATCTCCTGAGGATTGAGGACCGCAAATGAGCATAACATCTAATGAAGCATGAGGCTGTGTGCTTCTACGGCTGCAAGCTCACAAGCTCTTTCAACACAACAGTTTGGTTTTGCACTGAAATGCGAACCATTCCCTCCCTCGCTTTAGCGATTTTATCAGTTTCACTCCATCGCCATCTGTCAGCATCTCACTATTAACATAAAGCACAGATAGACAATAAAGGGGATGGGGAGGAGTTGACCTCTATCTATGGCACATTATAGACCCAGTCCTACTTAATAGAAACAGATTTGTGGAATGCTTGTGGGATGGCCACCCTCAGTTGGCCTCTCTATAATATTTATGGATGCTGATCTGTGGTCTGTCAGTGGTCAGAAATCACCCCATATCTGTTTTCACTAAGATCTCTTCCAGTAAACCAAATGTCATTCTGTTCACCTTTGGGAGAGATTGTAATTTCAGATGTGCATGCAAAGCGCTGAACTGCGTGCACCGGACTGAAGTCCGGGTCCAGTCGCTTGTTATTCATCTCTTTATGGGTTTGGACATAATGTAAGCAACTTCAGACAATCATTTTGAAAGTGGAAAATGCAGACCTGGGTGCTTGTATAGTCAGCGACTTTGTTTCTTTGACAGTATAAATGACATTTTCTCAAAGTCAGCACATTGTCTTGTTACGGAACTCCTACCAGCATGTTTGGAGGGTAACCACAACGGCAAGGGGAAGGCAACAGCAAGCAAAGACAACAATTAAGCCTATAGAATGCGACACATGATACAGAGCAGATCACCATGTTGTTACGGTCTTAAATTAACCCACAACCACACTGCTGCTTTTGCATGGATGTGAGGGACACTTAGGTCCAAACGCATTTCTTGCCTTTAAATGAATTTGTACTGTTTCTCTTTAAAAAGTGATTACTGGCTAGACTGCACTGCTGGACCAAATCTTTTGCCACGCCATAGAAAGCGCGGGCATCAGAACTGTGTGGCCAAACCTGTTGGTGCTATTGATGCTACTCGTCTATTGCTGTGAAAATGCTATGAGGCTGTCAGGAAAGATACTGATTAAACACTGAAATTAGCTGCCATTGAGCTAAGAACTTTGTCATCAAAAGTGTTGTTCCAGACCTGGTATTAAGTTGTCATAACTACTGGAAAAGTTTCAGCAATGCCAAACGTGGAAAGGGAAAACAAGCATCTTTACAGTCCATTCTTCTACGTCTTACTGAACTTGTTTCCTCAGGTGAGAGAACTGGAAGGCATCCCCCTCATCTTGGACAACTGCAACATAGACAGCAACAACCCGTGTATCCTTTGTTGACAGAAGTCGATGGTCTGGAAATACAAACACATCTGTGTTTGTGTACATATATTTCAAGTTTATCTAAATCATTGTTCATATTTCTACCCAGAAGTCATTGTAGTCATTGTGTATCTTATTCTGGCACTTGCAGAATTGAATTTGGCATGTTTGCACAGCACAGAGCTGGTGGGTGTGCAACCAGAAGTAAGTGTTGCATCAAGCTTTGATTGCTGCAGTCTGCGTGCGAGCTGGCCAACCGAACTTGTTGAAGTTTTCACATAGCGTTCACCGCCTCTCAGTGCATCTTCAGTGAACCACATCAACTGATTGGTTGTGCTCAGAATTGACGTCTTTCGGGCTGCTTGTAAGTGCTGCCTCTTGTTTCGAAGAAGTCAAGTCTGTCACTGTAACAGAGGATTAAGTCAATTCTATGGTAATTATTGAAACCACAGTGGGTTTTTTTGTATTAGATTGCATTTTGATATGTTTCTACTGTTTTGCCAGACCCCTGCCTGCATGAGGGCGGAAGGATATTTAAACACCTCTCAATATGATGCAATCCAGTACAACAGCATTACAAACACAACCTCAAAAATGACTATAAACTTGAATCAACATCTCTCTGAAACACTGGTTAAGCTCCACAAAGATAGGAGTTATTGAAGAATTTGGGCATTGGTTTTTTTCCAATACAGTGAAAACTCTCTGCACTGTCCGTTGAAGGTTCCCGAGGCTTTGACAACACACTGATTTCTGTTTTATTTGGAGCACACTGCCGGTCACTGAGCTCCAACCCCTGAGTCGTTCTCATGTCAAGCCCCCGGTGGGCATCCTGCTACCAGTTGGTATTAGCTGGCTAAAGAGAGGGCATCGTGCCAGGTTGTCTTCTAACCAGGTCAATAGTCTGAGCTGAGCCTTTCTCCCTGTGCCCCTCTCTCATACATGCTTGCACACAATGGCCACTCTGTCCATCTTTTTCATGCAGGTGTCAGCATTTGTTTCTCTTAAGAATAAGATGGCTTATGTGTTTTTTCATCAAGTTGATTTTGTGAATGCATTCCTGCTCTAACCACTTGCACATGCTCATGTCTAGCGTTGGATATTATTTGTGAAGGTCTTATAAAAGTGGTGCAAAGCGATAGTGTTGGTTTTGTAGTCATCTAACATGATTTTGGAACATGACAAGAAAAAGGTCATGCTTGTTTTTTAATGTTATGAACGTTAGCTATTGATAATGAGCTATGTTAGTTGTTTTAAAATGATATAACTGCGAGAAAACATGCCTAATAAACAAACAAAATATGCTCAGAAATGCCAAAAGAAAGCAAAGACGTGTTTCAGTCGCATTGCTGTCCTTAACCAGAGGCCTCTAGTTATCAGCCAGTGGGCCATCTTCGCCATCAGAAACCTCCTAGAACACAACAAGCAGAACCAGGAGCTGGTCGCCACCCTGGAACGCCGTGGCACCGCTGACTACTCTGCGCTCAGGGAGTTGGGTTTCCTGGTGGAGGAGCGAGATGGAAGCCTGCTGCTCAAACCTGTGAGGAAAGACTCTTGAAAAGCTTAGAGGCAGGAGAGAAGAGGCCCTCAACCCCCGCAAGCAGGTTTTCATGTGTAGTATTTATTTAGAAAGAAATAGGGTACATGTGCACACATAAATGCCTGTGTGAACATGCACTCTTGTTGTACTACAAGCCCCATTAATGTAACCTAATAGTTAAGCTTCATCTGCAGGTGAATAACATGTCCACTACAGAACATAAATTCTGTGCCTGTCCACAATAATTGACAGCCACGCTGGTGTTAGATTAAGCAGCTTTAGAATATTTCTATCAGAGAAGTATGTCTAATTACTTTTCTACCTCAGTAATGCTTGCACTCATGCCCAGATGGGGCTTAAGGTATTCTTGATACACAAAAGGCCCATGGGGTCCCCCAGGCATATAAGCAGGAGCTCTTGTTTTGTCTTGACCCGACTCCGGGAAATGAAGTGTTTGGGAGTGGCGAGCGCATGCTGGTACCTTTTGGCTCGGCTGATGCTTTGTGTTTTAATCCAAA
This sequence comes from Chaetodon trifasciatus, assembly GCA_037975065.1. Taxonomy (NCBI): domain Eukaryota; kingdom Metazoa; phylum Chordata; class Actinopteri; order Chaetodontiformes; family Chaetodontidae; genus Chaetodon; species Chaetodon trifasciatus. The sequence continues at coordinate 78,613 of JBBMOE010000028.1, read as the reverse complement.
GACAAAGAGCACCGGAGTGTCTGGGCTTTTCGCTTTTCTCAGACACTGATGTTACCAGCAGGGGTTGGGGTTTAATCCCAGACCCATAGTGACTTCTGCAGTAACCGTGGAACGGAGAATGACCAAAATATGATGTAATCAACCCCTCACCGCCTTACCTATTTCAGTGGCGGTGTCTTTGTCAGAGGGAGAAAGACTTCTATTTTTCCCTCATTAACGCTTAAAATAACTGCTTATCTAAACGGACGTAATATTATGAATATAATCTAAGGACAGCTAAGTGTAATGCAATACTAAAACGAATAATAACTGAAGCTATGCATGTTTTTGTCATTTAAAAACAATGCTCAGTATACTGTATGAGCTATACTTGCTTTTGCAGGGCTTCTCGTATTGAGGTTCTAACAGTAACAGGTTATGCTCTCAACATCGTGTAGTGAATATCATCTTAACTCTTCACATCTTATTCTTCTATTTCTCTCCTGTTGCGCAATACTATAGATAGATAAGGCATGGGAGCCAATAGCATGTCAGCATAGATCATTAGCACCTTTAAACTCACAACATTGAGTTACGTTTTACACCTTAGACCGCCTCTTTTTGCGCCAAACAAGTTATATTTGAGTTTTACTAGACTTTCGTAGAGACTTAGTAAATGCTGTGCTTTATATTGAGCTCCAGCTGTGTGTTTGCCTGTTTGTGAGATAGCGATTCTGGATCAGTATACAATGCATGAAAGCATACTGAATGTGTACATCCGAAGAGTGAGTGAGTGAATCAGACCAGAAGCATTAGTTTGCAGAATGACATCCCTCCCTGCTCCTCCTGTTGCTGGATAAGCTGAACGGTCCTGACACCTCAACAATGCAGCGCTTTACGGGCCTGCCCACACCCTGCTCCACCCTGTTTGCTCTGCCTCTGATTTTTAATGACAAAATGTATTGAAACAATCGGCTGGACTCTCCCCTCAATCCGCCGGCATAGTGAAGGGAGCTTATGCGGTTCCGGTCCCCAGGATTTCAGACAGCTAACAAAACAGCTGTTACTTGCGCTCGACTGGCTGGCTGCAATGCTTTTCAGCCCCACAGGAAAGAGGCTGTGCGAGTCAGCCGCGCTGAATTAGGTGGCATGGCCGCGGCCGTCTGTTCACCTCCTAACACATTAGCACCACATCAGCCAAGGCCAGAAGTTCTGCTGTTTCCCATATCAGCGTTTTATACCACTGGCCTCTGCTATATTGTGTTTGTGCCTTCTGGTTTGACTGGCCTTCAGCAAAAACAAAAAAAAAAACACTTTGTCAGGGTGTAAAGTATATGCTTCATGTTTGGGTCAGATAACATGTTTATTTAATGCATAATAAAGTGTTGTGTGTGTGAAAAACTGCTTTTGTAATGATTTTAAGAAGGCCAAAAAAGGCCACGTGTGACATAAAGCTCAAGAGGCGTAAAAAAAGGATGCTCAAATTTTATTGGTAAAAAAGAAAAAGTACAACTGTCCATGTTTGTAAGTGATGCAGACTTTGATTTCGCCACAGAACAAATAAAGAAACTTAAATTAGCTGTATTTGAAGTCACAACCATCAGTTGTTCGGAGTCACTGAAAGCGCTATGAAGACAACCGGAAACACAGAAATCACTTTGATCGAACGCTGCACAGCTGGTCGGCTGAAGCCTCCGCTGCATTTACTCAGATACTTTACAGTGGTTTCCACAAAATGTCCTTGACTTTCCAACATTTGATGAATCGCTCGCCTTTTATAAGCTACGTTGAATTGTGAGGGATCATATCAAGATGGACAATCCGGGCTACTTTGGTAAAACACGTGGAGTATTTACAATTTAGGAACTTTGATCCAAAGACATAAATTCCAAATAATTTATAGCTCTCAAATCTGAAAACAATGACATTAGAAAACACTTTTAAATAGTGACTTTCTTTTCCATCTATAAATGACATAAAGTGCCACGTTCCTCATATAAAAATATACTCTTCAAATTGTTTTGTAAGTTATATAAAGCCTAAATAAACATTTCTGAATACATTAAGGGTGCTGTCCAAAAATAGCTTTGAGGCCTTTGATCCTCTCATACCCCCTTCTGTGTGGTTAGGGCACATGCCATCCACCCAGGCAGGCCTAAACCGCGCTGGAAGGCCTTGTGTAAGCAGAGGCCATCATGTGGAATTCCACGTCTGTGCCGTTCATGGGAATGTTGGATGTATCTGAACCTGATTGCACCTCTATGGAGGTCCAATGAGGCTTACATGCTTTTCTCAGAAGTCAAGAGCCCTCTGAATAGCAAAACAATGAACACGCTCAGGGTGGAAAGTGCCATTCAAACTGACATGTTGGATGCTTAAAATAGTTTGGGAATATTTTCTGCCTCTTTGGCTCTTGGTGTAACAAAGGGCTTGGGCTTGGCGGGGGTGGGGGGTGGGAGGGATATGTCCATGAGAGAGATGTCAGCACAGCACTCAATAGCACAACCCCCCAAATTACTGATATCTCATGAAAAAGAAATAAATGTGACTATGTGAGTGCAACAGAAAAATAACTAATCTATATCAAAATACGCCACTGACAGCTGATAATGGATAAAACATGAAATAGCAGAGGGTTTCGCTGTTTAGTGGCGGTAAATGTGACTAAATGTGAGTCCATGTGACCAAAAATCGGTTACTCCCAGCTGGAAATGTATCAGTAGCAATTGAAGATCATATAAGAGGAAAAGTGTTAAATCCGTCCTATAAGACTTTAGGTTTGAAAGATCTTTTTTACATAAATAATTTTGTTTTATTTTCAGTGTTCAAACAGAATACAGTGTGAGCATACAGTTGAAAGTATTCCACTGCCATCTTCCATCAGGAGTCTTCCTCCACGGCGCTCTGAAGCGCTCTGCTGTCGCGGCCTTTCCAGTTGGCACGTTGCAAAAGTCTTCTGAAGATCCAACAATAGTCTTTGTTGTCTTTTCCTCTCGTGCGTAACATCTTTGCAAGACGTCGCCTTCCACACGTCGCTTCGCTGGAGGCGAAAGGAACATCGAATCCTCTCACCTGCGCCACAGTCTGACGATTTTTTTAATCACTCGTCTCTTTTTTTTCCCCAACACTCTCCAAACCTCATGTTCCTTTCTTTAAAGAATTACAAAATAGGATGTAAAAATGTGCAAATTGTTGAATAAATACTTCCAAGTCCTTCACTTCAAATTCCACTTTGTCATAACCCCTCTTATCTTTGGCCATCGTCCTTCTCCCCCCAGCCTCTCCCCAAGCCCTCCACTTCCTTATTCCCTACTTGCAGGTGAAGACTTCTGATTTCTCGCTGCAGGTGTTGCACTTGACGAAGCAGCACCAGTGGAACTTGCAGTTGCACTGCCAGATGCGCGTGTAGTGGTGCGTGTTGTAGCCCCGGCCGCAGCACATCACGTTACAACTGTCTGTGTGGGTCGAGGTGCCGTTGCACAGCCTGCCCCGCGTTCCTGTGCTTCCTGTGGCCGTGTCCTCTTCGCAATAGTTTGGCGAACGCTCCAGGTACACCAGGTCTGTGTCCGTGGGCTTCTGGTAGCCCCGAGCCTCTTTGAGCCGTAGGAAGGAGGGCTGGCGGAGCCGCGAGGCCCGGACCGGCTCTACTTGAACCGCGTCACTGTAACGTTCCTTCAGCAGGTAGCCAATCTCTCTGAACTTTGGCAGGGTGATCCAGCAGGTCTTGGTGGTGCAGGAGCCGGACACGCCGTGACACTTACATTCCAGCTTCATCCTCTCCTCTAGGATCTGATCACACAGAGAGTAGAAATTAGGTCTGTATGAATTAAAAGAGATAGTGAAGAGCTGAGAACAGATTCTGTGTGATGCACACACGCGTGCAGTGCTTGAATTTGAAACAGTCAGGGGCAATTGCACAGCCTTCAAATCTGTCTCTTTTGGTAAGCTGGGCTTTCTGTGGACACTTCAACTTTCAGCACGCTGACTGGCATGCCAACTTTGTGTCAAAAACCTGGGGAAAATAACTCATAACCCAAGACTGTAGTCTCTAATTAACTTTACCTTTCTTCAGACCACATAATGGCGTGACAGCCCGAGAAAACTGACCAGAGCTGTTGTGCAACCATATAGAATTACATTGTGGTTTGAGCCAGATTTATATTGTAATGCCATACAAATACTCTCAGATGACGGTATTGACAGGTGACTGTTTGCCCTTGTGACTGAGCTTGATGCCAGCATGACAAAAAAAAAAGCTCATAATTAGAACATCTTGTAACTTGTTTGTCCAGAACACTGCGCAAATCACTCGCTCCCCTTCACGGCTATCACATTCTGAGGGAGTTTGCTCTAGACTTTGGTTGGCTCAGTGTGTGCGGTGGTGCAGAAGCTCGGTCTTTGGTGCTGCCACTGAGAAAGGAAGAGAGAGAGACTTGCAATAATATCCTCTAATATCCTCACTTAATGCCGGGTAATTCGGTGAATGGACTGTCGGGCTATGGCACAACTCCATTTTGGCAGCTGCGTCTGCCAAGTGTTGCATTTCTGTCACACACGCACGCTCGCACTTGTACTCTAGTGTGCAGGAGCTTTGTTTAATCATTTCTGCACTTGTACAGTTTAAGACTGATGGATTTATAGTAACTGATGCAAGTACGCAATCAATTTTGCAGCATCATGGATGATCTATGCCAATTTAGCTATTTTCCTCTTCCTCCATAGTGGTGCATGTCTTTATACTTGAGTGTGGTGTTGCATGGTGTGTTGTATATTTGTCCTTGGTGTGTTCAAATTGACTTTGCTCATGTTACCTTTCGCCCTGCCTCATTGTTGTGCAGGTTCATCAGCCGGCGGGCGTTTTTCTTGATCTCACGGGCGTCTACAAAGCGGCGCGAGAACTCCACGCCGTACTTGACATCGGCCGAGCAGCCTCCCCACTTCCAGCCGTCCTCTTGGTAGTCGTGGTAGCCCTGCTTCTCACGGTCACAGCCGCACTGGCTGAGGTTGCCTTGGCTACAAGCCGTGGTAACTGCGTGGGCAACTCCGGCTGCGGTGATGGCATAAGTGAATGCTGCCTCCCTGCTGCCTGAAGAGAAGAAAAGGATTTAAGTTGGAGGGGAAACTAGTGGAAAGTACCATAATAGAAGTACTCTCATTATTTCAATTGAGTAGATCTAAAATCAGAAATCCCAGTGCTCTGCATGCCTGTCATGCAGTCACGCTGCTACGGTGCAAGCAGGAGGATTTAGGTTTGTTTTGACCTTCGTCCTATGTGAAGGAAAACATATTTCACGTTAAAGGAGCACAAATTTTACACATGAATTGCAGCTGACCTGTCATCAGAAGTGCTACTCAGCCTGTCAAAACAGCTGTACAATGTCTCCTGTGAAACAACCCTGATGATGTCATTAGAGTTACTAAACTAAGGGACTAAACTTGAGACTAACTCGACTTCTGCTGCATCGATTTTAACATTCTTTTCTTAAAGGCACTGCACGCCCACACCGTTTACGCTCATTCTGCCCAATCAGACCTGTTTTCAGGTTGGAAGTTGGGCAGAGCTATGCTGGAGCTCCACGAGGTAACCGAACTTCAGTAACCAATATAAAATAACGACCGTGTCATTTCTCCCACCCAGCCACATGCAACAACACTAACAGGAGGTATGGAGTGTCAATCAAGCCTACATAGTCTGAAGATGAGGTCTAATCAGGCAAGTAAGTGAAAACACCTGTGTGGGTGGACTACAGCTGCATGTCATGCTCGTCTCTCTCTCATCCCTCATTTCCTTTCTGCTTCTGTACAATCAGCTTTCCAATAAAGACAAAATGCCAAAGAATTATCTTAAATAGTGCAATATTAAGTTGCTGCACTGCTCCTTTCAGGAAAAGACAGCCACCATTCTGCAGTGCATCAGAGATGGATCAGTTTATAGAGTATATATTTACTGCTGAGGGGATATTGAAGTGCTCTTACTTACCCTATATTTATTAATGTCAAGCATCAGGAGTTCAGGGGGAGATTGTAGTGCTCATACTTCATTTTAAATACTGAACGAGGCAGAGGTTGAATTTGAGGTATTCAGAGCGTTACTCAGAGCGTCTATATAATCTCATAAGCATTCACAGATTTTTTTTTCTTTCTGCCTCGTCTTATATCTCTAACCTGCATCAGTAGTCAGATGCTGTTTCAGCAGTAGTCAGCTCAAAGAAGAAAACACAAGTGACATCTACTGGCTGACTAGAGGAGCTTTTTTTCTGGAGCTGCTGCGTCTTAATGTTTCTCATCAATGGAATTTCTCACGCGGCTTAAGTGTCATTCTGTGTCTGTCCTAGGCAGTCCACATTATTATAGCAAATGATACTCCTGTGTTGCATGTTGAAATAATCTGTGGCCAGGCTTAACTCAGATGTGCACATTTCCAAGCTTTTGTATGTCACCATTTGAACTTCAGAATAAACACATTTATATTTATGGTGTGGAGGGGGAAATGAATTTATTGGCACTACAATTGGTAATAGGATATCCTCCCTCTCCAATCAGGATAATGCTGGGCCTTCGTCCTTCTCAACAGCCCTGAGTATTAATGCATGGCGTCTCTGGTAGAGGCGATTCTTATGGCTCCCTTCCAACCTGACAAACTCACTCGCAGAAACCATCAGGCCTGCGGTTCCCCTGGTCCATAACTCATAACAAACTCTGAAGTCTTCTCTCATCAGGCTAAATCCGTGACCCATTCAGATATATTGTATGGTGAGCATTTCTCAAGGCATCAGGCGCATGCAATAGCCAAACAGCCATCTCCTTGCACTGTGATTTGTTTTGATTGTACAGCAGTGCATGCAGGGTTCCATTGTTGCCATCCAGCTGCTGGAGCTGACTTCAATTAGTGGTTAGCATGAATCTCTCTGGTCTTTCTCAATGCTTAATGAGTTCACAGGCCCAGCAGGTCAATCAAATGAAGCAGTGGATGGCACATTAGTGGCACAAGAGGGGGTATGGCCCTGGCGTGCGTTTCCATTTTTGCACAGAAATGGGGAAAAGAAACCAATCTCACTGAGAATCCAGGAAATCTGACATGCTCAGTATTTGAGTTTTCACATTCATTAACAGACCTAATTAGTTTTTATACAGATCTGATAAGAGTTAGTCTTCCGCAAAGTTCTTTTTTGGTAAAACTCTCTTGATAGCGAGGACATGAGGATCAAAACTTGGTCCAAAGTGTCTCCCCCAGTTCGTTTACACACCACAAGAGAAAAGAGACATTTCCTCTGACAAAAGAAATAAAGGGATCCAGACGTCTGTCTGCCTGTCTCCCGTGTAGAAGAAAGTGATTGCTCCCAGAGCTGCTAGATTAAACATGGTTCCAAACCCACTGCACGACCGCAACAAAACATTTCGGACTGAAATACAATTTATATAAGAGGTTGACATTAGGAGCAAACAGGCTTCTGTGAGAAATAAAACAGGGAAGAATGTCGACTAAAACTAGGGAGACGTGTTAGTTTTTGTGTTTGCAGATCGCGTAGGTTCGATTGAGGAGATGGCACACCCAGACAGGCATGAAGCCCTGCTTCATAAGGAAGTCTTCACATTCCGTTTATGGCTGCTTTGCTGTGACAACGTGTGTTGCAAGCAGAGTGATGTCACACACGAACAATGGACTGAATCTCCTCTGGGGGCACCAACGAGGCCTTGTACTTGCAGTTTTTCTGTGTTAGTGTTTAAACGAAGCAGAGAATCCATTGTGGTCCTTGCATGTGGTGTTCCAAAAATGCTTTCATTAAAGCTTCGCCACCCATCTCGAAGTCTGTTTCATGCCACTTAGTCGAGCTATGCCGTGGCTTTTTCTCATGCCACTGACGACGGTTACAGGAGGTTCGAGAAGAATGAGGAGACGGGCCGATGTCAAACCGCAGTGCTGAACTTTGCTCATCAACATGCATACCGTAGCACAGCTCTTTCAACTTCAAGGACTGGAAGATCGAACCACACAGCTCACTTTGGTTAGGTCAGGCCAATTAGCATACCTGATGACACACCGCAGATGAAAGCAACACCGAAAGGAGAGACGTGTCGCCCTGATCACACAACAGTCCGCACTCCTACCTCAAGGCTTGTTGTGTCTAAATTTAGTTTGATCTAACTGACTGTCGTGAAAATGTTGATATATACAGCCCAGGGATTTACTTTGTGGGCCCCTGGCCGAGGGGTTTAAGGCGCCAACCATGAACCGCAGTGTCCCCAGTTTGAGTCCTTTGTTGCAGATCATTTCCCATCTCTCTCCACTCATTTCCAGTCATCTATCAACTGTTGAAGTCTCTCATATAGGCATAAAAATGCCAAAAACAAGCCAGAAAAGCCTTATTTAAGACCCCTGGCCTCTCAGCATCTTTCTTCTCCTCGCCCGGCCTACCTTCCTGCTGTCTATATTGAGATGAATGTATTTTAAACTCTCTTGATGAAAACTAAAGAAGCTGAGTTTCAGACAGACTGACCTACTCTCAGCTCTTGTCCAAAGACAGTCCTCTCGCCCAGGGCCGAGCAGTTCCAGCGGCCATAACGGAACTGGTACTGACACTCATTGATGCCCAGCTGGGCGCCTTCGCCAATGACGATGATGGCGTCAGGGCGGCTCTGGCAGAGGGCTCGCTGACGGGGGGCCAGTCCCGGGATCTTGTTGCAGATGATGTTAGCACCTAGAGCTACCACAGAGGACAGCGCCCTAGGCAGAGAGAAACAGGGATTAATGAGAGGGACTTAAAAAAAAATTGAGATAGCAGCTGTCTTTCTAACTGAACTGATAAGGAATGAAGCAACAAGAAAATGTACCAGGGAACATACTCGCCCTGGTTGAACATTACCTGCCTACGATTTGGGGAAACGTTTCTAACAAGCAACAGCATTTTTGCTAAACTTTTCATTGCAGTTGACAGTGTGTGATCACAAGGATCAAACCAAATGAGAGGATAAGAGCAGACTCTGCTGGATTCATCCTTACCCCACATCACACCAATGTCATCTAATGGTCCCTCATGAAGACATGAAAGAGAACAATAGTTACAGAATTGGGTCCAAATCTAGTCCATTTCTGCCTCTCTCCCCTCTATGTTACAGAAAACATGAACCGCCACAGCTATTTTTAAGTTTCAGGACCTGCCCATGTTATGAATGAGAGGCATGCATGGTGCAGCAATCATTCTCTTTGAGAGGGGCCTGGGTCTTTTAATGCCCTAAGAAAGAGCTCATTACTCGGGCCTGCGCCTACAGGCAGAGCATGAAGCCGTCCAATACGACTCTTTTCCATATGCTGCTCTCCAATTATGGCCCTTGTTTGACGAGGTGCTCCTATGACAAAGTGGTTCTGGTGTAATGTGTAAATCCACGAGGGCAGGTTCTCTCATCATCTGCGCACATATTAGAACATGCAAGAATCATGCAGATTAAATACTGGCTTCATCCTCGCAAGTCTTCATTGACTATTTATTACTGCTCGATTTATGGCACCATGTTTGAATGAAAATGACATAACTGCTCACTTTATGGGAATAAGATCCGCAGCTCTTGTAGCCTGTGGTTCCATAGTGGAATAAAATGATTAAACGACACAAGTCACGCATTTCTTACCCACGTTTCCCAGACTCTGGTTGACTGGATATTCCAAGTTACATTTTTTCCATTTCCAAAATAATCTGCCACAGCAGTACGAAATATAGCCACAAGAAAGATTAACAATGTGGCCGTTTGCTTCATTCAATACATTAAAGGCTTCTTATTTCTATCTGTGATAATCCCGTTGAGCGCATTTCCTCGTCGTAAAACACCTGCATCAACCAGCTCATGCGTTTAAGGTGCGATCTAGCTTCACCATGAGTTTTCCCGGTGCGTAATTGCGCGTAAGGCACAGCTACTTTCTAGCAAATCAAACCGGCTTGCGTCTGAGTTAAGCAAGTGCATTGATAAGAAACCTACAGGTAGCTACCGCTGGTGAGGATGAGGAAGATCTGCGGGTAGTAGACGGACAGCAGCGCACTGCGAGACGAGATGATGAGCATGGTTGCGCATCGAACACAACTGGTTCTGCTCTCTTGCGGTTTGAAAAGATAAGGAGAAAAGGGAGGAGGCGAACAAGTATATCCTTTTATCTGAAGTCCCAGTGGATAAGACCGAAAGAGCGTCTCCTCTTTTCGCGGATGAGACGTGCTGTCTTCAGCTAGTGGAGCCGTGGCGCGCTGCGGCAGCTCCAAGCTCCGCTGTCCATGTGTCGGAGATGAGAGGCTGCATCCCACGGCCGAAGTGCGCTCTGCCACCTGGACTGATAGAGGACTGGGTGGGAAAAGAGTGAGAGACGGGGGGGAGGGGGGAGCGCGAGAGAGGGTGGGGGCAGATGGGGATCCGGATGTACGATACGTGCCACGCACGTCTCCAAAAGTGAGACTGTTGTGGCATTTGAAGGGTGGGAGACAGTGGCCTCTCCCGGTACACCAGCCCCCGGGATGAGTCTGCACCCCGCATCACCCCGTCTGCCCACCCCCGACACACCTCTTTCTCCCCCCCATCCAGCCCTCTCTCACCCTCTCAGTAATGTTTTTTTTTTGTTGTTGCTGAGGCCCAAAATAGTAAAGAAATCTATATTTGCATGCACATATTGGGTTTTTGCTGCTTCTGATTAGAAGTGCAGGCCTGTTTCAGCTGTGACTGATTCACTGTCACTTATCTGGGTACAAGTATGCCACCATCCATGCCACCCAAAACTCAACTTCATTCATTCAATTCATTGCTTTACCGATAGAAAATTATTTTGTAACTATTTGAAACATAAATTCATCGTTTCAGTCATTTTTTTGAGCAAAAATGCCAAAAATTTATCAGCTGCAACTTTTCTGATGTGATAATTTGATGGGGGGTTTTGTTTTATTTGTTAGTGAACTGAATATATTTGTGTTTTTGTGATTTTTTTTTTAGCTCTTTCTGACACTTTGTAGACAAAAACGATAAGTTGAGAAGATTACCGCCAAACAAATCATTGATGATAATAATGGCTGATGATGAGAGAAGACTGTGAATGTGTGAAAGGATCAACTTTTCTATATGCACGAGCTTTGAAATGTGTCACTTGATGCTCTTTTTCTTTGTTTGGACTTAGAACTGAAGTGTCGGAGTTTCAGTTTTTCCCTCATTAGCTCTTCAGCTCAGCAGACGCTGGCTGAGATACTTCAGACAGTCAGATGTCAGATGATGAGACTCTTTGGTCTTTCAGCTCCCCTGTTCTGCTGGTGCATCACCAGCAATACGCCCTCATGTGGTAGCATGAAGGTAATGTCATTGCTCCAAAGCATCCGGCTAAAAATTAATGTCAGAGAGCTCAGCAAGTACATACAAGCAGCAATTTATCAAGTTCTACTTTTTGATTGAAAGAGGAACAGCTGTTGTAGGACTGTTTTCCCTTCTGGAAAAGCAGGAAAAGTTTATGATTAATCAGTATGCGAGAATATTTTTCTCCAAGGTTTTACACTCTTGTTAAACCCATGTAGTCTTTGAAGCGCCCAGGTGTAATCAGGTGGAAAAGCCAACAGGGACTAAAGGAATTTCTGCTGTTTCTTCCCCTTAAAGACGTTCCTTGCAAACATCACTGTTTGCTGTGGAACTTTAAAGGGAGTGAGAGAAGTACAATGGGAGGGGACCGCCATGTTCAATTCCACAGGACCTTCAAAGGACGATGAGTTTTATAGGTCTGCTTCACAGGGCGGACAAAGGACAAAGTACATATTCTCTTTGCTTGTTGCTAACATTTTGGAGACAGAAAATTGGGACATTCTGAGCTTGGACAGGGAGATAATATTGATAAGCTTTGGTCCAAAGTGAGATATCAATCATGTGAACACAAGTGAGACCCTCTCTCAGAAAATGATTGAGGGCAGTTTTGTGGGAAATGAACCTTTTAATTTAAATTCCCTGTAGTTGCCAGCAAAGCAGTTTGAGAGATAGCAGTGATTTGGAGTACAACAGAATAAAATACCCATCATTCTTTGGCTGTCATAAGATTGGCCTGATTCGTATGCCCAGCCAGCATGTGTGTAACTGTAGCTGCGGTCATATATACTCAGCACTGTAAAGAATGAGAAGCAGCTTTTCCACTAAATCGGACCATCTTGGCTGTTGAAACTTCGGTACACGGTCTCAATCTACAGCTATTTCACAGGACAGTTCACAGATAATGTCTCTGGCTCGCGTTCAGCAGAGGCAGAACCCTTCATGTACATGTGTCTTCTCTGTGCCTCATACTCTGGTCTTCCCTCCCTCTCCGTCTCTCTTTCTGTCCAAATAATCCTCCTAAACCACAATTTCCAAAGCCAAGATAGCACTTAAGCAGCATACACTCACTGTCCTGGCGCTGGCACCGTGATATCTGTTTCTTCTCATATTTTTGTGCAGAGGACGAGGTGAACATGGAGACTGGGGAAGTAGGAATTCTTCAGGTCGTCAGATCAGGGATAACACTGGCTGTAAATCTAGCATGACTTTTGTTTTAGTTGCTACATCTGTTGGAACAGCTGTCTGTTTGACAGAGAAGGTTTTGATAGCATCATCCATACGGTGATGATGAGTGACAGGGCTGGAGACAGGCAGTGACGCACAGGGGCCTAAAGCTGGAAGCAAGCCTAAAAAGATTAATAACGGTGCCTTATGGCTCTGTGGGCCTTTGGGCCTCTTGTCCTTGAGCCCAGAATCCCTTTGCGTTCCTGAGTGCTTGTCATGAAACAGTATTGTTGACCAGTAAACGTGATCATTCATTTTAAGTGACATCTTTCTGTGGAAGAGCAGGCTCATCGGTGAAAGTGTTAAATATTAAGCAGCTGGAAGTGGAAAGGAACACGGAGGCCCATCGCCAGTTCATGAATTTTGGGGCAGGGAAAAAACAACACAGAATAGTAGAATTTAATATTGTGTGTTCTAGCACTGAGTCAACAGAGAGATGCCAGATTTAGAATTACTTAAGAAAGCACTTTGAACCTTTTTAGAGTATGTGGAGCATAGCAGCAGTTCAGGCGGAGCGCTGACGTCATGCTTGTTTTAGCTGATTGGCATCAGCAACTTCATTCATGCTCTCCATCACTGACTCATTCACAGCTGTTTGGCTACCAGCTGACTAATAACCATGTTCATGCAGGCGCACAGCATGGCCATTATAACCTGACTCTTCTTACTATTACTCTGCTTAGCTCATGCCAAAGTGGAAGTGTGTAAAGGTCAGTTTTCTAATGTGTGTCTGACTAAACTGTGCATTTGTCCACACACAGTTATTCTGTATGAAACCTGAATGTGCTTTTTAAAGGCGTTCACGCTGTTTACTTGCAGTTTTGTTCTAAGAAAAATGTCTTAAGTAAGAAAAAGATAGAATTGATTTTAACAAAGTGTTTTGAGGACAGAATTTATAGTAAAAACATTATAAATCTCAAATCACAATTGCAATAGTATCATATTGGACTCGAAAAGCGTCTGTTTTTAATGTCCCTGAAAGCCAATTTAGTGTTCAGACAGTAGTGACAAATGGATAGCACAAAGAATAACAATGAATAGCAAATAAAATACCCAGCGCATCACTATCATCACTGTTACCAAGACCATCTCAGAAGATGAGAAACATGTGAAAACAGTCCAGGGCCAGCCCACTGTTGACAGTCACTGCATATTACATGGAAAATTACACAACATTTAAAGGAGAATAGCTGACAAAACCAACAAAATGTGGTGAATGTTACAGCTGACTATAAAAAAAACAGTTATAAAAAAATTTGCCACCTCAAGCAAAATAATCCGAAGTGTTTTTTACTGATGAAAGAAGTCAGTGAATGCCTCTTTGGTGTTCACCCTACACATATCAAGTTGGACAAAGTATCTAGAATATTGTGATCACAGTGTGCCTTAAAGCTTCGTAGACCTACTGTGTATGCAACTTTAATGTTATGTTTAAGCTCCATGCAGCTCCAAAACCTGTTAAAAACACATCAGTGAGTCACACCTGCCTTTCCTGCATTGCCATGAGCGTGGGAACTGTTGTCAATCTCATGTTCACCAGCCAGATGCCGTAAACACTCACCAGCTCATACTAATCCCCAGCAGAAAGTAGACCCCAACAAATACACCATTTAGTGCAGTTTATGCAGTGTTTACTAAATTGTACAGGCCCAGCTGTTTTAAATGTTAAACTATATATACATGTGACCCATTTTTACAGATATGCAAAAAAGTAATGTGCTTGGGGCTGAGACGCAGACTGTATTGAGACATTGTTGGTTTTGATCTTTTCGTAGGATTTATGGACAATAAGGAAACTTCAGCCTTAATCTTCAAATATTACATTTGAGTTTCAATAAGATCACAAGGCCTTTGTTCTGTATATCATGTGTGCCTCTGATCTGACCTGAGACACCCTGATGGCTTTAATTTGTTTAGGTCAGACATGCATATGGACAATTTTGGCATGCAGCTACATGCAACTCAAATGGTTTTCAGGCCTTATAGTACAGGCATTCTGTGAGAAGAGGAGAAGAGGAGAACCTCTCACAAATTGCTACAGAAAATGTGACAAATGTTTCTTCTTCATAAAAGTCTCTTCTATAAGTGTTGAACATGACAACTGCCTCTTCGTACTTCCTTGTGACACACTCACTGTGCAGCTTGCAGATGTCCATGCATGTGGATCCAGGTGTCTGTGAGCTGTGCTGAACAAGTGCTAAACCATCCAGCTCGTACTGATGAACATGGCCTGTGACTCCTGAAAGGTCAGCTGTGTGGAGCGCCCAGATGGCATCTGCTAGCTCTGGCTTTTGTAGCTGTCGAAGCAGCAGGGAGGTGTCAAACGGCACTGGAGGTTGACTTCTTAGCCCCTACTTGAACACTGATGCCAGGTCTGTGAAGCTTTTGCAAAAGCTGTGAGTTGCTGGAAAAGTAGTTGAGGATCTACCTGCACTGCTTCACCATTAATATTCACTGAGGAGTTTGTAGTCACAGTGATTGCCTGATCCCTCTTGTATGTATACTCAGCATTAGTCTGACTGGCCAAGATGGCGTTTCCAATGGCCTTTGCCTTATTGGCATTCACAGAAGGTCAAGACACTGCAAGCTTGGATCGGAGCTTTCTTGGAGACAGTTCAGAACTGTGAGCGTGTTCTTCATGTCACCCCTGTCAGCTCTTGCATGGCTTTGTTAACTACAGCGCAAACTGGGATGGGGAGCAGTAATGTCAAACGGTGCAGCTCCATCATCTCTTGCCCTCTCGTGAGGGCATACTTCTCATCAGCGCCTGCTCAATGACTAGATCGAGAGTGTCATCTCCCAATGACTAGAGAGGCCAGCCCACAGACGATCACTTCGTCTGACCACGTGGAATCCCTCTCCAAATCTCTGGTAGACATCTGGATGTTCCACCTGGAGCTCACACGTTCGTTGCACATAGATCTGAGCAGATTTCGTGGGGAGATTGTGCCCAGATGCTGCCATGAAAGGAAGCATTTCCGATACTTCCTCGAGGGGCAGAAACCCTGTCGACACCTGTAGCCAATTCCATACAGTAAGCACTGCATTAAAAAATAACTGAGTATCTCATATCCTGAGTATTTTTTCAGTACCACTACTTTTACTTGTAGTTGAGTATAATGCCTGAGGTAAAAAAAAAAATTAACATAATACTTACATGTATCAAATCTTGCAGTGTAAAATAATCTTGGTGACACTGTTGGATGTATGGGCGATAGTAAATTAATGCCTGTCAGTTACAGCTCATAAGAATCAATGGTTCCTATAAGATTAAATGCATGTGGGTCATTTTTGAGCCTCCTATGGAAGCTTGAGGTGGACATACAAAAACTACAATTTCTTAAAAAGTGTAAAAGTCTTTTGAGGAATACTTGAAATGTGAAATGATAAAAGCTTTTCATTGCAAAGATCTTGCAAGAAAAAGTGGATCATTTTGACCCACTTTTGCATCGATGGGTTAAGCATTTGAATCTCCAAACTCCCTTTCTCATTAAAAACTCAGTTTGTGTTTGATTGTGGACACTATTGAACCCTTTGTGTGGTCATCAGACAAGAAGCCATGCATAAATAAGAATTTTATCATAGGAAATGGGAACTTGTGGTCACTGATTTCAGTATTTTCCAATAAACTCCACCACTTGGATTTCTTAGGACCTTTGATCCGTAATAAATGCGATATTTCTGAGACTAGAACAGTTAAAAGCGTTTCTGTTGCAATTTGTGTGGGGTCATGTCGTGTAATGCCTGTACTATTACCGCAATGTCAGCAGCATTGTTTAGACTGTAATATGGCAAGACAAACACATGGTGCTTATATGTGTAATGGGGTAAAATGCGTGCTGGAATGCACAAGAAATCTGAGTGTGGTTGGGGAAAATGAACGTCCCCCCTTGCACTTTGAAGATTACGGAGTGTTACTGATAAAAAACAAAACTACCCCGGGGGTGAACAGGCAGGAGAGTATTTATGACACAACTAAAAGAAACTACTTTGTAATCAAATCTAATTTACACTGTTCAGAGCATCCATGAAACCCGACAAAGCTGACAGGGGGAAATTGTTTCCATGTTGCAGAACAACAATTCCACTTTTGAGCAATTATTGTCTTTGAAGCATCTTGAACCTTTTTGAGAGCAGATGAAGGGAGGGCCATATTTTCAGCAATGCCACGAGGCACATAAATGTCTGCAGAAATGATTCCTTTTATGTAAACGGGATTTATGTTTTCGGTGTAGAAATACAGATTTGGAGTTGTAAACATGTTGCAGATGTGGAGAAAATGGACACACGGCATCACCAGAGGCGGTTTTGAAGTCAATGCCGTGAGCGGCTAACAAAGCCGAAAGGGAAACATGGCAAAGTAAAGTAATACATGAGTTTAAGGTTCATGTAGGAAAGAGGTTCACAGCACCTTCAGACAAGCTGGTTGAGAGTGCTGCTTATCAGTTATCTATGTGTAAGTTTTCATGGATTTGAATTACAAAATGTGTTGTCTAAAGGGAGCTATAACTGGCCCCAGATCAGGATGCTGTATCTGTGTGGAATCACAGCCCAAAATATATGTAGATTTTGTTGTATGGGCTCCCAACAAGTGGAATTATAACCTGTACTGGTGCATGGGAATGAAAACCTGCAGACTGCTCAATAAGCTGCTTTGCTATTTTTTCCACTTTTTTTTTTTTTTGGAAGATTTGCATCCTTTTTCATCTCACTCTGTCACTCTTTGATGTTTGAGCCTTTACAGCTTCTGCCTTTGCACTGCTGTAACTGCAGAGGGAGACAAAGCACCAGAGAAGGTCTCCCTTCAGCTCAGACTCCTCTGCTTTGGGTCAGGCATGTCCGTTTTACACCAGCTTTTTGTCTTTCATGGCATGAGAACAGCAGCTTTTGTGTGCTTTATCACAACAGACAGTAGCAGTACAGTAATAATACGCCAACAAGGGGTTTCATCATCACATTGCACCGTTATCATTTAATATTAACTGAATAATGCATGTTCAATAGATTTCTTTCTTCTTTCTTTTTCCACGTATTTCACATTCTCTGCACAAATATTGAGTGTTGATCCTGAGGTGGGTTTGACTTCACAGTGTGTCAGCTTTTCAGAGGCACAAGTGTATAAACTGAGTAATTCTGAGATCCTCAAGGGGGCTCTTTAGTCCTATTTTGCAAAGTACAGGAGGCTGTACAGCAGCCTGTAGTTCCCACCACCCCTTAGTGGTTCCACCATCTTGGTTCCTACCATCGAAATTTCAAATTTAACCGTCACGTTTGTTCGCGCAAACATGCACGTAATGTTTTTCTGTTAGGATCTCAACGCTTTTAGTGAACCTAAAATCAAACTGTAACTGTGTTGATTGTGGCTTTAAAAAGAGAAATTTAAAGGATATCCTTACATTTTATTCCAGCATTAAGTTAAGCTGCTATCAGTTAGTTTGTGCTCTCTGAGGACAAGCAGGACATTACATGTGAGAAGGTCAACGTGTGTGCTTTCCCACTGACAGAATCTTCATGTACAGTGCTGTGACACTCAGCAAAGTGTCTTTATGCACAGATAGACACATGAGCCAGACATAAGTATTGATCCAGAGATTCAACAGTGTCCACTGCAACTGCAAGCAGACAATAGTGCATATTAGTAAGATTTAAGTAAAAGTCCTGAGTCATGCGTACATAAATACATACAAAATGTTCCTAACTTTGAATTGTGGTTGAGGAGCGTGTGGTGGTCATCAGACCCTTGATCCCCCTGTGTAATCCCGAGTTCAAACCCCCATCTGCCGCATTCTGTGCTGGTATCTGAGATGAAACTGCCAAAAACAAAAGTCACTCCACATCCTGCTGCTTCACGTCAACTCGCAGCCAATGATTTTCATTTTCTGAGCTGTGCTTCTTTTAGTACACTTTTTATTTTTCATCATGCACTACTCCTGGACAAAGAAAAATGCGTTAAAAACAGGTTAAGAGCTGCTGTTCTACCCCTTTTCAACCCCTTTAGGTGAAGAGAAAATATGTAGGAAAGCCCCTTTTTTTCTGAGGGAAGCTTTGTTAATTATGGAGTTAATTGTATTTGTTCATGTACGTCACTAAAGATTGTTATTCCACTGCAGCTGGTATGATGCAGTGCGACTTGATTTGATCTGTTAGTAATTCATATGTGAAGAATTATTGCACTGGGGCTTTGGGAATCAAACATGTGCTACACTTCTGTAAGTTTCTATTCCCTTGAGAATACTTGGCCCTTAATGGGTTGGGCCTTACTGTCGAAACACACTAAAAATCGCTCCCACTCTCTTTCTCTTCCTCTCTCTCTCTCTCTCTCACACACACACACACACACACACAAAGACACAAATTGATAAAACCACAATCTCTTAACCGGTTTTAGCAGGCTCTAATAGCTCAAATCAGAAGAAGTCAAGAAAAAAAAAAAAGAAAAGTAAGAGTCACATCATGTTTTTGCTGACCTTGCTGATTGAGTTTGCTCACAATCACACGGGTCAAGGCGGGGGTCAGGCCCATGGATCATTTAGTTTAATGGCTGTTTCCTGCCTGCTCAAATGTACTGTACGTGCCACATTGTAGGAAACGGTGAGATGCAACCATATTATTACAGGACATAATGTGGCAGGGAAAAATGGGTGGAAAAAAAGGTGTGGAGGAAAAGAAAGAAAGACAAGCACCTATAGAAAGGGAGAAGAAGGGGGACAGAGGGACAGGGAGAGAATGATGAACAGCAAGATACCGAGAGCGAGAAGGAAAGAAAAAGGTGGTGACAAAGGCAGAGAGGGAGAGCTCTACTAATTTTGTGGCCTGTCTGTGTCACCAGCACCCTGTTGGGACGACAGATGTGCAGATGATGTCATGTAGAAAGGGGATAGGGTGGGAGGGTGGAGCGATCAGAACGCGGGAGGACAGTGGACAGGCGGAGCCTCAATCTGAGAGAGGGAAGGGGGAGAAAGGAAGGAGGGAGAGAGGGAGCAGGACTGTGGCAATCCTTCATTGCCCCGCAGTCACGCAATTATTCAGTTTTCATAAGATGTGACTCAGTATAGTTTAGAAAGTGTGAGCGCTTTCTAAAAAGAGCTTCTTGTGCTCCTTCACAGCCCTCGCCATCACTTGAAAGTGTTTGCATGAATGTGAACCGTACCAACTGAGAGGGCGAAAAAAAAAAACAAAAAAAAAGTCTGCATTTGCCGTGTCGTCATTTTGCACTGCAGAGGCAACAAATGTGCTGAACTGGTGGTTTTAGTTGCAGGACCTCTCACAATGTGCAGCCCCTCCAAACCACACAGGCCATTGGAGCTATAATTTACTTAGTGCAGTCATTGCTGAAGTTTACCCTCCCATCCCCTGACCGGCCACAGCATAAGAACCCAATTGTTCTCGTGGTCTGCAGTGACAATGGCTGTTTGTGGTCATCCAGCGAAAAAGAAAGTGAGAAAGAGAAAGGGAGAGAGTAGAGCCATACGATCCAGTAATTTGTACCGTTCCCTGCTAAAGATATAGTCAGGGTCAAGCTCAGAGTGGGGGGTCATGGTGACCGCTGAGCCCTGCTGGGATCGCCTCAAGGACACCATTTTCCCAACAGTCTGCCCCGTGTCCTGTGCTTTAACCCATCCAGCCCTTGCGCAGTTAGGACTCTGTGACCGACTTTAGCTTGCTTGCATTTCAGCAACAAGCTTCCCAGCCTCCTCTGCCCCCCACCTGCGCCCTTTCAGGCCAATTGTGCTGGCATGGCAGAGGGAGAAATTGAATGAATTAGGCAGTCGGATGTTGCCTAATGGTCGTACGGCACAAATGCAGCCATTCCTGGCATTGTTGTGTGTTTGAGTGAGACTGAGAGGGATTGTGTTCTTCGGTCCGGCGCAGGAAAGCAGCTAATAAGTGAGACAACCTGTGGGAATTGGCCCAAACCAAAAGAGGACTGAGGCAGATTTCCCCCCCTGTGTATATCTGTTAGCTTTACTTTTCGGGCCGGCTTGTAAACACTATTGATGTGTAATGAAGAACGACCGTCCAGCCATTGATTCATTGATTCAGCCATGGCCGAACACGTGGCAGCTCTGTATTGAAAAAAAAAAAAAAAAGCCGAGGTAAACATCATGCAAAAAAAAAAAAGAAAGTCCACATCGTCACTTCATAAAATGCAGCACATACTCCTGAAGCGTGGCTCTGCCCATAATGAGGCCTGCCTGCACAATGCAGCATTTCAAGCAAGATAAGACGCTGATAACCGCACAGGCCTAGAATTACAGATGGCAGCTGTGGCCCATAGTTGTCCCTCTCTCTCATGGGGAAGTGCTTCTGACCTGAGCTTGAGGACACCCGAGGCCCTCTGGGTAATTATTGACCTGTTACCTGTGGCAACCAAGCCACAACATACTGCACAGCCGCTGGACTGCTGATAATAAAGCGATAACGCAGGTGCACATGCAGACAGTTTTGCATGCACGTGTGCTCACACTGTTGTTATCAGAGTCCTTAAAGATTCAATTAAATGTAAGTTACACTCATCTGTTAGTGGCATGTGCTCTTCTCAGTAAGCTCCAGGAAAAGCTATTATCCTTCACTCATTTTCATTACTTCCCTTAACACGGTGTTGCAGTAATAACATGCATGCTCAGCCAACCTGCACTGTATAAACAAAACTTTAATAAAAGATATGCAGCACATACCAATCACAAAGGAGGGGATGCACAAAGAGAAGCTTTGAAGCAGCTTAGATGTGGATGATATAAGGGATCTGTCTTTCTTCTCTTGATGCTGACTCTGATGCTTCAGCTTAAGGTATCTGCTGAGTACCAATCTGATACCAGTGATCTTTTGTTCCCAGAATTAAAAGCTGTAAGTAAGTAAGTAAGTTATTATGAGAGTTGGATTTCTGTGGCACTAAAACCTGTGTCATTGTCAAAGAAGCTGTTTGATGTGGCTCAGACATGTCATGGCTGATGTCCGATCCGCTTAACAAAATCAGGACCTGGCACAATACAGATGCGGTGTATCGGATCAGTTCACCCCTAGATGATACTGTACTGTATGGTCTCTATTTGGTGCATGTGCGGTGGCAAAATTGAACTGCTCACCGGTTAATTGAACTTCTCACACTTGGAATACTTACCTAGAATCGGATTTAACTCGGAGGTGAAAAAAGTCACGATGGGCTCTCCTGGTCAGAGGAGTGTGATCGATCCAAATCTGGAGTCTTTTCATGGCACTAGGTGGGGCGTGGCACCGCACTGCAGCATGCTAGAGGGGAACAGGCCGGGGTACCGTCCAAGAAGAGGAAAGAGCAGCGAGAGGAGGGTAGGTGGAGAGGGAGATGGGGGAGAGACAGCAGTTTGGCCCTCAACAAAGCCTCCTCCCACTTTTTCCACACCTCCCCTCGCCTCTCTTCCTCCTCCTCCGAAACTTGCTCCTTCCTCCTCTCCTATAGCTTTGGGTGCTCCATGCAGAATGGTCTGTGTCTGAGAGCAGTGGCCTGAAATAAAACTAAGAGGGGCCTTGAGCGGCCGAGAATGCTAGCTTTGTCTCGGCTGCCATCCACACTGTCTTGAAACATGGCAGGGATAGAGCTCAAGGAGAGTGTCTGATTGCAAATTAGCGGAGCCAAATGGAGCGCCCTGGCCACCTCCATGAGATTCAGCTCCCTTCTCTCCTCTCCTCTCCTCTCCTCTCCTCTCCTCTCCTCTCCTCGGCCATGTTGCAGATTGACTTGACAGATTCAAATTATGGAAAAAAATCTCATCAAAGAAAGTTAACGGTGGAGTCAGTACTTGTCCCTTGTCAATACTTTTTTCTTAATTGATGTGAGTGATTGACTAGACAAGTCAAATGAAATGAAAGATTGATGAGTCTTGAGTGCTGAAGTCCATTTACGTGTAAGGTTTTGGATGATAAGTGCATAATATCATATCTACAGCATGTCCATTCGTGGGACTAACATCTCTTAATGTCGTACTTGAGGTGATATATCACTTTACTGCTTTCCTTTACTGTATTTTTGTTAAAGTTTGACAGTTGCTGCTCAGGAATGTCAATAACTGGGACAGTGCATAATTATTTTTACCAAAAAAAGCAACAAAAAACAAGAAAAATGTAACAATCTGTTGCCCAATTCTAGTTCTTTTATGACTTATGCATATGAATTTACATATTTTAAAAAATGCATCTTCAGCATAGAGGAAATTAAACACAATTGAATCAGTTAAATTCAAATAACAAATAGCTTTATTAGCAATCCTGTCTTACAATTAAATTATATAAAAAGGAAATATATATATATATATTTATAGATCAAATCTACACATTTTAAAGCTGCATGAACTACAAGTGTTAGCAGCATACATCCGTATGTTCCATAATGTGTAATATATCATATATAATAATAACAAATGGACCATTAAAAGCACCAGTAGCAGGCTTGTATGTATATATATGTGTGTTTAGAACAAATACAGGCAACTGCATAGAAAATATCTTTCACTGATAAAAGCCATTATTAACTATTGTGCATGTTTGAAAAAGTCTAATTGGTTTTACATTGTTATAAATACTTATTTTCCTCTATAAAAGTTTTGACAAATAGTGCTGCAATTAATGACATACTGGTGATACTATTACTCTTATTTGAAACATTTGTTAGGAATCAGCTAAAATGAAAAAGCAGTGAACCAGTCAGTGATATAAAATGTTCACACAGCTTTCATCTAAAAAGCAGTCTTTGGAGCCAGTGATCCACCCAGTTTTTAATACTTGTTAATGCTCATCTTTAATTTACTTTGATAAACTGCAAAAATATTTGGATATGAAAATGTGTGTGTGTGTGTGTACACGTGTCACATCAGGTGAATTTCCTTAGTATGAACTTGTGTCACCTTCTAATCCCCGTAAGATATAGCCTACATGCTCAAGGCAGGAACACACACACACACACACACACACACACACACACACACACACACACACACACACACACACACACACTCTTAATCCCATAGTATCTCTCTGTGCTGATGGATATAGGTGTACTGTACACAGAGGATGGTCACTGAGTGCAGCTGTAATATCACCTATCAGTACAGATTTACCTCCACTCAATACACTCGTCTCTGCTGTGCATGTTTACAGTGGGACTGACGGTGCTTCGACTCGTGTCGGAGCCCCCCTAAAAAAATCATACAACACACAAACAGTGACTTGAGCATGAACAGTGTCATAAAGAAGCCTGTGTCCAACTGAACAGCAAAGCTTTGCCTTTTTAGTACATTATTAATTTGGGGTAAAGTATTTCTGTTTCTTTCACATCTTATAATTACAGATCACAATCTCATCATGTTTTTATTTGATGCTTTTGATTTAAAACCTTTTCTGCAAACCAATTTTATTTAAAGGGATAATAGCTTTTCTTAATAGATTGAGCTAAAATTCACCACAAGGGGATTTTAATATTTTTTTCATTTAATAATTGACTTTTAGTTACTTATTTACTAATTTACATCACATTAGTGAAGGAGTGTGTTCTTAAACATTCCAGGGGAGTCCATATTAATAGTTAATTTTTATCCAGTCCTTTAAAGGGTATTAAGGCTAAATCTGAGAACTGATGCACTTTATTTAATATGCACTTTAATTTCTGTCTCTACATTTTTAAATAGTGACTGCAGGGGTCTATCCTCACCAGAAATGGAGGGCAGTATTTCATTTCCTCTCTCTACATTATCAGTTTATTGTGTGATGTCTTTATTCTGTTGAAAGCTTATTTTTATAAAGTGGATAATATCTATTTATCTATTTGTGTCTGTGTTTGCCATACATATATCTTTAAAAGTAAAAATATTTTAGATACACCACACACATAAAAAACATAAAGGTTAGAACAAGCAGATGGAGAACAATTTGCTCTAATCTGTTCCACTAATATTCTCAATCCATTACAGGCAAACTGAAAATGGGTCTATTTTTGTCCACTATTCCCCCACACACGCAAAATATTGCTCACTTGAGGTTCAAGTTGTTCCATTAAATATGTTTTATTCTGATCTTCTTAAATTCAGCCTAAGATGTACCTTTAAATGTCCCTACGCTGCCAGGTTTTGATGTCTGGGGTCATGTTTTAATAACTTCTTGCATGGCAGATTTGGTCCTTCAGCAGCTCCGCCTTGCCTCATCTCCTCATCTGATTAATCAATGAAGTGTCTGTGAGGCAAATCGGGAAACTCAACAAGTCTGGGCTTGTCCTCAAGTCACCTGTGGTGCTTAAACTAGGCCTTAATTAAGGTACAGAGGGGGACGCAACTGAATCGAGCTCATTATCGCAGGCAAACAGGTGTGAGAGATGCTGCATTAAATCACGTGAGTGTTTATTAGCTAGCATGAACAGCTAACAGCTAGCAATGGAGCTAAAACCTGTTGCTAGCATATCAAATTAACTTACCTGTCTTTAAATGTGTTTTGCCGGTGTGTTTTAGCATTGTTGCAGGGTGATACAGCTATATTTAGGGTGTTAAGTCTCGTTTTGTTAGTGCTAATTTTCTTTTAGACGACGTTTGCTACTTTGAAATACATATTTTAATACGAAAAAGGCTTTCCAGCTAAACTGTGTGGCTAGCTGCTGTTTAAACAGGTGGAAGGGTGACACAAACGAAAAAAGGTATTTGTTTTCTAAAATAATCCAATATTAAGTTGAAGAGTGTGTAAGAAGCTAAAATTATGACTTTATATTGACCTTGGCTCTCTTAATTTAATTTTTAATCTCTTAAAAAAGCAGTATGGGCCTATTATTCCTTTAATAGTATCATGTGGTAATGAACTGCAGTTTATAATTTCACGGCGGTAGCTTTGGTTATTTTCAGCCCAAAGTAAAGTGAAAGACAGAATAAAAATGTCTTTTCTCCCCCCATAAGGCTGACATCAGGTAAGTTCACAAAAGCAAATAGTGCTTTTTAGATCCGCGGAGGGGGCCGGAGGGTGGGGGGGAGGAGGCGGGTGAGGCAGCCCTTAATAATCATCTCAACACAAGCCGAGTTTTTGCAGATATTTCAATGTGATGTGCCTTTTCTTTTTCTTTTTTTCCTCCCTTTAGGACACATTAAATAAGCAGCGCGATAGTGCAGGCTGCTGCACACCCAGGCTGGTTGTATAACGGGGCTTCACCTCAGCTGAACTTGACGCATCTGGTTCATCGGCGGCGCAGGACGCGCGGCGCAGTCTGCAGCCGGCGTGTCCCCGCTGAACCGAGCTGCGCGGCCGCGGAGAGAGACGCAGGGACCGGGACTCTTTCGTGGCCCGGTAGCCGCTCACGGAGACCGTCTCTCAGAACACCTAAACGAGACGACTTTTTCAACAAATACTGTCGCCTTGTACCTTTTTTATTTTCTGCTCTTCCCGGGTCCAGACGCATATAAGAGGAGCCACTGTCTAGAAAATATAAAGCTCGCGGACAGAGGAGTTGGACACCCCGGAGGAAGAGACCATCCGACTTGAACTTGAGACCTGTCGGTGCGTAGTCTTATATCTACCCTTTTGTCTTTGTAAGACGAATTTTTAAGCGGTTTGCGTAAAGTGCGTAAAAATGACAACGAGGCTGCCGTCGCTTGTTATTTGTAAACGTGCTTTTTGAAGCGTAAGCATGTCGCGATGTATTTGCCCCAGACTGGGTCAGGGGATATTGACACTGTTATGACTGAACCGATCCACGGTCCACGGTCCTCGGGGGGGAAGTTTCCAGGGTGCGAAAAACAAGCGCTTTCCGTATAACATCCTAACAGCTTAACATAATCGTCTGTAAATTTGAGAACAAGTCCCAAACATCTCCCAGCCTTTGCGCGGAGATGAAATGGTTGCCAGACTGTAAATTCTCCCCTCGCAATACAAGAAAAGAGGTCGCCTTTTCGTGCCCTAGTTTCCCCTTCGCGGAGAGGCATAATCTTTCCCTTTGTTGTCCCCGATGCAAACAAAGATAGGCAGCCGGGCAGATCGCGTCAGTCCAGCGGAGGACATCAGCGCTCTCCAAGTGGCCAATTTATAGGATTTCAGCAAAAATGTGCATTTAATTAGAAAAGCGGCGTCTCCCGAGCTGTTCACCCCGAGATAATCAGTGTATGTAAGGCATGAAGACATATGGCAGAGCTGTGCGGTTTCCCCTGATGTGTCACTGTGGTTTCCCTCAGAAGTTTTTGATGAAATTAATTCATTGAAATGTGAGAGGAGCTAACTCAGCAGTTGCTGAATGTATTTTTAATGGTTAAAAGGCCTGCGTGGGCTTCCAGTGTGTCCCTCAGGTGTGCAGTGAGCGTCTTTGAAAGCCTAAAATATGGCCAGTTTAACTTTAGCCTGCTTGCAGAAATTAAGGGATGATCGTATTTGTTTGGTGTTACATGTGAGCGTGTGCCTGGACAGTCAACAGGAGCTGAACAGTGATCAGGAGGGACAGTTTGCATTAAGGAGCAGAACAAATTAGGCGTTTTTAGCTTCATGTGGAGTTCATCTTTTATCCTGAATGTTTTCTTCTCGTGGCTATAGTTTATGAATTGATAAAACTGTGCATTTTCCTCAATAATAATCAATTTGAGCTGTCATCTCTGTCTGGGCAACAAAAGGAAAATGCAACAGTGCCTTTGAGATCGTGGACAGAGTGCTGCTTTGCAGTAGAATCACGTTATTTTTTTACTCTGTGTGAAAAAGCAGGATTTAAACGGTGAGTGTCCGCGTCACCATGTTGTTTGTCAGATTCAGACATTCTTTTTGCTGTAGTTGTCAGATCGTGCCACGGATATCCTCAAGGGCGAAGACGCCACCTTACACTGAAGTCAAAGTGGCACACACATGCCACACTATATCACTTTATCTAAGGGGGTTGATCGTCGTTTCTGATCATCTGTCGCGTCATGCACACCTGGCTATGTATTTTGCTTTGTGTGTGTGTGTGTGTGTGTGTGTTCTCAAAGCTTCGTCTGCAGACTGGCCAACCGGCCGGGTAAGACTCTGCTCATACTGGAGTGTCAGTCGAAATTGCAACGTAGCAGCGTTTCCCGAGAAAAGATCTGTGTTGGCTGACAGTAACGTGGTGTTGTGCTCTTCCACACCCCCCCCCCCCACCCACCGACATGTCTCTTTTCCTCTGTCTCTTTCACTGGAAAGAGGAACAGAACTGTCAGAAACGGCAAAGAGAACAGGGTCACAATGACCTTTGGCCGCAGCCCTCGGTCACAAACACGCTCTTATGAGACGTATTAATGCTCAGATGTTGCTTGTTTATAAAGCGCAGTCACTGCTATACACAGGAAAACGCCGATTGTGCCTTTGAGAAAATGGAGCAGAAACACAGGTAGCCCTCAGACAATGGACTGGGCTCATTTCTCCACGGTGAGTCAGTGGGACAGGAGAAAGCACATGGCTGCAGAGTGAAAATTGGCGTGATTATCATCTGATTTACCGTGCCACCCTGTAGCTCAGAGCCCCGTTGTGGGCCATGCTGGCAGTGGCCATTATGGAGAGGAGAAGAGGCTCGGATTCACCCAAATTTTCTCTCATTTGCTTTCAGAACAGCTTCATCCTCCCTCCCACTCTCCCTCGCGCTCTCTCATATCTCACGCAATTGATTGAAACCCTAAACGGCAAGATCAGGCCGTGCGCAATCCAGCCTTTCTATGAATAGTTGATTGGATGCGATGGTGATGTGGTGTGTTGTTTCTTTAAGGCCGTTTCAGGTCAGAGGGCGGGAGGCGGTGGGGTTGGCGAGGGGGGCGGGGGGGGGGATTTTTGGTGTGCACGGCTGATACAGCAATGTGGCGCGTTGTGCTGTCCCATCCTGTCCTGAGCTGCGTTGCAGAGGCGCACGCAGACTCCTGTCACTCCCTAATCAGGTCATCTGGCATTTTGAGAATGTGTGCACGTATTGCTTTAGCTCCTGCCTGTGAGGGGACTTAAGAGGTGTTTTTCTTAGCCTTTTTTAAACACACAGCATTTATTTCATTGTGTGTGTCTGAGCCACCTTGTCATGTTCTAATCTGCACAGATGGATGGTGTATTAACAGTAGGAGCAGTGGGCGTCTGTCACCGATTATTTCAGGTTTTTCTTTTTTTTTTTTTTTTGTTGGGTATTAATAATGTGGCAAGCCACGAGCCGACACTAAAGTGTGTAGCTACAGTAGTGTGCATATCCAAGTGCAGCAAACGCTTGTGTGCGTGCATGTTTGTTGTTCCGGCAGGCCATAGCCGTCCCCACCAAACACTTCATGTTTTAAATCTCTGCGCATCTCAGTGCAGGGCATTTAAGTGCTTGACCTAATTTCTCTGGCAGTGAAGAATCCACTAGTGAAGGCCTTCCTCTGTGTGTATGCGTGTGTGTGCGTATGTGCGCACGCGCGTGTTGCTCTGGGTGTTTCCTCCTTGCCTTTCTAACAGGAAGCTGATGTGGAGTTCAACTGAGGACAAGGAAAAGGCCTTTTCTTTCCACTGTGAATCATTTGAGAGAGAGAGAGAGAGAAAAAAATGAAAAAAAAGAGAGAGGGGAGAAAAAAAAGAGAGACCAGGCCGCTGCATTGATTCAACCCTCTGCAATCTGGCCTGCTTCTCTCTCTCTCTCTCTCTCTCTCTTCATTCTCTATACCTTTTTTGTCTATTCCAGCTTCTTTTTCTCACTCTTTTGTTTTGTTCCTAGTTCGATTGATGTCGGATAGACAGCAGCGTTCTGGAGGGAATCTGCGGGTTTATGGAGAGTTCACGAGTCCTGTGAGAAGATGGGGAGGAGGTGGTGGGGGGGAGGCAGGGGAAAGGAGAGACGAAAAGCAAATGAAGCAGGGCTCTGTGGGGAGCAGTGCAGGTTCTTCCGGTTCAGTCTTAACATACCCACAGCAGAAAGAGGCTGCCCGTGTGATGTACTTAAGAGGCAAAGAAAACCATAAAACACCTACACAAACTGTACCACTGGCTTCATTAAGGCCAGTGTTAAGGCGCTGTGAAGGATTCTCTTTCCCTTTGTATTCCTTAAAACTGGGATTGTATGCAAAGAACAACCGCTAAAAATAACTGATAAACCCTTCTGGGTGAGAGATAAATGGCTAAAATATTTGAATAGGTTTCCTGTTGCAGCCGCAAAACAAAGAAGCAGGATGATTGAAAGCTGGTTGTGTTTATACATATATATCGAATTACTGACATCTCAAACTCCAATCATTCTTTGGTCATAGACGTGACATGGATTAAGTCGGTTTGAAGGTCACAGAGTTTGAATTTTGTTCTCAGACGCATTTCATGTTGGATGACACTTGTTCCAAGACTCAAATACAGGCCAAGGCAAATGTTAGAAATGTTGAAACAGCGTGACCTAAACCCTAATTGTACATAATCTCATTTTCAAGGTTTGTACATATTGCAGTAAAAGGGGATTTTTAGGAATTAAATAGGACCAGATATTCTGACTGAAACCACCTACTCAGCCTCCTCATGTGTTTGCAGAATCTTTAACTGTTTGATTTGTGTGTCTGCAAGATTGAACTGGAGGGACACACAGCCGCTGCAGCACGACACAAATGCTCATGAACACAAGATCGGCAAAGAACGGATTTTAATGAACGCTGCTGTTCATGGAGTGAGCAGTGGCCTTTTATTTGCCTTTACTTGTATGTTTTTTGAACCTCATGTCAGTATAGCAGAGGGGGCGAATTTGCTCGGAGAACATGTCCACTTTAGCCGCCGGCTTTGCCCGCAGACCTCCAGCAGCATCCGGGCCGAGGTTGTCACTGACCTTTCTGAAGGGCAGAAAATGAATCTGTGAACTGTTTTATTGTTGTGCCATCTGAACTGACACGTGTTTGCTGTTGAATGGCTGCTTTTTTTTTTTTTTTTTTTTTTTTTTGCACAATCTGCCTCCCAGTTGTCTCAAAGCGAAAGTATTGCTGTCAAACTCGTCATACATTTCCTCTGTTAGAATAGTAATAGCATGTACCTCGATTCAGCTCATCGTTGTACTAAAAGTGATAATAACTAACAAAACTTACGGTTAAAAAGAAGAATGAATAAATTCCAGCTGGTGCTCGGCACAACAACGCTGACATTTAGCAGCAGAAATTTTCCAGTTAGAATGTCCTGTGCTCTGCTTGTGTTGGCACTCTGTGGGGGAACGACACGCAGTGAAACTGCGCACAACACGTCCTAATCAATCACTGATCTCGATAAATATTCACAGGGCGGGTTGAAAACAATGGAGCAGTGATGCTCCGCACTTCTCATTTGTGATTTGAGTCTTTCTCTGCATCCTTGTGTTTTTGGTGCAGGGCAAGTGAGGGCACAGGCGGACGCGGAGCCACGAGGCCTCGGATGCTGCAGCGCAGGTGAGCACATGGTCATGCTAACACACAAACGAACACTCTACATGCGTACAAAGACGTATGTACGGTATGTACAACTCCAGCTAAGGATCCATACCTGAAAGGCAGAGCTACTCATTATGCAACCTTTTCCCTCCAAAATGTTGCAAAATCACACATTTTTGATATAAATAATATGTTAGGTTAAGTGCATCAGTTTAACCCGTTTGGTTTTATGCCTCTCTCTCAGCCAGAAATCTCTCAATAAACAGATTGTTAATCTAAAAGAGAAATTGGAAGAATAAAGTGGAAATTGAAACTTGATCCCAAAAATCAGCGTTTCTTAATATCTCTAGAGTTTTGAAACAGAATGCGCTCCAAATTGAACACACACTCTGAGGATCCCTCCTCAGGTCTTGTGAAACCGAGCGAGAGCAAGACAGAAAATAAGACTATTAATGCTCAAACCGACAGCCTCTGCGTGATGCTTCAGTACAGACAAGTGTATCTTTAATAGACCATAATAGCAGAATCAGGTTTGAGCGATGAGCCGCAGTTTTGTCCAGCAACACCGTCAGCACTCAGTGAAGGAGAAAGATGCCTGCCTTTAGTTTTGGAACGTAGTAATTATGTAGGAGAGTTCGGGGGATTTGATCACAGTGGATTTTGTGTAAGAAGACTCTATGGGATGAAATAAAATTGCTGCGTGATAAGTTATGATCTTTATTTTCTTCCATGATTTGATCCGAACATCACGATATCTTTGACTCCTTGTAAATCACAACATTATGCTGTAGTCATGGAGGTGATGCAGTTTGAAAATGTGCTTTTGAGTGAATTGTGCAGTGAATGAGAAGCTAAAGGACAGATTTATGACTTGTGTAGAGCAAAGTTTGTGAAAACGGTGTCACACTAACATGCACTGACTCTGAAGGTGACTGACTGAATAGCATTTTTGACAAAAACACTTGTAACTGGTCTGTTCCTGCTTGTAAGGAGTTCATCATGTTTGTTTTTAACTCGCTTTGACAACCACATGAGAGGAGCTTATTGGTGCAGTATAATTCCAGTAGTGTAAGATCAATATCAGGCACAGAGTTCACTGAAGCTGCTCGAAACTTGATGTTCCTCTTAATCTCGAGCGTTTCGTAGGCGGAAAAAACCCCTTCCTCCACCCACGAGCTTGTTACAAACATACAGTAATTCTGTATGTGAGGCTTCACTGAAGTCACAGTATTTACTGCTGGATGCTTTAATGCTAAAAGGTGTCTTTTTATGGCCCCAGCATTACACAAAATGGACAACTTTTACATGTCTCTCGCATCAATTTATACCATTTCCCCATGATTAAGCATGACATTTAGTTTATTTAGAAACATCAGGAGCTTGGCTGTTAAATAACGTTCTGTGGGTTTGAACAATGTGTGGCAGCAGGATATGCTTTGGACAGATGGAGAGGGACAGAAGAGTTTTTAAAATTTCTATTTTTTTGTGGAAGCTCAGCCAGATCATTTTCCTGTGATGTTAAGGGCTTGAGATTTGACTCATGGCCCTCAGTGCACTCTAGCCCTTCTGTCATGTCCAGTGGGAAACATGTTAAAAGGTATTCAGATCCTTTGCTGAAGAGTACCACCACAATTTAAAACTTATCTGTTGAAACTGTCAATGCTATTTTTTTTTTTTTTTTTTTTTAGAAAAGGTAAAGAGAAATTAGCAGTGAAATATTCCAAAAATTCAAGAATGAAGTACTTATTCTGAATAATCGTCCAGTTCATTAAATAATGGATTTGTAAATTATTGATTAAAGCAGAATTTTAAGACTAGAAAAGCACTCTATAACTTCAGTCCATTAATATTGTAGCTGATCCGGGTGGCTCTGGACTTAATGACCTGCAGTGTTAGATAGATTTAGAGTTTAGGAATTATACGTGCATCATGTAAGCAATATGTTTTACATATGAACCTTGAAGTGTCAAAGTAACTAGTAGCTTGGGCAGACAGATAAATGTAGAGGAGTAAAAAGTACAAAAAGCATTTTAATGGAGTAAAAGTATAAAATGTAAAATAGAAATAGCTTCATTACTTGTACAGAAGAACTAAATGGATTTCATTTTTTTTTGTGCGTATCTACGTGATAGTTACTAGCAAATAAAGTGAAATTTTAGTATAGAACTATACTTCTCTAAACTCTCTCTCTTGTTCTATATGTGCTCAGGCTGCTAGGACGAGCTGTTTGATTTCAGACTGGTCCGTCATCTCTCCGTCTCTCTCTGGTGTGCCTCTTCCCTCTCCACTTCCCCGGCCTTTCTCCCTGCAGAGTTTTAGCTCATGTGTGACCTCTGCAGGTGTCACTCCACATACAGCATGGCCAGCAGAGCCACTGCAGGATGTGGGGTCAGCTTACTTTTCTTGCAAAGCTTTCCACTGGGTGAGGAATTAATGCAGTACTAACTTATCTCAGCTTAATAGTTACAAGTCAAACTGTTTCGAGTTGCCACAATTTTAGATTAAAAGAAAAAAGCAGAAGTGGGAATGGTGTAAAGGCTCAGTAAAATGAAGAAGGGGCATGATGGAGAATTGCAGGAGCACAGGTTGCTGTGGGGCAGGTGGCCGTGTTTTCATCTGCCCATTGGACAACTGATGGTGGCACCGAAGAGTAAGAAACAAGGTGAATTGAGGTCACCCTTGCGTCTTTGTGGAGACCATTCAGGTGAAAAAAATGTAGCAACAGTTTGGCTTAGGGAAGCTTGGACAGAGGAGTGAAATGAGCAGTTTGAGGAAAACAGTGTACAACCGCAAGTATGACTGTGTGACCATCAGAGGGAGGCAGGCCGGTAACAAAGTCCTGGGGGATGAGCAACAGGCGGCAGTTAGATGAGCAACCGGGGAGGTTGCAATAAACTCCTGAGTGTCCTGCTTCATCAAGGAGCACCCGAAACATTGGCATAGGTGAGCCAGTCTGTGAGCAACCCCAGGATGACAGGCCAGGCAAGAGGAGTGCCCCCCACTGGAGGACCTGCAAGCCAAGGTGAACTGGGAATAAAAGGCGATTAGCAGAACCACTGGGAGCTGTTCAGTGAGTAACTGCTTTACCTAATGTTTGATTCCTCAGGAGACTACTCCCATCATACGGGAGGTGGGGGAAGATCTCCACTGGCTCAGCAGAAGTATCCTTGAACTTGAACTCGCAGGGCAGGGCATGGAGCTTCACATTGTTAGAGCCTGGCCAGTCGCAGTGCGAAGCTGAAGCAGTCAAAAAACAGAGTAAACCTGGCCTCGTGAGAATTCAGATGCTTCACCGTGTGGATGTATTCCAGGTTCTTGTGGTCAGTCTAGACCATGAACGGCTCCCTTCTAGTGTAAGCTAGACAGTTCACAATTGTAGTCCTCTCCGTGAGAATGCTTTGAAAGAGAAGAACGAGAAGGGGCAAAGCTTCTGGTCTTGGACAAAGGCCAGAAGCAGAAGGTTGGGTGAGGCGTCGGGAAGGGTGAGGAAAGGAGCTGTGATGAGAGGATGCTTTAACTCCCTGAAGGCCATATGAAGGGGACATTCTGGAAGGTGAGGGCATTAAGGGGGCGCTGCCACAGAACTGTAGTTCTGGATGAAGCAGCAGTAGAAACTGGCAAATGCCAGGAAGTGCTACAACTGCTTGCGAGGGGAAGGGAACGGCCAGTCCATCTGGATGCTTCCTGCAGTGACGATTAACCCCAAGGAAAAGATCAGGATGTCATCCAAATATACAAAAAACAGATTTGTTCAGCATGTCCCAGAGCATATCATTTACGGGGGCTTGGAAAACTGCAGGCGCATGGGCTCGACCAAAAAACATCACCAGATTTTCATAGTGGACACACTCTTCCTCCCTGAAGCGGACAAAGTGATCAGCATTCCTGAGGTTTAACATGCAGCAAACTAGAGATGCACTGATTGCAGTTTTCTGGCTAATACGGTTTTCAGATTTCAGAAGTCTGACCTGCTGTGTCCCATTTCTGCAGATCCTGATTTCTCTCTTTAGAATTATAATTGACAGCATAGAAAAAAGAACTTTTTTTTAATGGTAAAGTCGTTGTATGTGTAATAAAACACTGACTATTAAATAACATTTTCTCCAAAATGGCACCGGGTTACAGAACCTACTCTCATTCTCACTCTAACAAATCTCAGAGTGCTCCAGATTGTTGGGCAGAGTGTTTTGTACAAATAAAATCCAACTCAAAATAAATTGCAGTATCCCATTTTACCGAACATTTTTTTACTTTCCCAAAACAGGCACGACAGAGCTATATAACAACACACGTCACTCGACTCGAGTAACGTCCCAGTCTCTGCTCTGCAGTGTGTGTGTGTGTGTGTGTATGGGGAGCTGATGGGCAAAGCCCCACCCTTGGTGAAACACACAGACAGGCTGCAGAGGAGGGAAAGCTTTAAAAAAACACCACCGTAAATGACATTAAAACGCAGTTAAGACAGTCGCATTGAGCGGAAATATAGTAAGGTAAATAAAGTAAATATTCATTTCTTTCAGGGGGCTGGAGGTGCGATTTGGGGGGAGGGCCGCGTGCGTGTAAATTTGACCAGCATAGTCAGATCTGACACTGATAGGCCACTCACTGGTCATGGCCGATTATGCTGAAAACTGGCTCATTCTGGTCACCAGCCAATCGATCGGTGCATCTCTACAAAAACAGGCCCCTTGAAGCAGAGGGGAGAGGTTACCTATTTTTTGATTTCCTGTTTTTGAGACCCTGGTACTTGATGCAGGGACTTGGAATTTGTCCTTTTTTGTCCACAAAGAAGCAACCACTGCTGGTGACAGCTGGGTGGTGGCCTGCCCGGGAGGAGTTTGATGGCGCGATGGTAGGGACGATGGCAGAGAGGTGGCTTGAGCTTTATTAAAGACCTGTTTCAAATCCAGATATGATGGCAGAGATAAGCAGAGGAATCAGTGGGAGTAGGAGACAGGACAGATCCAAGACACACAGCATGACAGTGTCGGCTCCAGCCCAGAATAACTCCCTGGGACCAGTCAGTGTGTGGATTATGTCTGACGAGCCATGGAAACCCCAGAATGACAGGCAGCTGAAGTGCGTCTGTCAGGTGAAAGGTGAGTGTTTCATGATGATTACCTGACATGCCCAGGTGGACGGGGATAGTTTGGCGAGTCATCGAGCAGAGGAGGTGTCCATCAAGGGCACTAGCTTCCATGGACTTGGCAAGGGGGCTCCTGGCCAATGTCCAGCTAAGCGGCAAAAACACTGTCCATAACACGCAAACTCCGGCAGGCAGAGGAAATGACTGCAACGCCAAGGCAGGAGCATGCTACACAATCTGATGGGGAATGATTGGAAGTGGGCTGGTCAATAGGAGGGTTGATAGGAAAAGTGGGAGCAGGTATGCAGGTGGGTGGAGTGGGTCAGGTGATGGGGAATGGTGGGACCACAGGGGCCACTGCTGCAGGTGGGAGTGGATCTGAAACAGGAGTTAGTAAGTAGTCAGAGAAAAAAGGAGACAAGGAAAATGTGAGACTATGTGACTCATGGAGGTCAGTGCTTTAGTAATTTCATACTGAATATTCTCCAGTATTGTCTAAAATCTGGAAGTTTCTTTTCTTTTTCATGAAGTTTACTGATTAGGTGAATCCAGACAGAAACCATTATGCCACTTACAAAGGAAACAATGTAGAGTCAGAGAAATCTTCACAAAACCTGAAACAATTGAGGTGTTAATTATGCAAAGGAGCTGTCACTCATTATCAGGATTTTTAGATTTTCTACATCAAATAAATATTCTGAATTTAGTTTCTGCACATTTACAATGTATTGGAACGAGAGGTTGTTTGAAGTGACCGGGGCTGGTTGGTTAACCTCCCACCTAATCACGACTTTTGAAATAAAACCTTTCATTTGATAGAACTGGTCTAGTGGAGGTCCAGTAGGCAGCATACATCAGATCAGATGGTGTCCAGATGTGCTGATGAGAGCCATCATCAGCCTCCTACCAATCTATTTGGACAGAACAAGAAAGCCATGACGACCAAGGGTATAATGTGCTGTATACTATCAAAAAAGAAAGCATATTCTTTTGGGAAGTCTTACAGAAATGACACATTTTTGCCATATTTACAGTCTAGTGAGTCTCTGTCCTGCACATACAACGCCATATTTAATTTAAAGGTTTGGCATTTTGATAGATGTTTTCATCCCAAAGCCTCCCACAGTGCCTTGACTGCATTTATCTTCACATTCATTCATTCTTATGTGCAGAAGAATTTTGTTTTTGTAACCAAGTTAACCCAGTTGTGGCTTGACTCATACAGATCTCAGTTTGAATAGCTCATACTCTGATTGTGGAAACCTCGGTTGGGTTGTCTGGCTTTCTTCCATTTTTGTGGCATGTAAACACCTTGCTTACTTGCTTGGGATTATTTGTTTCCCCTGTATTAAACTTATTTGAATTATTAGTCCAAGAGGGAAGCTGCTCTCTCATATTGTTGTGCGTTATTTATTCTCTCTGAGATCATCTCTGTGTTTCTGTGCCACTTTCTCCCCCCGTCTCATCTCAGCTTCCCACTTGGTTTCTCGCTTCATTTCCTATTCTTTACCCCTGGACAGAATTTAAAACAAAGGTACAATATTAACCACAGGGACACACCGAGTACCTTTGCAAGAATTAAGCAGTGTCTGATTATCAAGCATGACACCATAACAGGAACAGTTGAGGTCCACTGGCGTCCAATTACAAAGTATTACATGCAAGTTAATTATGGGGTTAAGTTTACGGCATTGTAGCAGTGTTTGCGAGTTATTAAGGGCAGGACTGACTACAAAGGTGTAAGGCAACATTATCTTATCTGTGTTCATGAAGGAGAAGTAATGGGAGTGGATGGTTGCTCTCCACCAGACAGCCAGAATGAACTGTGCAATGGTTAAAAGAATCTCTCTCTC
>JBBMOE010000028.1:0-40438 GCA_037975065.1 Chaetodon trifasciatus | reverse complement strand
CTCTCTCTCTCTCTCCCTCTCTCCCTCTCTCTCTCTCTCTCTCTCTCTCTCTCTCTCTCTCTCTCTCAGACTGGGGGCTGCCCTGCCTCCACAGAGTGCTCGGCCACTGCTGCATTGTGGCCCGGGGCCTCATTTGAATGGGCCTTTAGTGTTTTGTGTGAACAAGTCAGCGCCATTTGCATTTGTTCCAGTCACAAAGGTTTAACAGGTCAATAGGGACTCCCTGGCAGAAAACTAACACGCTAGGGTACCTTTTTTTTTTTTTTTTTTTTTCCCCCTCCCTCCCTCACGTCTGCTCCGTCGCTGTGGTTGTCAGGCACCCGGCCCGCCTGTCCTGGTAGTATGTAACTGAAGCATGTGGTGTGTATACGTGTGTGTATAAGCATGTGCGTATGTGTTTTAGGACATGGTTGATGACAGCAGGGAGCAGGGTCAGGAAATGGGAGCCAATACTCTCCAGGCTATACTGACAAAGGTTTAATTAACATACAACTTATAGTAACAGCTTGTTTGAGTGACAGTGAGTGTGTGTGTGTGTGTGTAAAAGACACAAGAGCACACACACACACACACACACACACACACACACCAGCGCATTTGTGTCTGCAGGCCTGCAGAGTTTCATTTCCTGATCTTGGAGTATTTACACTCTTCATAAAATTTGTAACATGGTGTGGAACAATACGTGACGATACGTGGGAGCTAATTGCACCTCACTAGCTTCAAGTGTGAGGGCAGGAGAAATGACAATTGTGCCATTTATAAAGAGATAAAGTAACACTTTCCTTTACTTTGATACTTCTCCTTTGTGGGAACTTCACATGTTAAAGAAAAAAAGTAAAGAAAAAGAAAAGTGTCGCATATTTAGAAGCAAACAAAAAAACTTTAGCATTCTTAGCATTCCTACTGAAAACTTATGGAGGCTGTCAGGTTTAATATGTTAAGCTAGCTTCTGGCTAGCAGTGCTCACCCCCTTTTAAAAAGGGTGCTAACTTTGCTAACATGCAATTTTTTCCATGCCAATCTTGAAAGTCTGTTTCTAATATGTTATTAGCCTTATAAAAGCGTCTAATGAGTCATTTTAATATACTTTGATATGCTTAAGTAAAAATGCTTTTAGCCAAGCCATTACAGTATGGGTCCTGACGCTGTCAAACAGTTGTTTTTGTGCCTATTTGAGAAGAATATCTAGAGAGTATCGTCTCATTAAAGAGTTATTATGATTTTTGGAAGGATACGCAGAATTAACTTTTAATGGAGTGTAGCATCTATAGCTAAGTGGCTGGTTTGGGACTTTCACAATCCGAAATCAACAGTATTTTTGCATCAATTAAATGCTTGAGTATGTAAAAAAAAATTCAAAAGTTATCTCGGTGCAAGCAGTGGGCTTATGTGCTTGAAATAAAAGAATAATGCTGGATCACCACAGTATTTCAATCCACTTTATGTGGGTTTTAAGTGCAGCTATGACAGCAGGGTGTCGTAGTACTCAGAGATATTGTCCTGCATTTAAAATGTCAAAGGCTGCATCCTCCTAACAGCCAGGTGTGCTGCTAAAGGGTCCTCAGGCAGGACCGCAAACCCCCTCCTGTTCACTCAATCTGTGTAAAAGCCTCCACCTCAGTACTGCATGAGTGAATGTACTGTAAAACTGTCATGTCAGATTTTAACCATGGTTGCCTATTGTATTTCTGTTGTCATAAATAGGACAGTATCACTCAAACAGCCTCAGCCTCTTTTACCGCTTTTTCTGTTTACAACATGGTTTTATCAGAATTTGATAATCTTCAACGCACAGTGTGACACAGTGGGCATTTTTCTATGTACTGTATAGTGCGGAATGAACTTAATTCCAGTCAAGGTCAAGTTTTTGTTTGGCATAGATACAGACATAGGAGTGAATTTTCTTTTGCAGCGCACCATTTGAGCTGTATACTTTTGGATTTGTTTGCAACAATAGCCGAATCCCCATTGGTGTTACCCTTAGCAAAGAAATAAACTTTTTCATTGTTTGTGATTGAAAATATGAAATTGGCCATGTAAAGCTTTTAAAAAGTTTTGGTTTTCAGCGCATATAAGAATGTCTGAATGTAGGTAGGAAGCGCATACTGTGTGAATGCCGTGAATACCACATATGTATGTGTACAAAAAGGAATTTTCTCTTCAGCGTTGAGGACAAACAAAGAGCAAAAAACTGAGGAAAAAAAACATTTTCTAACCCTTCTTGGTTGTTCAGGTCTGTACTTTCTATGTAAAAGCTCGTTCCAGACATTAGCTAGTTTAATCACTGTGTACACTAACATGCACACTATAAGGAACTTGGCTCGGAGACTTGGCGCACGTAGTATAAATATAGCAGAATATACAGACACACACAGACACACAGTGTATATAGTGGGATACAAAACTATGTACACATCATGCACAACTGTACACATGATTAAAACATGGGCTGGTTTTATTTATTTCAGCACGTTACAAGTAGTCTTGAAGACTATTTTACAGGAGTATTTGACAGACAGCAGAGGAGGGAAAAATCAAATATTTTGTGGCAGACCTGAGTGGGAGGCATGCTTACAATTGCTTCTGTCATACTGATCTGAGCCGGCCTGGCTACAGCGCCGCGCTCTGCTGTGCTGTGTTTGGTTGTGATTGTTTGTGTTGAGCTCCGTGACCCACTATCTGGACTTCTGTTCCATTATCTTTCAAAAAACTTGCTGCACTTGCGTCCCAAGCGAAGAAAAGCAAAGTGAGAGCCCAGCGTCAGGTGCTACAAGCTGCTGGCTAGGCCTGTAGCCAGGCCCAGAGAGCCAGACCTGGCAGCTCCGAGGCTGCGACGTGTGAAACACTGCACACAAAGGAGCTCGCTCCATCTGTATGCACCCTACATAGGCAGGCTTTTGTTGCAGCCGACAGGCACATGACTGCTAGCATCTTAACCCCTGAGAGCCAGCGTCTCTTTTCCCCTCTCACTAGGCTGCACACTGCAGCAGAGACCACAGTGAGTTAATACTTTAAGGAAAAAAAAAAAAAAAAAAAAAAAAAAGAATGCTTGATTTAAAGTTAGAGCTAGTGGTTCATTTGTGATTTATGTGTTTGGCATTTATGTGAACATTTTGCCCAATAAAAACTCCCCAGAAAATATATCAAGAAAGAGAGTATAATGTAAATATCACATATCATCGTATGGTTGGAGAATAAAGTTAGCAGAGTCCTGCTTTAAATTCTCTGACGTGCACTGTGTGATAACGTTCAGGCGAAACTTTGTCGCAGCAAAATGAATGCTATACATTGTTTGAAGAATTGGATCAGGGCTTCATTTTTAACAATGATTTGGGGTTAATATCGAGGTCAGTCATGAATGGGGAAAGACCGGAACACAGAACAAAAAAAGTGTTTTCACGTGAAATATATGTAAAAATATGCAGATGAATATTTTCTGTGCTGCTGTATAGATTTGCAAAACAATAATTATGCAGGTCAGATGTAGGGTGGTTTTCACGTTTCAGCTTTAATTGCATTTTCTCCTCCAACTTTGCTTATTTGTCTGTACATTTTGCATAAAGTTTTAGGGACGGTCGAGAAATGAGACCGCCGACTCCCACTGGGAGACCCCTCTGTAAAATCCAATTAAAGATAAATCACCAGCATCACCACTCGACGGCTGCTGCAGTTAGGAGATGCTCCGACCTATTAGCACTCCTCATTTTTCAATTTTTAGCGTGCTACGTGGACGTCCTTGAATCGATCATTAAGTCACACACACATGCTCTTTCTCTGTCCTGGAATATTTTCCTTATTAAATATCCAGTAAACCTGCAGGAAAAAAAATAGATCTGAGTTATCTTCTAAACTCATAGTTATTTTTTGTAAAATTCCTGCCTGTATAAATAGCTAAAGTTGGTTTCATGTAGACGTGCTCGCGTGTCTTGTGTTACCCTGTGGAACCCAGACAACTCCAGACGTGTGTGTTTGTGTGTGTGTGTGTGTGTGTGTGTGTGTGTGTGTGTGTGTGTGTGTGTGTGTGTGTGTGTGTGTNGTGTGTGTGTGTGTGTGTGTGTGTGTGTGTGTGTGTGTGTGTGTGTGTGTGTGTGTGAAGCCGGGTTGTAAAGTGTGTGCAGACTCGATATGAAATCAAACAAACACTCTCTGCGGAGCGTTCCTGAAGCCTGAGTCAGCTGAATTGGACACAGGCGACTGAGACGAACATGCTGTCACTCAGTCAGATAAAAGCCTGATATTTAGAAATAAGAGGGGAAATCACAGGAAGGACAGAGAGGCTGCAGTTCAAAAAATAAATCACGTCTTCACATCATCCCCCACTACTTTCCTTGGGTGAAATGTGGGTGTATGGTCCCGATGGGGGCTGGGGTGCGAAGGGCTCCTATCTGGGCCGAGCTAGGTCACGCAGGCCCATCCAGGCTGCAGTGGCTCTGTGACGTGGCATTAAACTAGAACCAACAGCAGGTCCGAACCCTTTAAGAGGTGGTACCACTCCCTGAGAATGCCAGAGACCTGCGTGTAAGCTGATGTTTGATAAGCGCTGCAAAAATAATCATTTATTAATGCGGGATGGACCCCGAAACGTGAGCAGCAAGTGGCTGTGAAGCAGGAGAGGTGTGTGTGTGTGTGTGTGTGTGTGTGTGTGTTGGGAAGAGGGGAGAAGAGGGGTAAGTCTGACATATAGTTAAAAAAAAATCAGAAAATATATTTTGCATTGAACGTTTTTGCCTGTCCACATTTTGTAATTTGCCTGTTTTTAATGCATTGTTTCTGAGTTGTTCCAGTGTGCACAGACAGATAGAAATGTATAAGCTGAAATGCTGCAGACTCGAGAGCACTTGACTTCACATTCAGAACATTTTTCCTGCGTCGTCTTGCACTGCAGAATATTTCGATGCCTCACAATGAAGATCTATTTAAGCGCAAGCTCGAATAAGACGAAGGTAATAAGGACTGCAGCATCAGTTTTGTGGCGAATTAAATTTTTTGCCATCCTCCACAATGCTATGACAAATTACAGGAGGAACAAGCCCTTTTTGCTAAGGATCACAGTGATGTTTCTTTGTTCCCTGGATAATAATTCCCTGTAATTACATTTTTTTTGTGTCCTCGAGATGGACAGTGTATTCTGTTAGCTAAATTAGAAACCAAACTTTTCTAATAAACCTGGCAGTTGCAAAATGACCTAGAGAGGGGAGTCTCATGGTTAACTGAAAGTAGGACGATGGTGCTCCCAAAGCACTGCCCTTACTTTAATGAGAGAAGAGCTGCGAAAAAGGGACGAGCCGTGAAGCTGTCAAAGTGCTGCTTGTTTGGGATTTATTGTGTGTTTGGCTGTTTTTAAAGGCTGTTTAGGACACTTGTCTGTAGCGAGCGCAGGTCCATTTCGTCTCTGCTCTTTTCCAACCTTTGCTCTGCTCTGCTCTGCTGCGAACGGGCTGCGTCCACGCAGAGAAGCTCGGTTTTCAGAGGTGAGTGGCTTAATGATTATCAAAGAAACGCATTCGAATCAAAGTGCTCAGTTAGTGCCCTTGATAAGTGTCAACTGTGTTCAGAAAACACTCGAGAGGGTTTTTTTTTTTTTGACCTTGCAGGCGTGCACCTCTTTGTTTATTTAGAGTTTTAGTCAGAGTGAAGGACTCTGTTATATATTTGTAATGTAAAAGTTTTTTTTTTTTTTTTTAAGAAAACTCCTTTTTATAGAGTAAATAAAATTTATAGAAGCCTTTAATACTTCAAGTTCAAATGTGAAATAATAAAAAAAGACTGATGGAAGCAATTTGCAGTAATGAGAGCTGCATTTGAAAAGGATGATTTTTAAATTACACATTCAAAATGTCTGAAAGGGTCTGAAACTGGAATGATTCTCGACGCGCTGACGCCCGCTTATTTTCTCGACAATTGCAACACGTTTTTAGTGTCCAACCTTTCTAAAGCGATTTAAAGTTTCATGAGAACATGTTGTGACATCCTGGATAACAGCTTTCTCAATACACTTTTAATTGCACAGGCTGAGAGAGAAAATCCTCATTCATTTTTCAGCGTTTCCGAATCAAACTGAAGCTCGAGTAGTTTATAAAATTGCCATATCCTGATTTTTAAACAGTTATCTTAATGGATAATGTAGGTTTTAACATGTTAAAGCTGAGATGGAAAAGGAGTACATGTGGTTTTGAACTTTGCCTCATCACTTCCCAGAGTTCAGTTTATGAAAGGAGGTCAGAGTTAAATTTATTAGGAAATTCTGTGTGGAAGAAAGCAGGAAAAACTCAATTATCATCATTTTGTTGTTGAAATATACACACATCTTTTCAGGGGAAAAGTTTGTCCTTTTGCAAAGGTCTCAACTAAGAAATAAGAAAAAAGAAAAAAGACTTGTATTTTCTTTTATCGGATTAGGTTACGACACAATTTAGAATGGAGCTTCTTCTTTTAAATAAAGTTCAATATTCTGTCAATGAATTCATGAATTCATTAATTCTTCCTGGGTTTTTAAAAATGAATCTGAAGCAGAAAAATGGTTTTGATCCCTGCCTGAATCTGCCTCCTTTTTCCTGCTCTGCTGCTCAGACATTACCAGTTCCACACAGTGGGGCTTTTATTTTCACCCTGTTAATTATACTGGTACAAATATGTCAAGATTAATATTTCTGTGCATATATGATGTATATATTCGGTTTCTGGTCTTTTTTTTTTTTAAATAACTGTATTTGCTCGTATTGAATATATGGCCGTTTCTGAAGAAAAAGATGCTTTTAAGTGTTCAGATTCTTTCTTTTCTCATTCTGACAGGAAATAATTTGAT
The DNA here is from genome assembly GCA_037975065.1 of Chaetodon trifasciatus. Taxonomy (NCBI): domain Eukaryota; kingdom Metazoa; phylum Chordata; class Actinopteri; order Chaetodontiformes; family Chaetodontidae; genus Chaetodon; species Chaetodon trifasciatus. The sequence goes on along the minus strand of JBBMOE010000028.1, from coordinate 33,630 downwards.
TTCAGACTCGTTCTAAACTTTGAAACGATTGAAACGCTTCACTCGCCCGCCAACATCTCATGAGCAAAAAAGAGGAAATCGATAAATGTGATCGGAACAAATCAAAGAGCTTAAAAAGCGTGTGCCCACGTCGTCCCTCGTCCTCCACAGGGTGCAGAGGGTTAAGCTCTATCTGGTCCCAAAGTGACTGAAGCAGTTCATACGTGTGTCTGCTGCTGTCCACCCGTCTGTCGGTAACTTTGCTTCACATGTAGCACTATGTGGCACGACGGACGACCTTTTTGTAGCGATCTGGCAAGTTATCAGCAGTGTGTGAGTGACTGCATCACTCGGGCCGCCATGTTGTCTCCTCCTGTCCTCCATTTTGTGATCCTGTCTCTCGGTTCTTCCTCACCTGCTTTTAGCGAAATTTTATTTATTAAAGTTAAAAAAAATTAAATTCCGTTGCTTTCATGTTATTTTCAGCTGTGCGTTTAATTTTTTTCGACCTGTCGGGCCTTTGTTTTATTACAGCCAATCATCTGACGGCTTTTTGCGCCGCTTTTTACCTTAAAGTTCCTCAAAGAACCTCAAATCAGCCTTCCACTGCAGTGAGGTGAAAGCCGCCTGGACAGGCGGAACTGCTCTATAGGAGGACTGTGTACCATTTGACAAGGCGTTTACCCCTTACAACAATTTGTCCATGTAATCAGCAACACCCGTGTAAGAGGTTGCATGCGACGTTAGGTTTTACAGCTCTGCAGCGTGAGCGGCTGTGACCCGTAGCCCCATAATGGCCACTGGGGGTCACGGAGGTTAATAGAGACTGATGTATGAGGCCCCAGAGTGACATCCCAAAGGGGATGGCCCCTTAATCCTTATTAGGCCTCTGCGTTAGTGATCCTTACCTTTCAAAGCAAACAGCACGCTCCCTTTGCCGTGGGGCCCCGGCCTGCCCCCGGCGTTACACTTCTGACCCCGGGGTCGTGGCCTTTGTTCAGAGCCCTTCAGAGAGTGACCTTAGGGGTCACGGCTGTAATAGAGAAGTTGTCGAGGCGCGTGCTGCCGAGGGGCCCCTCAGCAGACCACCTCGTAGAGGGAGCCGGCGCTCCGCACCGGTCACTGAGGAGAGGAGGAAGCGTGTGTGTGTTCGCCGGAGTGTGAACGTATAGATGGCTGTAACTTAGTGGGTGAATACAGCAGGGGTTACACTGTGGTCCTGCCACAGGACAACGTCTGAGGCTCGTAAATCAGACCCAAACTTTAAACACAGTAAGGTGTGTATTCACAGAAGTAGCTGCTTCAGAGGGTCATTCCCACGTGCTTCTACTTATTCAGCTGCTTTTTATTCACTGCTGACTGAAAGCTACAAATAATATATTAAAGGAATCGCATTTTTTGCGCAGAAATGGATTATATTTTTCAATACGTAATTTTTTTTGCTGTGTCTAAACGATGAACTTTCTGGAAGAGGAGGCTGTTGTCAGTGAGTCTGTTCTGCTGCCAAAAAAAACCAAATGATTTGTAACATAATTGAAATATGTGTGATTGGTCTATTTTTAAACTTGTAGTTTTTTGCAAATGAGTGTTAAAAATATTGCAGCTCATTATTCTCAAGTACTTTATGTGTATGTGTCTGTCTGTGTGTGTGCTATAAATTTCATTGGAGCATGTTGATTGGTCACACACGGGATGATTCATAAGGATGTGAAGGTGCCGAGCGCCTGATAAGACCACTCAACGGCTCCATTGTTTTAGCTCACGAGCGAACTATAACTCTGTGAGACATTCACTGCCATGTCGCCACTGTGCAACACGAGCTGTGCATCATTGACACATTCGCTGCGGTCGCTTGATGTTTTTTTTTTTTTTTTTTTGATTTTTGCAGATGTGAAAGATTTGCCGAAGCCTAATCACTGCAGCTTCTCCCCTTTCGTCACCTCCTGCGCTCCAGCTGAAATGTGCCCCTAAAACATGACTCACAGCCTTATTAAATATCAACAGTGCGACATGCTTTCACACACTGACAGTGAACGTGTGGTGAGGCAGAGATCGGATTGGAGGTGAAGGGGCTCGATGCAAAAAAATAAATAAATAAAAATAAAAAATTGCGGTCGTGGACTCTTGGAGGTGTCATAAATGAGGTTGTTAATATTGGAGTTTCATCAATGGCAGCATTACGTAGGCCGCTCCTGCAGGGGCGAGGCCGTGCAGAGGGCTACAGTGTCAGAAGTTGGCAGCTGAGCCAAAACCAGAGTCGTATCCTCAAGTGAACTCTCCACGACGTACGGTGCAACAGGCTCTGCCAAGTTTTTTGAATTCCTGCCACATGTTAGATGGTAAACAACTGACTAGCAGAAACACTGTCGCAGATAGACGAGGAGGCCTGAGAGACTCTTCAAATTGCTGATGAAACATGCATTTGTTTACACTATTGTTTGATTTATATTCAGCATGCAGTGGTGGTGGCGTTTTTTTGCTAGGGGCGATTGCGATTGGTTCAAAGGCATGGCGAGATGTGACGTCACAGGATTCAGCCGGATGACTGTTTGGTGCTCGATCCGTTTTTCTCATCAAGGGACACGAGTGGATTCACATCGTGATAAAAGTGCACTGAAATCACTCGAACCCCCGAAGCAGCCTGATTTCTGTCTCACTCGTGCTCCTCTTCCACGTTTTGGAAGTTGTCGGGGGGTTTTTTTTGTTTTTTTTTTTCCACGTTTGTGCGTTGTGTGTTTTCGATATGCGGATGGTGCAGCAGAACACAGAACACAGGGAATCTGAGTTTCATTTGAGACTGTGGAAAGCTGAGGAGAGTTAGGCAAGACAAGTGCACTCACTCTCTCCCTCTCTCTCTCTCTCTCTCTCTCTCTCTCTCTCTCTCTCGCTCTCTCTCTCTCTCTCTCTCCCTGGGTCTGTCCTCCGAGGTAGTAACACACACACACGCGCGCACACACACAGCAGCGTAACGCCTTTTCTTTTAGCCTCCAGGACTGAGAGCGAGGAGGTAGGAGAGGCTGCAACTAACCAAGCGGCCATATTAGTTTGCTGTTCAATCGCTTCATGCTCGCTCTGGTCTTCGTCGTCTTCTCCACGCTGAAAAGCACGAATGAGAAAACGGTGAAGCGTATGCAGGGAGGTGTTCCCACCTTTATTTGTGTCAGTGTGTGCGATTCCCCTAAAGACAGATTGAAATCAAGACCAGCTAGCCGTGCTCCATGATGTGAGATCTGTCGTTTCTTTGGACAGTTTTCCCTTTTTCCCCTCTCTTTTGTGCGGCTGCTACTTTGGGGAGAGAGGAGGGGAAAAAATTTGCCTGTGTTGAGTTCTGGGTTTCTTTTGGGAAAGAGAAAACTGGAGGGGAGGGGAATGGCGTCCAAAAGAGAGGAAGTTGTTTTTTTGCCATGGGGGAATCTGTTGCAAACAGCTAAGGGGCATTACAGCACTTTGGCCACAGAGAGAAGGGAGGGAAGTCGGGTGGAAACCGGACGGGTGTGAATAACCTTCAGCAGGCTGATGCAGAGGTTGGTAGGTGTGCAGGAGACGGGGGGGCGGGGGGGGAGAGCCAGCAGGGGTGGTATCTGGCACAAAAAAACATAAAAAGATCCTCCTCATGCAGGCTTAAATTAACACTAGCTGTTCAGAGCCGGGCTGTTTATTACTGTAGACTATAACAGTGCTACTGAAAGGACAAGAAAGGGTGGGAGACAGAACAGGCTGGACACTGGAGGGGAGGCGGAGAGGGAAGGAGGGTGCGGGACACGAGCAGAGTCATCGGCAGAGTCCATTTTATCGTTCGGCTACTGCCCGACATCTCTCCTTATTCGCGTGCAGGACCGCCGCTGCTGCAGATCGCAGCAAAGGCGAGGGTGGCCTAGTAATGGCACATGGCGGGCGCACTGCGGTAAATATTACAGGGTTTTACAGCACCGTTCACTGTTGCAATCAAGGAGGGGCAGTCGCACCCAGGTGCTTATCTGGCTTTGATTGCAAGCCAAAACAGTCAGTGTAGCCTTTCGACTCATTACGTGTCCGTGGTCGAGAAAAAGAAGCAGCGACCAGGGCGAAATTCATCAGCGGTCAAGCCAGACTTTGTTTTCTGGCCTTTATTAGCGGAACGCCATTGCTTCCATCGGCCGCCTGGAAGTTTTGTGATAAAGGACACGCAGGTCAAAGTCAGACGTCTGCTGCTGAACTCCGAGCAGCTCTGAAATGAAAAGACGAATCGTTAATCTTTTCCATGAATCTCAAAGTTAGGTGTTGCAAGTTGTCCCAGAATCCTTTAATCATTTGCGAGTGTGTGTGTGTGTGTGTGTGTGTGTGTGTGTGTGTGTGTGTGTGTGCTGTGACTCTCCTCTTCAGGAGAAGTGCACTGTATGCCCCCCCCACCCCCTCAGCTCCCTCCCCACCCCGCCTCGTGCGCGCGCACGTCATGCCGGTGATGAAAACGCGCAGTGCGCACGCACTCCCACACGTCCCTGTTTCATCATCAGCTGAGCCCTTTCTCCTCCACTCACAGCTCTTCTCCCCTCCCTCTCTCGCCCCCTCCCCTCGCGGCTCTTGCTTCTTTTTCTATCCATCGCTCTCCTCCTCCTCTCTCCCTGGGTCCCGGCCACATGCGAGAGGGTAGACTAGGACGCTGCAGCTCTGAAAAAAAAAAGAGAGGGGAAAAACGCTCTGCTGCTATTTCTACAGGCGGGCCCTCCCCTTAGCTACTCTGTGCCAAAAGAGGGAGGGATTTTTTACTACTCCCAGTCCCAGGATTTTAACCCTCTGCCTGCTCTCGCCTCTCTCTGAAAGATCTGCTCCTCAATATCATGCAACAAGTGGCTTTGCTTTACTCCTACTTCGACATCGCTGCGCCATTTGCGAAGACGTTCTCCGGGACCCGCGTTTTCTTCACCTGGCGGGCGCCAATCGCACGCGTTTGGTCGCGTTTTGCCGTTTTCGGGTTGTTGTCAGTCGAGTTAATTAAAGTGGACTGGGGAGAATCAGTGGTTTTGGTTTGTACCCTGATGCGAAGGCTTTTCGAGCACGTGCTTCTAGATTTGCTCGCCATGCTGCCTTTCCTCGTGAGTCGCCCCCCGAAGCTGAGGAGGGAGACGGCGGTTTTGCTTTTCAAGCGTAGTGCTTGACCAGCTGCTTGATTTCATGTTACCTGTGCATGTACGTGTGCATGTCTCGATTTGAGCAGATGATTTCTCGTGTATTTTCCTGTGCTCTTATCTCCTTCGCCCTCCTCCTTCCTCACCCTTTCCATCTCTAAACCTCTCCCTCTTTTGGGTTTTCTGCCCCACCCTCTCTTCCTCACGCTCTCTCCCTCTCTCCTTCTCTCTCTCTCTCTCCCTCTCGGACAGTCTCCACTGAAAGGGGAGCAGGAGGGCGGAGCAGCGACGGGGCTTTTTCTGGGACAGGTGCCAATTCCAAACAAAAGACACAAAAAGCCAAAAAAGAGTGAGATAGCTCCCAACGACAGGCAAAAAGAGGCATGTTTTAAGAACTGATGTGTAGTAATAATGTGTGTGCGCATGTGGAACTGCTCTCCTGTCGCAGGACTTTTTTTTTTTTATCGTTGCACGAGCGAGTAGCAGCACATATCTTGAATCCTCTCTCTCCCCCCTTCTCTGCTCCCTTGCTCCCGTGAAGGCATTTGAGTTTCGAGCGGGGAAAAGAAGGAGGGGTGGGTGGAGTTGGGAAGGGGCAGAGGGAGGCGGAGCCTTGCCTCCTCTCCTCCCTGTGAGTCTTCTGCATTATTCATATGCCCGGGCCAGTGCTGCAATCTGACTGGCTGCCTGGCTTAGCATTCACCCGACATTCAGCGGCTCTGTTTGCTAACATTCCTCATTCAAAGCCTTGTTAACTGCCAGACGGGAGGAACACGCGACTCCATGGGAAACCCACATGGCCTCCTTATTGTGGCGAGCCCTGACAGTCTCAGACTAGGAGGTGGCAGACAGGGGAGAGCGAGGGGAGCCGGTTTGCAAATATTAGAGAGCAAGTTAGCTGAGGTGAGGCAGGTTACCCGAGGCTCAGAGGCAGGGTTTGGGTTAAGGTGGCCAGATTGACAGGGTAAAGCCCAGACAGAGGGGCAGACAGATGGGCAGACAGACATATAGACAAGGCGCTGAGGCGGACAGGGAGGCTGGCACTTTGTGGGACTCTGAATGGGTCTCTCGTTGGCGTGCCCGCCTACTCCTTGCAGGGAGTGCAGAGCTGTGTGACTGAATCCGAGCTCCTTCTCTGCCCTTCTCTACAGAGAGGATATGTGGACATACTGCGTACAGCTACGGAGGGAATCCAGCACAATGAGCGGCGGAGATTTCGGCGCTTTACCCCGGATAGCTGACTGACTGCGGTGTGTGTGCCAGTTGCCTCAAAGTCTCACTGGGTAAGTCAGAGAGCATGTGTGGGTGTGGAGGTAAGTGTGTGTGTGTGAGTGCATGGGCGCCTGTGTACGTGTGTGTGAGGCATGCACACATGCAGAGGTCTTCGTTTGACGAAATCGACGAAACACAAAGATGAAACCGGCGCCACGGCGCGGCTTCGTTTTGACCCGATCTCCATGTTGGTGTGTTTAAGTCTGGGTGTTGTTTCCTTCGGGGCGGCACGACTATCCAGAGAGAGGAGGCTTAACTGAATATAGGCAAACCGGGGGGGGGGAACGTGGCACGGGCTTTGAATTTCAGACGAAATCGAGCTAATCTCTCCTCTGGTGCGTTCCTACCTGCAGTTTTGCACTCCAGGTCGGCCTTTTGTGTGTGTGAAAGAGAGACGGTTTTGGAGGGAGCAGAGAGGGACGAGTGCTGTAATGTTGGGCCGAGGGCCAGACAAGGCCTGCTACACAAGGCCGAGCCCCACCACAACGCTCCCTCTCCCTCTCTCTCCCCCCTCTCTCTCTCTCTCCCTGTGTCTCTCTCCCCTTTTCTCTCCTGGTCAGCTATCAGAAAACTATTAACCGTGATTCTCGTAATGAGTTTTCTCATTAAAACCTCATCTCGGCGAATGCGAGCGAGGTTTTTTGTTTGTAATAGAAGGTTAAACATTTGAAAATGGGTCAGTGCTGACACGTGGCCACACGTAGCGTTGATACAGCTCGAACAGGCCTTTTGGACGAAGCGTTTATTATGCTTTATCCCTAATGTGGCTCCCATATAAGCGTTCGTTTACATTTTTTTACATTTTCCTTCACGTGCGTAAACAAGAAAAAGGCTTCGAGCTGCAGACGTTTCTCTCTTTAGATCGGTTGCACAGTTTGAAGACTCAGTGAAATTCAAAGCAATGTAACCTAATTTCACAGTATTTGGGTTGTGTATTTACCGGAATAGAGCGGTATGCTTTATAAAGAATTAATAAAAGTTAAATTGTCATTTGCATCAGCATCACCCGTTCCTCATCCCTGAGGACGAATATTTGCTCTAATTCTGACTTTTTAATATCATATTTTCCACAGAATTAAGAAATCAATACGCCACACCCCCCATAGATGTCTTCTAGTGTGGCATCTTTTAATCGTCGCCCATAAATCAGTTTTTTCTACCAGTGCTAATTGAAAAATCTGACATTTTCCCCCCGCATCGCCTGTCGAGAAGGCATCATGTTGAACACCTCAGTACATCAGAGTCTACCATGACCAATAGGTAGGAGTGGAGGCAGCCTGAGTCATCACAGATAGCTCCAGTCATCCCACCTACGTCCTACGTTACACACTACAGGGTCTTGCGCGAGCTCCGCCATCACTGTCACCACAGCAGGAAAGCCCTAACTTCCCGCATTAGGTGTGTCCGGACCCCTCTTCCGAGACCCTCAGCCCGCTGATATTACGAGCTAATACGTCAGCATTTGAAAAAGGAACGCGTCACTGCTGAGCACCAATCGGCTCGCAAGGTGCCGCAGCAGAGTCGAATGAGGAATGAGATTGTTTTTTTTTTTGATTTTTCGCTGCTCTCCTTTTCTGTTTCCTTCCTTTCTGGTTTATTCCATCCCAGAAACAGGGCGATAGTCGGGAAACAGCGAGAAGCGTGCTTTAAACGCGCTTTGTAATTTGGAAAGCGTCGATCGTTTCAGCGACTATTGAAAAACATCGGAAGTTAATGGTGTCCGAAAAGTGTCTGTCGGGTGGATTCATGTCACAAATAAGAAAAAAGTGTAATTCCTCAAAATATTGCCACTCGAGAAAGAAAAATTCACCCTGAGGACGTGAAAAGACGCAAGTCTGGTTCGATTTTGGATTTTTTAAAAATATATGTATTTTTCACACAAAGCTGGCAGTGAGCGGCAGATTGTTGTGCGATTTTATCCACAATATTAAATATTCTCCCACCTTTAATGATGGACCGCCGAGGAGTCCTGCACTGTTTTTCTTTTTTAAGCCAAAAAAAGTAAAAATGCAGACTTTGCCTCCACGCTGAATCTACAAGCCTGCTTTATAAAAGCAATCACATGATGTGTTACACGCTGTTAGAAAACAGCCAAACTGAAGGAAATGTGAAAGCTAGCACAAAGAGCATCACACCACATCTTGAACCAGACACACACACATACACACACACACGCACGCACACACACACACACACACACACACACACACACACACACACACAGGCAAACACCCAGACACATTTGATGCTATGTACCCCACAATGAACCCTGGCTCCTAAGATGAATGGGGTTCCCACGCCTCTCCCAAGGAGTGCAGGGCACAGCCTCCTCCTCTGAGCTTTCACACACACACACACACACACACACGCACACACACACAATGCACACATTACAGATGGCCACATGGTATTACTCAAACACACACAGGTGCATTTGAGTATAATACAGAGACACACACTCGCAGCGAAAAGGCAGTCATTTTAAAACAGAGCCAGACTTAAAATATTGATTATTATTCAGAGCACTGACACCAGTGATGACTGCGTCGATTTTAAAGATGGAGCGAGGCACAGCTTTATCTTTGTCGCCAGCGCCTCAGCCGTTTGGCATAAAAAGCCCCTTTTAATTTGTCAAACAGGAAGGAAAATGAGGTACGAGACGGATTTGAGGTGTTATTCTTTCAGTTACATTTTCGGATACACCTCCTCTTGTTTGAGTGTGTGTGAGAATGTCTGTGTGTGCATGTGTGTGTGTGTGTGTGTGTGTGTGTGTGTGTGTGTGTGTGAGAGAGAGAGTGTGAGTCAGTCATAAGGTTTTGTTTTGCAGGAAGAATTTAAATGAAGCAGAAACAGAAGTTCATGGGAAAATCGAACATTTCATTTCATAAGGGTTCTTCTGTGTGTGTGTGTGTGTGTGTGTGTGTGTGTGTGTGTGTGTGGTTTTCACATGAATATATGTATGTGGCTTGGTTTCAAACTCAACAATGTGATTGTTAAATTATAAACTAGATATATTTTAAGATTTGTTTTTGTATTATTTTATTTCCTTAAACACACCGGGCCGTTTTTTAAAAATCACATTACATTATAGTTTATTTTTTTACTCGTCTTAAAATAAGAGCAGAATTCATTCTTCGAATATACACCATTTATTTGTACATGTATTGAATTTAATTTCTTTAATTGTACTTTAAAATAGAAGATGAAGTTTTTCTAAAGTAGTGTGTGTGTATGTGTGTGTGTGTGTGTGTGTGTGTGTGTGTGTGTGTGTGTGTGTGGGAGAGGGGGGGAGGGGGCTGTAATATTTATTTATATAATATGCAAAGAATATTTTCATATTTTTTTATAACGGTATTTTAGTAAAAAATCTGGATTTTATTTGTAGCTTAATTAAATGCTTGTTTATTAATGTTCCATTTTTCCTTTGATGTTTTTAATGTATTAAGCACTTTTTAAATTTCAGTATTTCACTTTAAGAATAAAAGTGATTATTGACGAGACAGACAATTAGAGAAAATGGGAATAAGCGCAGAATAAAAAGCCACGGCTCCGTTGGTCCTAATGCGCGCAGTAATATAATTCCCACTGGTCGTTTTCTGAAGCAAATGCTCTTCTGAGAGATGAATCTTCAGCTTCTTCAACACCGGCCAGTTCATGGTAATATAATTATCCAGTCTAAATTCAGCTGCAGTATTCTGAGCCGTGATCACTCTAACATATGTTACATCAGCCTTAATGATACACTCAAGTAGCTGCTTGGCAGGTTTATGACCTGAGGCTACATGGACACCTTAGTGTGTGTGTGTGTGTGTGTGTGTGTGTGTGTGTGTGTGTGTGTGTTTTGTGAATATATCTGCTCAGTATTTTGCGTGTGTGTCGACATGGGTGTGTAAGTATAACTGTATTTACGTCTCTGTTTTTCTCTTCTATTTGCAGGCTCATTATTTGGGAATGACTTAATTTTCCTGGTCAGACCTCAGACGGGTTAGTTTCAAAATCTGATTAATTTTCTACATTGTCGAATGTATTTCTGAATTATCTAAGTATATATTTGCTTCACACTCGGCGATGCATTCAGCAGCGTGTTTGTGTCCACGTATGTGTGTGTGCGCATGCCATCACACCGCTGATTTATCAAAGGCAAAATCATTTCGGTGTCACTGGAAACGTGCGTCCTCCGGCTTCCTCTTCCTGCGGGCGCACAACACAATTAACACAGTCAGTCGTTAGTTTATTGAACACAATCCGCCTCACGTTGTTCCCGGCACGCAGCAGCAACAGCGGCAGCAAGCGACGCGTCCCGTCAAAACCGGGCCCGGCGCATTTTGTGTGTCATGTCATCTGAATCAGTAAGTCTGCGGTGCGGCTCAAAGATAATCTCCTCAAAGGAAATTAGTTGGGGAAAAAGGGGGGAAAGAAAAGCCGTCAGCCTAAAGGTCAAATGAAGATTAGAGGGAAACAGTACACGAGGGCACACCGGCTGGCACCCGGAACTGCACAAAGGCCTCATTGTCACGGGAGCTCAGCGCCGCACACACTCTCCCTGCGTACTTGGGGAGACATGACACCTGTTGGTGGCTCTGGTCAACTGCAGGCGGAGTGACCGGACACCTTCACAGGGCAGCAGTGGTGCTCAGATGTTGAGACTTTCATGGTTTTGAGCACACTAGAAAAGGTTTTCCAGGACACACGTTTACAGCGACTTTGGACAGAGCACGACAAACACGCTCACAGGTTCCTGTCTCACGTCGAATTGTGTTTAATCTTCCACCACCTTCACCTCAAAGAGTCGACTGCTTAATCTCAACTCGTTTTTAGCATCGTTGTTGACAGTTTAACACAGTTTTCAGTTACAGTTCAGGGTGCTGTGCATCCAAACGCTGGACGAATGTGCTTTTGGACGGCTCGTGGCTGCAGGCTGTTCCTCAGTCACACCTCTCATTAGCTAATGACACCATTATATTTTTGACAGACGTCATGCTGGTCGCTTTGGAGTGTGTTAATATGATAACACACTCTGAATGTGTTTGAAATACAGTTTTTCAAATAATTGAAAAGGTTGCTGCAGTAATGAGGACACACAGTAAAATATACAGGATGAATTCATCACTCTGCTGATGTGCAACATTTCAGCTGAGCTCGCCAGTGTTAAAGGGTTAGTTCACCCAAATCACAAAAACATCCTTTCTGGCTTATCGCTCGTCATTTCTGTGCTTGCCGTGGAGGTCTTGAGGGACCCGCCCTCACCCTGATACAGTGTAGGAGTACAGAACATCGTTTGTGGTGTTCACAGCAGTGAAAGATTCCTTTTAAAAATTTCCAGAATCATTGTCCCTGTTACTCTGGATAATCCACATGACGAGCTGTCAGTAGGTTTTGTACGGACTATTTCTTTTAAAGAAAGAATTTCCAATTAAAAGTGATTTTTCAATGCTGTGTGCACCGTAAATGAAATCCAGCTCGCCTCCACTGTATCAGGACGATAGAGATATTTGTACAAATCGGTGTCTGTATGACAAGACACCTCCAGAGGTAAAGGAGAAGCTGTGTTTTCTGTAATTTGCATGAATGAACTCTTGTCCCGTGCAAACCTGATACCTCGCCTGCACACGTTAGCAGCGTCAGTGAGGAGCGGTCTGTTATACCTTACAGGCTCGGACATTAAGTGGCTCGTGTAGAGATTTGTGTGGCATTTATGGGATAACCGACCTGCAATAAAACAGCCGCAAACCGGTGCGTGCGTGTATGCGTGCGTGTGAGGAGTTAAGGCAGTGACTCACTTTCATAAGCCGGACCCCACCTCGCTTCCTCGCGTCTCCCCCGTCGCTCCCCACCTCGGGGGTGGGGGGGTGGGGGGGGAACCGCAGCAGAGCCGCAGCCTCTCCCTCCTCACTCAGGAAACTCCCTGAAACAACCACAACCTGTTTGGCCCTTTAGCCAAACACTCACAGACACAGATGTGCGCTGGTTTGCACCAGGTCTTCCTGTGATGCAGACAGACGGGCTGCAGACGAAGCACGATGGGTTATCTGCCGAGGATTTAATTGGCGAGTTTAAAGTTAATGGTGTCGTTTCCCATCCATGGGTGTGTTTGTTCACTTTAGAGGTGTTACCCAAGCCACCAGGTAGCAACATGCAGATTGCCAAACAGGCAGCTCATAAATAATACAGAGTGAAGACACCCTCACCCTCTGCTCGCTCACGTGCGCGCGTGCGTTCGTACAGCTCTCTGGGTCTGCTGCGTTGGCTCAAGGTGGAGCGCGGTCATTACGCGGCGCTCATGTGTGAGACACGAGGTGAAAGTGTGACCTTTCGACACCCGGCAGCAGCTCACTCTCTCCTCTCATTTGTCTCCATCAGGCCGAGGAAACCTGAGAGGAGACGAGTTGACAGACCGCACAGGCCTGAAACCGCCGCCGCCGCAGAGGAGAGGTGACCTGTCAAGCTTAGGTGACTCCTAGGAAGTGTTTTGATGGCTTTCTTTCATTTGCAACACTTGGTGGGTTCACTTGATCCCTGTAAATATAGAAAGAAAGAAAAATAACCACCAAAAAATACATTTAGAAAGTGATAAAACAAACATCAAATTCATACATACAGTGACTCATTTAGAAGTCGTTAAAATTTTTGGGGGGGATATGGATTCAAATTTTAAAAAATGATCTAAAATGTATGGATTTATTCTAACATTTGAAATGAAAAACAATTGAAAAATTGGCAAAAATCTAAGTGTACGGCAGCAACATCCTAACAGAAGCGTTGCGATAGATAGATAGATAGATAGATAGATAGATAGATAGATAGATAGATAGATAGATAGACAGATAGATAGATAGATAGATAGATAGATAGATAGATAGATAGGTAGATGATTAATTGAATTGTCTTTATTATCAATTAATTTGAATTTCTTTAAAGTTATTAAAAATCCCTGAGGCCCACCTATGTGTTCAATGAATAAAATACTACTACTAATCTATTTACAAATGATATAATACAGTAATCCAGTAATAATACATGCGTGTTTATTGTTGACCCTGGCAGCAGTATTTGTGACAGAATATTAATCTCAACTCAAAGGCCCACTTACTCAGCTTTCAACTGCAGCTCACAGTCTTCAGTATCTTCTATCTCATTAACTTGTGTTATCATATAAAAAGCCTGTTTTAGTTGCACGCTTCGCTGTGTTGTTTCATGTGTGTTTTCCTGGTTTTCTGAGCGTTTGTCTTTGAGTTGGTCTTCCCGCCGGTCGTCCGTCAGCCACGTGACACGAGAGAGTCCTGCAGGAGATGAACTGTCCTTTGGGGTGAGGTAGTAGGTTGTATAGTTTTAGGGTCATTCCCAAACTGTCAGATGACTATACAACTTACTGTCTTTCCTGGAGCGACTGTGATGGCAGCGGCATCGTGACAACTTCACCACTTCTTCTTTTCTTTTTTTTTACTTCAAGTTAATCAGCACTCATGTACCCCTTGTTAATATCCTTCATTAAAGTTAGACCAATGAGAAAGGAGGTGATGTAGAGGAGAAGCAGATACGTTAGAGAGCACGCATGTTTAAAACCTTACATCCAGAGCACGTTGCTGAAATATAGACCTTTAAACAGAACTGTTGTGCTTTTCTTGGTTACTTCAAATGTGCTTATTATAATTGCAAATGCTGTAACAAAATGCCTCCATTAGCTAATGTTTGAATAATGGTTTTTACCTGTGCTGAAATGTGACATTTTCCTTCTAATGCTCTCATCCCAAACCTCGCTGTCTTCGCTGTAACGACAGCTAAGTGGTTCTGTCTTCATTTGCGCAGCGAGCAGATGTGACCTTTGCACAAACCTACACATCCAGATCTTCCTCCTACCCGCCCGGGTGACTTATGGTGTTCGTACAGGGTGAGGTAGTAGGTTGTGTGGTTTCAGGGTTGTGATTTTACCCCATCAGGAGCTAACTATACAACCTACTGCCTTCCCTGGAGGGCAGCAATACATCACAGGAGCACACGGCAACCTTCCACCTACCAATAAACTGACAGACTCTTTAGCTGAGGACTGACATTTGATATCAGAGGTTTCATTGAATGGGTGAGTGGTTCCAACAGCATCAACATTAATTCCTTTACAGATACTGTCTATGTATGGATACATGGAAAGTGCAGTTTTAGTATTGATTTTTTACTGTTAGTGTATTAACTCTGTACTATTTCATTATCAATAAATAAAGACTGGATAAGAAATGATGTGAGAACAAACCATGACTGCCGTCTCATCCTTTCAGTGTCTACTGAGTACAGAGGGGCAGCAGTTTCTTCTTCTGTTATCCTTGTAAGGAGGTCATTTTACTTCAAAACACGTGTTAAAAGTCTCTCTAGCTCAGGTCTTAACATGCAGACGTGTATTTTAGATTTACAACCCCAATTCCAAAAAGTTTGGACGCTGTGCAAAATGGAGAACAGAGTGTAATCATGTACAAACAAACTGTGTTTACTGATAATGGTTTTTACAAAGTGTTCCTGAGCCCGTGTTGTAATGTCCTTCATAAGATCATGTGTTCAGCCAAACACGCGGTGAACCTTTTTCCAGGATGCCCCTTTCATACCCAATCATGATGCTGTCACCTGCTACCAATGAACCTGTTTACCTGTGGAATGATCAAACAGGTGTTTTTGGAGCGTTCCACATCTTTCCCAGTCTTTAGTTGCTCCTGTCCCAACTTGTTTGAAATGTGCTGCTACATCAAAGTCAGAATAAGCAGATATTTACAAAAATCCATGAAGATGATGAGGCAAACATTAAATAAATATCGTCTTTGTACTGTTTTTAATTGACTAATGCCGAAAAGGAAGAGCAAATGATCACATTCTGTTTGTTTTACACAATGTGCCAACTTTTTTTTTGGAAGTTTGTGCATCCTTTGTCTTTACTTTTTGTACTTTCAAACAAAGGTAATTGCTTTTTCTATGCAAGATGTCGATAATGTGTTGGATGAAAGGGAAAGAAAATTCTAGAAAACCATTTGAAGCTACAGAATTCAAAGTAAACAAAAACGAGCCTTAACCTTGATTGCAGCAAAGTGGTGTCTGAATAAATGTTCAGCATTTTGTAACACACCTCAAAGTGTCGCCACAGGCTTTGAGCTAAGTTTTCAAGTTGCCTCTCAAACTTCATCAAAGCTGATATCTGGTTCATACAGTCTCAATTCAGCTTCAGACTGTCTCTAATTCAGAAAACATGAGCGTGTTCGTTTCCCTCACAGATGGAGAAAGACGCCAGGTGTGGGGTACCAGCAAGAAACTCATAAATTATCACCCTCCCACTTATCTGTGTGAAAACACACCGAGCGTCCTCGGAAGAGCTCTGCTGTCTACCTTCACTGTGGTCGACGACAAGATGATGGCCAATACCCCCAGAGAGTCTCACACCTCAGTGTGGGGACACATTGCTGTGAACCCATACACAGTAGATGGCGCCAGATATTATATGTTGGCAGTCCACAGGTCAGTTCTCATTTGCAAGATTTATTTTCCACAAGGCTGCAAGTTATAAAGATTACAGAGGAAATAAAAAGCAGGAGTGAAGTCTGCACTAAGTAGTGTGTGCTTACCTGTAAACAAAGGGGATACCTGACGATGGAGAAGTGCGTTCTGCAGACTTCACTACAGGCCCTTATCCCATATTGATTTGCTAAATTATGCAGTTGCAAAGTAGAGAAGCAAAGAGTTTTTAAGATGTGAATCAGGCAAAAGCAAGCTGAAATGAAATGTCTACTAACAGGATAACATGGTGTGACTCCTTGGCTGTTGGATTGCACAATGAGCACTATCAGTGTGCCCTGGTTATATTGTCTGGTTTACTGCTCGTCCCATAAAGATCAAATCAGGAGTAACAAGCAAAGGCCAGGACCGCACCTTCCCCTTAACCCACTGACACTCCATCGCTGCACAATACAGTAACACGTGTATTACACATAATACATATATTTTACACGTATTAACATCTACGTTTTAATTCAATATATAGTAAAATCTATATTTTCAATAAGAACACAAGATTGTTATTGTTATTAATTTACAATAACATATAAGACATACTGTATATGCAGTGTTGGAGTAGTAAAAGTATCCATACTGCAACCTAAATACTCCCTTACATGTAAAATACCTGCATAGAAAATGTCGCAGTATCATTCAGAAGAATGAGTGTAATATTTTATGTTATTGTTACTGATACATGAATGAGTCAGTGGCATTTTGCTGGTGTAGGTGGTGAATAAATGTAGTCGAGTAAAATGTGCAGTTTCCCTCTGAATGTTATGAAGTAGAAGTAAAAAGTGGCAAGTAACTCGAATTTACTACTCATCTACCGTATCCGATAGACATACTATGGCCAGAGTAGGTGTACAAAATCGTAATCAGGTCATAAATGTGTAATGTTTTATGGCCATTTTATTGTGAAAGACGGCGTTTTTTACTATAGTAAATGACGCTATTGACCTTGCATTACATAAGTGATTTGCAGTGTCTCCATTGTAAACGCTTTATTAGACGATCAGCTGACATTGATATGACCGTGTTGCGTTTGCTGACATCCTGCATTTTATTACGGAAACAACGTCGCCGACAGCACGTTCCACGTCGCCCTCACACATCCACACCGACAAGTGACATGTCGCGCCACCAGGAAGTGATTGTGTCCTGCCAAAAGGGCGGTCACGCTCGCAGATCCCCGCATGTCCATTGGTCGAAACCATAGGTGTGTCAGGGGGGTGTGTGCGCCTTGTCGCCGTCCGTCGCTACGTTACTTCCTGTGGGCCAGGATGAGCGCGGGGCCGACGGCGCGCGGGGAGGCGACGCTTCAGAGCAGAGCTGGATCAGTGTGTCGGTGCGTCCTGGGATCAAAACACCTCCCTGCTCCGGTAACTAACGGCCGTCCATCCCGGTGACAGCGTGCGGAAATGCTGCGGATAGCAGCCTCTGAGGTAATTCATGAGCTTTCTTTCCAGACTGTGCTGTTATGTAATTCTGATTATTAACCTCACTTGGCTGTTTTAACTCACGTTTGTTATGCATGAGTAAAAAGTAATGTTGAGCCCTCCTGTGAGAAAACAGTAGTGAATTTGGCTTTTAAAAAGACCGGACTCTCATGCAGGCGATTGATCTCCGTATATATTGCGCCCAACTTGAATTTCCTGCGCAGCTCTCACCCGTTTTTGTGATAAACCACACACCCCACATCATTCTGCTGAGAAAAAAACATGTTTGTTTATCTGCCTTGAATTCCCCTTTCACCTCCTCATTAGATTTCTATTTCCTTGTCTGTGCAGCTGCAATGCCACCAGGTAGCGACAGGCAAACATGACAGTCTGCAAATGCAGAACTTGTTTAAGTTAAAATGTGGGAGCAGGTCAGTGGACTTCCTGTGCACCTGGTTTTTGATGGCGCATGGGCGACCTTGTTGGGGAGAGATCAAATCCTGATTCACTGACAAATGGGAGACAGCTGGCTTTTGCCCCGAGCAAGTGCTTCACACATTACGCAAGTCTTGGATTGTAAACGACAGACAGGTGACAACAAATGTAAGAGCATCTATAGCCAGCTGCCCTGCAATGCAAAGTTTTGGAGTTTCTCTGGATTGTTGTATCCTCGCTGTCATCTGTTAACGTGCTTTGCTGAGTGCAGCTCTTGTTTCCTCTTCCCCTATGACCTAAAGATAGCGGCCCTCTGTCTGGGATTATAGTTCCTCTGGGATTTTAAAACACAATGTCCTTTGAGGTGATGGGGGAAACATGGGCTGGGCCACGGTAATCTATGAAAGGGGAAGTAAAGTCATTTGAACCCAGTTAAGAAGCAGTTGTTGACATATTTTAGATAAGGTATGTCAACACACTGACCCAGAAAGGCTATATTATATGAAAGAAATAGACTGAAGCTGTCAACATCAACTAAATCACCGCTTAAATCTTTACAATAATTGAATCCATTGATTATTTGGTCTATTAAACATCAAAAAAACTGGAAAATACCCATCACACAACCCTAGAGCCAAATATTTGATCAGCAAACAGTTTAAACCCCCAAAATGTTCAACTTAATGTAAGAAAACCAGCAAAATCTCACATTTGAGAACCTGGAACCTCTAAAATTTTTGCCATATTCATTGAAAATTTTCCTAAACGAGGCTCAAAAGAGCTGCAGACTTGTTTTCAGTGCAGTTTGGGACACACAAAAGTCAGATGCACACTGCACAATCATAACAAAAACAGATATGGAAATAGGTTGTGGGTTTGTGTTGTGATTGGATGCTGCATATTTTGGTTCACAGCACAACCACAGTGCAGGAAAAGACGTGCACTGGCCTGAGATTCAAGGGAAAAAAAGGCTTATGTTTAAGGTGAACTCAGTGCACTGAGGTCTGAGCGCCGTTTATTGTGTTGCGGAGGAAAACACGTCTGCCTCATCATCGCTTTGATGGAGAAATCTTTGCGGGCTGCCAGGGACATTAGGTTGTGCGAGGGCACATTTTGTGTGTTAAAGTAGCTCGACAGACCAGTTAGACAACAGTTAGTCACCAGCTACCTCACTCTGTATTGTCTTCATCACGCACTCCTTATGGCACAGTATTTTGTAGAGTTCTACTCACACTCACGGAACTCACCTTGCACAACGCTCACTTTGGCGTGCTGTCAGGACCTGTCCTTTGACATGCTGCAACCCAAAGGCGACAAACAAGAACAGGCTTGATCAATCACGCCCTCGCTGTCTGGCTTAATAAATCAGAGTTGACAGAGTGCACGTTTTGGACCCTGACATATAAAGATAGCGTTTTACCTGACTGCCACATTCAGCCGTTAGTCTCAGCAGTGAAAGTTAAAGTTACACAATCTCATATTGATGATGTTTCTTCTGCGCTCGGCTTACAGATGTATGCAGCTGTGTAAACTGAGATTTTGCACCGTGCTCTGAGATGACCCCACAGCCAAATCTCTCTGTATAGTAGATATCCTGCCTGGACGGGGTAATAACTTTGTTAGCATTAGAGCACAGATGGAGTTTTATGAGAATAATGTAAGAGCAGAGGTTTAAAAGATTTGGACGGAGAGAATTCCCATCTTTTCTAAAGGTTTTTCATCCTACAATTTCTGTGCTCATGATCACATCATGGAGGTTTTACAGACTTTATGCTTTGTAGTGCTGTCATCCGATTAGCCAATCAGTCTACAGTCAATCGAACATCAACTGTTAGCATCTGCCGCCATGAATTACTGGAAGCGTCGTGAGCGTTGGCCGTGGTGCTGGGATGATGGCTCAAACAGATGTCCTCTACCCTGCTGTGAGCAGCTGGGAGCTCCACCAGTCTCCCCCACACACATACTTAAAGATCCACTCCGAGAGGACACACAGCCACAGACATAGACTTAGAGCTGTGTGTCCATACATGCAAAGCTATCCCTACAGTGAAAACACCAGTGTATGATGTGCGGTGTGAGTCTCTTTAAAGTCTCTGGAGCATCAAAGTAGGTCAATAACCCAGAGTTGAAGTGTGGTAGCACATTGTTGGTTGTGTACTTTGTCTGGACATGTTGGAATTTAATCAGTGAATAATGCAGATGAAATAGTGTGTTAATGTTGACTCTGTGCGCATGGTTCACTTATTAAACAATCACCTTCACATGCTGAACTCACCTCTGACAGTAGAAACTGAAATATTATGCTGCTAAACAGAGCTACAGTAAACAGTTTGTGATGCTTTATGTTACACGTGATACGGCTGTAACTAGGTCAGTTTTACGAGCCGCCGTCCTTCGTCGAGGATGAATATCCCAAATCTGCCGGGAAAAGGCACCTCTGAGCTACCAAGTCCAAAAGGATAGATGCACTGTTGAAGAAAAAGGGTTGAAATCTTTCAACATGTGCAAAAGTGCAAACTCCAGGTGCTCACGTGTAGAAAAGCTGGAGCATGTGGTGCTTTAATGAAAAAAATATTCATTAGCTCCTTGACGATTTCTTCAAAATGTCAGGTTTTGGCCTTAGTGGCTTTTTATGCATTCATTTATGTCCTGATTAGATAAATGGGAGATAATAACCCCAAAATTCACAAAGCACACCACAATAAATCAACAAGAGGAAAATAAAGGAGCTACTATACTGATTGCCTGCCACCCGGCCTCTTCCCCTGTGAATTGATGGCCCCATTATACACTAGTAAACTCCAGCAGGGACTTTTGTGCCACACAGCCTCATTTTCCAAAAGCATGCTTTTCCTGGTCCACACAAAGGAACGGACAATATGGATAATTATTGTAAAGGAGAAATCAGTTGACAAACTACAAAAAGATTAGAAGACATGAAATGAATTCCCTGTTATATGATTTTCATGCAAAAATATCCCGTCCTGCTCAGTGATTTGAAGCACTGCAAACTAAAAAAATCCTGCCTCAGGCCTCATCTTTGCTCTCTCTCTCCCCTCTTGTCACAGTCTGGTGAGTGAGGGGTTGTTCCTCCCAGGTTCGGTTCGATCTCCACCATGGCGGGGGACCTCTTCAGCCCGCCGTCCCCGCTGGGGGATTCCCTGCTGGACAGTCCGCTGTGTGGAGACCTGATGGACGATCTTCGTGACATCTCCCAGTCCATAGGAGACAACACTCTGGGATTTGATTTCCCAGAGTACCAGAGCACTGGCTCGGGGTCTGAGAGCTCCATCACGTTGGGTGAGTAGTGCAGTGGTCTCCAGGCTGGAAGGAGGTTCCTGGCTGCTTTTAAAGCATGTCAGGGTTTATTTTTTATCTCATTCTTGAGCTGCTGCTGACAGGTAATGTGGATCATTACAGCTCCGACCTTCTGACCTTTTGGCTCCATTGTCCTGTATGTAAATGCACTAAAGAGGTCTATGTGAACCACTGTGTGTCTGATCACAGAAGATTAGATACAGCCTGTCTCTTTGTATCTCCTCCATGATTTTGTCTCCAAATTCCTGAGCAGCTCTTCAACAAATGACTCATGCCTTCTGTAATTTAATGGAGACTCAGCAACTTAAAGACAGTCTGCAGGAGACAGTTAACTAAGACAGACAAACAGGTGTCCTCAGTGTATAATGTGAAATACAGTTTCTGTCAAGGAAAAAAAAAGTATTTCCTGCTCTGCTTTGTAGCCTAAATAACTGTTCTTTGAATCATTTTTTCCAAGTAGGTGTCACATTTTCCCAAAAACTGGACATGTCAGTTTGGATTAAATGTATTCAAAGGGAACCCCCTTGAAATCACCCCTTGTCGTCCCCTTTCTGCCTTGTTGTGCGCTGCAGACACGTTGACCCCAGCCTCCAGCCCGTCATCGGGGGTGTGTGCTGCAGCACCAGACCCAGAGGAGAGCTTCACCCCCCTCAGCCTGGAGTGCCGGGTGTGCTCAGACAAGGCTTCAGGCTTCCACTACGGCGTGCATGCCTGTGAGGGCTGCAAGGTGAGACGTGCTGGACTGAAACAGGTGTAGAGTACATATGTATGCATGTACTGACACACTGTACAGATCAAAGGACATAAAGGCCACACAGAGATAGAAATGAAAACATAAAGACATACACAAACCTGTTCACAGTGATGACAACATGAGCCTTAAAGGTAAATGTTGTCCCTGCATGTAGCTGTGCAACTGTATCAAAGGTGAAAAACACCACACAAACACACACGTGTACGCATGCACATACATGCCCACACAAACACACGCACGCTTACCCAAACACATACAAAGCTTGGCATGCAGAAGCACCTGACCTAGAGGCCAGTGGAAAGTTTCTGAGAGAAGCAGCCGGGTCATGTGAGGTGGGGATATAGTGGCCTTGACTGACTTGTCACCTCTCCCCTGCTTGGCACGGAGCCCAGCTGAGTGACGTTGATACACACACTTGCACACACAGAGCTGCTGCTAGCTCAATAATAAATATTAACTTCCTACGGAGTCCACTTTGTGATGTAATGATGAGACCGCTTTTTTTTAAAGGTGTCATCATTACATTGCAAACTTTTTTTAAAGGTCTTATCATTACATCACATTACAAGGTCTCATCATAAAGATCATCATAAAGATCATCATAAAGATCATCATAAAGATAACTCCTTCAGGCCAAGTAGAAAAATGTCATTACAAGACAGTGACACTGAGCTCAGCGATCAATTCTGTGTTTGTGTGTTAAAACCTTCAAAGATCCTCACGACATTGTTAAGTCATGTGAGCTTGTCATAGTCTCATACCTCTCTAAGCTGGTGGCACATTGTTGCGGCTAATCCAGGCCTTTGTCTGCTATTTTTGCACGACTTTTGAACTTCTGACCTTGCCCGCTTTAGTGTCCTCCCATCAGCTGCAGCTCCTCTGCATTTTTCATGCTACAACTACATAACGATCAAGTAATCCAGACGGAGTTGTTTCAGTTGCCATAGGTGTTCTGCTCTTTCTGCGTCTTCTATAATTACTTCTTTTCCCCTGCTGGAGACAGTCAGTTTTTCCACTTCTGTGGACTGGCAGTGTGCCTCCACTTCCACTCTAATCTAGAGAAGAGAGCAGAGATTGACACGACCGGGAGGCTAGCATTTCCCAATTTTCATTTCTCTTTCTAAGTTTTGCAGAACGTCCTGTCAGTTGCACGCTGCACATCTGTGTGTTTTTTGAGCACCGCTAAACTGGCCATTTTCCTGCAGGGCTCTGGTTTATGACCAACATCTCATTCATCAGAATCAGCACAAGTAATGCTCATCCCGTCAGCCCTCGTGTCTGTGTGCTACAGCAATGACATGATGACTCTGAGCTGCTGCACATGTGAGAGGCTTATTTTGACCGCACTCTGTTCCTGAATTCTCCAACGGATGCTATTGCGCCATCATGGAAAAGTCTGGCTTGTGATATGTAGCAGTTACAGTTCGCGCTTTCCATGCTGGACAGGCTCTGCATAGCGTTTTCAACACCTCGCTTTAAGAGACGAGCGCTTCATAGTGGGAATGCGAATGGAATGTGCTGTGATGCTGTGGTGTGAGGGCTTAAGTCTGTGCTGATGATGGTATGACGTGTGCGGGACGTTTGGAGCGGCGGGACAGTCAGCGCAGTCAGAGAAGGCCTTCAGTAATGGAAAGGTTAATTGCAGCACCTCCTCCTGCTCAATAGGTGGAGGTGAGTTTAGTGTGCCACAAAAATGTCTAAATTAAAACTTTTCTCTCTGTTTTGCTAACAGACGTTTGCCCTTAAGGAAACATTGCACAAGCCCTTGTTATTCACCTCCTCACAGCTATATATCACGGCAAAACACTGGCCTCTGGTTGTGTGTGCACACTCATACACAGGCATGCAAAGACATGCATGCTGTAAACACACACATCTGTTTTTTTTCCTCCCCGTGCGGTTCTGTTGTTTCGTAATGTGTTTATGATGACTATCACATGTCACGACACTAAATGCCCAGGCCTTCATATTTCTCCCCGCAGTGTTTTCATGAAGATTACAGCTCGCTCTCCCTGCAAAGCTACTTTTTTTGTGGTTTCAAAAAAAAAAGCGTGTGTGTGTGTGTGTGACACATAATAACTCTTAATAACAACATGTTTTTAACATAAAGACAGACGAGACCTTCTGTGAGATGATGGCTGATGTATCGCGTGACTGCGTGTCTCCAGATACGTTGCCAGAAAATCCTTATTCCCTTCTTGACGTTGAGGGATGAGGAATGTCCTGATTGAAATTTCAGCGATGCACATCGGTGTGTGTGAGCGTACGTCAAATCATAAGTTCTGGCACATGTGGGACATCTGTTAGCACGCGTGGGCCCACTGCTATGATCTCTCAGTGTGTGTTGGAGGGCTGCAGGATGTCTTGTCCAATCAGGGCTCTTCTTCAGAAAGGTCAGAGCCCACCTTAAAGCATATCCCTCTTAGAATATAGATGTAATTGCACAGTACAGTCTGATCCAAAATGTAATATAACACTGGTCCCACCTGGCTCTTAATGTACAGAATGCATGTACAGTATTATAAGGTGCTGCAGACGTATGGTGTATCATCAGATGAATAGCTTTACTGAGTGATGATGACCTTTATGATCAGATTTCCTGTCTCTTGTAATCCTCCTGTTGTCCTAAGGATCAAAAATAACCTGTTAATGATTAGAAATGACATAAATTTGCATTCCTGATCTTCCTGGTCTTTAGGGCACTTTAGACGCGGCATTTCTAAAATCATTTACAGATGAAATGAAGTGTTAACAACATAGTAAAAAACGAAAACCACCTCATTGTAAAGGCAATTCGTGTCAGTGTGACAATATCTGGTTTGCCTGAAGCCTCTGCAGCACATGGGAGATCCACCTGATCCTGATCCACCTGAGGCTGCAGACGGAAATGTTTCCATATGATCTATAATTGGAGCTGGAAATGAAGCTGATAGCTACAATATTTGCCACTGTCTCTACCAGGGGTTCTTCAGGAGGACCATCAGGCTAAAGCTGGACTATGACAAGTGTGAACGTCACTGCAAAATCCAAAAGAAGAACCGCAACAAGTGCCAGTACTGCCGATTCCACAAGTGCCTCTCCGTGGGCATGTCCCACAATGGTAGGAATTGCTTGAAGCTGAACTGTGTAACTTTTGCCAAATAACAAGCATAAGTGACAGTTACAGGATGATGATGAATAGGACTGTAGTCTAACATTAGTACAAGTAGGTCAGAGTCAGTCAGTGCACTTGCTAACCTCAGTTATAACGGCAATATAAAGCTAAAGTTGGCTAATAAAAGTAAGCATGCAGTTACATAAATCTCTACACACATTGTCCTCAGTCGACATCACAGTAGTAGGTGTTCTTTACAACAACAGCAGAGCTCCTTCTGTGATTTGGCTCCAGTTCATTGTGCTTTCCATTGACTGGGTTTTTATAGAACAATGTCCTGCCGGAGCCTGCTTGACATTGAGAAAACACAGTCCCATATAGTGCCACATCTGGCCTGTCATCTGCACTGACTGCTGAGGGGGGTCATCGGGTTTGTTACGATGGCCTCCCACTGCAGACAGAACAGTGGAAGAAACCTGAGAGGAGGACATGTTGTCCTCAGAGGGGAGGAAAGAATGTCGAATTGGGTGAATGTTTGTGTGTGTGTGTGTGCATGTTCGCTGTAGCCTAACGTCTCTGTATGTAATCTCACTGCAAAATAACACCTACCATTTAGCCGCTGCTAATGACGAACGTTTTTGCGCACCAGCCATCCGGTTTGGTCGGATGCCTCAGGCGGAGAAGCTAAAGCTAAAAGCAGAAAGCAAGATGGTGGAGAAAGAGAAGGCGAGCCCCATGCTGGCAGATCACAAGATTCTGGTCAAGCAGATCCACGAGGCCTACATGAAGAACTTCAACATGAACAAGGCGAAAGCCCGGCTCATACTCACCGGAAAGACCAACAAGCCGGTACAAGAAAAAAAATAAAGCAAACGACAGACGTTTGAGCATATTCTTTATTCTGTATCCTCACCTACCAACATCCTCTTCTCAGCAGCCTTTCATCATTCATGATATGGAGACGTTCCAGCTGGCAGAGAGGATGTTGGCGGCCCATATGCTAATCGGTGACTATCTGGAGCCCGAGAGCGGCCTTCAAGAGAGGGAGGTGGTTCCGGCTGTGGGGTGTGGGGAGCTCCAGCAGAGGGAGGCTGAAGCCAGGCTCTTCCGCCGCTGCCAGAGTACCTCGGTGGAGACGGTCACAGAGCTGACAGAGTTCGCCAAGGCGGTGCCGGGTTTCCAGAGCCTGGATCTGAATGACCAGGTGGGTTTAACGATGCTGTATCCGTCATTCCTGAACTTGAATTAAAGCGGGCATCTGAGTCATATGAGCTGTAACCTTCCTACCTGCCTGTTTAGGTGACTCTCTTGAAGTACGGAGTGTATGAAGCCCTCTTCACCCTCCTGGCCTCCTGCATGAACAAAGATGGCCTCCTGGTGGCTCGCGGTGGAGGCTTCATCACCCGAGAGTTCCTCAAAAGCCTCCGGCGGCCATTTAGCGACATGATGGAGCCCAAATTCCAGTTTGCTACACGCTTCAACTCCCTGGAGCTGGACGACACTGACCTGGCCCTGTTTGTGGCTGCCATCATCTGCTGTGGAGGTGACTGACATCAAATGCAGAATTCTATTTAATTATATGTAAAAGTGCACAAGAAACTGAGTCCTCCGTCTTCTTTCTCCCTTTGTCTGATCCCTCCAGATCGCCCAGGCCTTGTGGATGTACCTCTGGTGGAACAGCTGCAGGAAAGCATTGTTCAGGCACTGCAGCTCCATCTGCTGGCCAACCATCCCGACGACAGTTTCCTCTTCCCCAGACTGCTGCAGAAACTGGCCGACCTCCGGGAGCTGGTCACTGAGCATGCTCAGCTGGTCCAGGAAATCAAGACAACGGAGGACACCTCACTGCATCCGCTCCTGCAAGAGATATACAGGGACATGTACTGAGAAGATAGGACGCGGTCCTGAGCAGGGAGATGTATTAAAATACAAATGTATGCCACTGAAAACAGGGTGCGCATAAATACTTACTGAGAGTATTGTGCATATCGATGTACTGTTAGTAGCTTATTGTGTAGCTTTTGTGGATGCACACTGCTGTGATCTGCAGAGGTTGCATAGAGATTGTGTGACTTTCTACTGGAACAAAACAAGTGAAATGGGGAGAAAGGCAGCTCTTGTAGGTGGTGTGACTGCCTCCATTCAAAGGGGGACACAGTGGGAGACTTTTTAATCTTAGGCCATAGATGTATTGATATTTCTTTAAATGCTTTTGAATTTTGAGTGCCCACCTGCTATGAATTGGATCCTGGTTGCCAGCTTTTACTCTACAGACACACACAAGTCTGCAATGCAAATGTGCATAGGATTAAAAAATGGGCACACACATATTAAAGATACATGACTGTGGCAGTCACACATGCACTGATGCTAAATAATAATTTTTTCCGGCGAGCAATAAGTCAAACAGGTGTCTTGAAAAGCGGACACGTTAGAGAAGTTGTAACATTTTTAACCTTTGAGGCAACTCAATACCGGACGTGTTCCTAATATTTTGGATATTTAGTGCATATGATGTTCTTATAAAAGTCATTTGGATTTGGTTAATGTCATTGTCGTGTCCTTATATCATGTGCTAGTGCCTTATTGATCTCCCTTGATCATTTTGATGTTACCAGTTGAAGAAACACCTGCATCAGTATTCACCAAGTGCCATAATGTCTGCCTGAGCTCATGTTGCCTCTCCTTTGACAACACCTCATGCCTTTTTAACCATGTGTAACAATTTAGTGCTGGACCAGGGAATGTTATTATATATTAAACCATAAATCAGGAATTTTTAAGTAGGCAGTGACCTAAAAGGAGTTTTACTTCTACTAGACACAACCGTCATTTGAAAATACTGTAATTTCACGTGTTATGTATTTATTTTAATTCTTCATCACAGCTCACCTAACCTATTTTCTCTGATCCGTGTTGCAGGGGACAAAATGTTTTGTACAAATCCTGCCATCAAGACAACCTCGTTTCAGGATAAAACTACATTGGCTGGTATTGAATATTTTGACCACAAACACAATAATCTGTTAAGCTGGTTTTGGTTATATTTTGTAAATATAACAAGAATGTGGTGAGCGCTGTGAAAGGGATGTGTGGATGTGCAGACAGTAAATCAGGCCTCAGAGAGGAGCTAAACGCCTCATTTGTTGCAATGAGATTTTATCTCCCAATGTAGTGTCATTGTTGTCATTCTATATTTTTTATCATGCTCTGCAGTGTACAGAAAAAAAAGCTTTTGCTGTTCCAATAAAAATAATCATGTCATGTGGTAGTCTAAAATAAACTAATATATTTAACTTAGTTTTATTTGTGATGCCTGGACTTATTTACCTGCCTAATGCCAATATTATCTGATCATCTGATTCAGACCCCACTGTTCAGACAAATACACTAATAGGCCATTTTCACTGCATACATTTTGAGTCTTTGTAGCAAGAAAAGCAAGTGGAACCAATCATGTTAATTACAGCTTTGTTCTATCATGTGTCCTACTAAGCCAGTAATGATATTAATTACTCCTGTGCTTTTCCTTTCATGACACCGTTGATGTATTTGCTGTAATAAAAAGTATTATTATTATAATTATTATTATTATTATAAAAATCTGTACATCTGTACGTTTGTAATGAAATAACTATAATTACTACATCATTTAGAACTGTACTCCACATGGAGTCATTACTCTGCTCCCCCAGTCCAGTAGGTGGCGGTAAAACTTCATGAAAGAATGCGGCTGCGACCGATGGGAGAACCAGGAACTAACTTTGCCTTCTCCGAACGATGGAGCACACTACAAGTGAACCCCCTGAAAAAACATTTACTTGCCAATTGTGTGATTTAAGTAGCCCTTTTACTTACTACGGCCAGAAACCACCAAACACCAGAGCCATTGTGTAAGTGGACATGAAGCAAAATGCTCCTTTAGCGCTCTGGAGCTAACGTTAGCTAAGCTAAAGCTAATGTTGTTAGCAGCAGCGTTGAGAAAGAATTTGCATTTGTAGCGATATCTGCCATGAAACACGCTTCTGTTTTGCGTCTGTGAACCAGAAACTAAGATATACTTCAACGTGTGTGCCTCAGGTTGCTTGAGGAGTGTTTCGTGACTAAGGACCCATTCAGTCCGGACAAGGAAAAGTTCCTGGTTTTGGGCTCCGCTTGCAGCCTGTGCAGCATGCCAGTCTGTGTTGGATCGGTGAGATGTCCCGTGATTGAATTGCTAAGCTCTGTTTTTGTGACAGACTAAATATGTGATCATATAATTCAGTTTATCAAATGATAAATGCCGGGTGTGCAAATCCTGGCATGCTCCTTCAGGGGCAAATGACAGCAGCCCTGATAAGAGTGCTACGTGTAGCAGAGGCAGACGCAGTGTGTGTTTTGTGTGTGTGTGGATGGGTGTGTGTGTGTGCGCCTGCTCTCAAAATGCAGCTGAAAATCTGTAATATTTTGGGACAGATACAAAATAATCCGGGAGCATGATCATCATTTAAAAGTGCATTTGAAAGCCAATCTGTGCTCCTGTGACAGTTTTCCACTTGGCATCATCGTCATGTAGTTTGGTGTTTTCCTCAGATGACTCTGTAATCATGTGGCACATATATGTGTAGAGTGAGCTTCAAGGCTGTGATGCCCTCGAAATGACTTAATCCAATTTCACAAATAGTAAAAAAAAGCAAAGAAAGTCCAGTGTTTATATGAAACAGGAGCATTGATGCCTGACTCGTGCTTTCTCTCCCCTCAGGACTGCAGTCTTTTCTACACTAAGAGGTTCTGCATGCAGTGCGTAAACAAGCACCTGGACCAGTTCCCACATCAGATTCGGGCTGAGCTGGCCAAGAAGAAGCAGAGCTCCAAGGATGCCGTCTCATGATGCCGGACAAGAGGTCCACGACCTGCTCACCGATGGGAGAGAAATGTCTGACTGGTCATGTCAAGAGGCCTGTGTGTCAGGGTGCTGGACCCACACTGGACCAGGCAGCAAAAAACACCAAAAAATCCAAACATCCTATAATTTATTAGCATGGCTCTGAGTGCTTATTATGTGGGTGGGACTTTAACACCATCAGAAAAATACCTTTATGCTTGTGGCCAGTAAAGGTAAGGTGCTGTATGAGCCTACAGGGTGTTATTTGTTTATGTGTTTCTAGAGTGTTTTATTGAAGCAAGCAGTGGGTGTGATTAGTGTAGCTGGACCCCTGTGGGATTGTGGTTGCAGGCTCAGACTCAGACCTGCTGGTTTGCTCCAATTAAAACTAGCTCCCAATTTAAAATCTGATGTCATGTAGTGTATGTGCACAGTTGCCCCGCAGTTGCTCTGAACAACAACAACAAAAAAAATTTATTGCTAATAATCTGCTTGATCAGACCAATTCACCAACGATTCTGGACTTTTTACACACTGCTCAACACGTTATATTATTATAACTATGTACTAAAAAAAAGATGTGGAAGTAATTGCATTCCCCAAGATCAATCACTAGGCAGATTAAAAAACCACATTCATGTTTCCAGTGTCCTTGCAATACAAAGAAATTAATAAGTCATACAGTTTTCTCTTTGTACTTGATGAATGATGCCTGTTGCACAATGTTTTTATGCGCCTCTTTATGAGCAAACGCGTTTTTATTACTTTTCAGGAACACATGGTAACAGTAACTTTTCTATGACTAATTCTCTAACTGTAGACACATGTTGGTGTTGATGGTGACACCTCCTTTCTAAGAGTGCTTCACTGTTATCCCTCTCATTTCTGCATCCAGGTCGGAGGCTGCTGTGGAGTCCCAAAAATAGGTTATTCTGTGTTATCTATAAAAAGGCACATATAGTGATCTCTCTCTGTGGTTTTGGATCATAATCCATGTGTGTACAGTTGCATCATCCCACTCAGTTACAGTTAGCTGTGTTTTCCTCTGAGGCTTTAATGAGCCCTAATATTTCCTAATAAGCAAAGACAAAAAAAAAAAAAAGTGCCCTTACAGAATTGGATATGCACGCGTGACCCAAACAAAATGTCCTCTTGCCTCGTTTCTCAGCCGCCCGTCGTAATCAGCTTGATCAAAATCTGTTTTCATCTCAGGGATCACTCTGTACAACACGGGGCACAGTTCGCAGCAGCATAAACACATTATGGATTAAGTGTGATCCCGACGGTAACATCGATATAACAGACGGCCTCGCTGTGTTCATCACGAGATGTTTGACTCTTCTCAAGGGTTAATTGAAACAGCATGGCCTTAAAGGCAGGCCCAGTGATTTTTTTTTTTTTTTTTTAAACTGGCAAATGCTGCAGAGGAATGCAGAGCGACACTCGCTGCAGAGTTGAAGTTGGGACATTGACAACTCCTGTGCGCAAGGAGCGCTGATGCATTCGCTCCATT
Organism: Chaetodon trifasciatus; assembly: GCA_037975065.1. Taxonomy (NCBI): domain Eukaryota; kingdom Metazoa; phylum Chordata; class Actinopteri; order Chaetodontiformes; family Chaetodontidae; genus Chaetodon; species Chaetodon trifasciatus. Next base: position 2,332 of record JBBMOE010000028.1, on the reverse strand, counting down.
GCCACAGGAGCTCCGCGCAGCTCTGGGATGGACAAAATATCAAGTATTTTCTTGAGTCAGGAATTTTTAAGATGCAAACTGAGAAGCTCACACAAAGGGAAAGCGTTCTGTTTCCTTGGTGTTTGAATTCGAAGCACACACAGGCAATTACAACCAGTCAAGCACACAAACCACCCCTCTGGCATCAGTGGCAAAGTCTGACAGCGATAGGCACCGAGCCAACGATGACGGAAGGCCTTTCTGCTCCGGAGCTGATGTCATCATTCGCCAGGAGGCAGATTTGTGGTTATTTTTTGTTGTTTTCCTGCAGAAAACCTCATTTGAGTGCCTCATTGTCCTGCAATAACCTCGAAGCTGTAACTGAATGGATTTACACTGATTGCATCAAGTGTGCCTAAGCAGTTTATGCGACAGCAAATCAGATGAGGCAGTAATATCTTTCAGCATTCATACGATCATTTGATGATTGATTGCCGTGATAGTATTACCAGTCTGGAGGGGAGATCTTAGACCTGCAGGGAGAGGACTGTTCCCAATGCTGCTCCCTTATCAGGTTATAGCCAGGTCATCTTGCAGTGCATGAACACAGCATACAAATGACCGTTAATGAGGTCAAATGATACCTTTGCTCTTTGGGTGTTCGGTTAAGTGTCCGAGCTGATGCCTGCTGTGATACATCAGGTGCTAATGGAGAGATGAAACCCGATCACACCCTCTACAACTACCTTCCTTTGGCTGCTGCCTACGTATTTGTCTAATCAAACAGATGAATTAGGCCATATTCACATGTGGAGAGTTGATCCTATCCAGCTCAGTGTTGTTGCCCCTGTTCGACTTTAAGAGCGCTCTGTGGGCGGTCCTAGTGCGCAGACCAATGAATCGCCTTCTCTGTTTAAATAGTCCTTGATGTCAACTTTCCTTCTTCACTCAAACCTCCCTCTAACGCCATGTTGGCTGTTATGACTTGACTTGTTGTTTTCATCTGCTTTACTACGGACTTGACAGGAGTGGCTTTCTTAAACCCCCCGCGCCTTTTGGAGAAGCTTTAATCCATTTCTGCGCCTACGCGTTGTGGATGATACGCGCGGAGCATGCATGCATCACTCCTGTGACTTTGCTTTTGAGAGGAATACTGCTTGGAAATAGAAGTTTGAAAGGGTTCGGTTGTTACTTGTGTCAGTTTTTTTCCTTGTCGTATGTGCAACAAAATGTCAGATGTTCGCCTTTCTAATGCGAGCCCGACATTGGAGAGGGTGGATGCGCGGCATCCGGACAACGTCAGACCTCCTGTCCGCAGAAACCTTTTCGGCTCACGGTCACCTGACCGAGAGGAGATACGGAGGTATTTGGCGGCTGCGATGCAGGAAGATGTGCGGGATTTTATGGAGGAGTACAATTTCGATCCCGTCAACGACAGACCGCTCACTCCGCGCAATTACGAGTGGCAGGAGGACAGTGACGCAGCGGAGTTTTATTCCAGACCGCCTCACGGGAGCCAGAGAGATGTGGACCCGCACGGTGATAACCGACCGGGTGCCGAGGGGAGCAGCGAACGGCAGCCGGATCGCCAACCGCACAGAGACGGCTCGAGGAAAAGACATCCGGGAGCTTCAGGTGATTTACCTTCACTAATTCCGACTGTCACACATTTTTGGTTGCGCCGTGCCGTGCGGTACCGTGCGTTTGCGTGGTGCCACCGTGCCGCAGTGCAGGGGCGCGACGCAGCAGTTGTGTCCGGGGTTCAACCGCAGGCTACGATCGGTCGATCACTCTGCAAACAGACAGAAGTGTGCTGGAGACAGCCAGCGAGGGGGGAGCAAAGTGAGAGCTGACTGTACAGATGTTAAAGTCACTTGATCTCATGGTGGTAGTGATGGTGACAGTGTATGACACACTTGCTCAGGAGACCAAACTCTCCTTGACTGCGTCGTTTTTGCTCTCGGTGTCTCTGCCGCGGATGTCAGGTGTCTTTTCCAGTGGACGTGCCGCTCCGCACACCAACCTCCTGACAACTTTCTCTGCGTGCTCTCTTTGTCTGCCAGGTCCTTGCTCCAGCGAGTGTCCGATTAAAAGGTCGCATACCGACGGAGATGATGATGATGATGAGGAAGACCAGTCGGGCGGTGCGGCAGGGCAGGCGGTGAAAGCCGCGGAGGAGAGACCGGGCAGGCCTGAGAACAGCGCGGAGGTCCAGTGAAAAACTACCAGGTTAGAGCTCATGATCTCTCTATTCGACTGTTATTAATGAATGTGAATTGATTATAACTTAAAGGTTTTCGGTGTGTAAAATACTCAAGATCGGCTCATATTAGATGCCAGAAGAGTTTTTTTT
>JBBMOE010000027.1:8487919-8512919 GCA_037975065.1 Chaetodon trifasciatus | reverse complement strand
TCTGGGTCCAGGTCTGTGTTCAGGTCTGGAGTCGTGCTCTGGGTCCAGGTCTGTGTTCAGGTCTGGAGTCGTGCTCTGGGTCCAGGTCTGTGGGTGAATGTGATCCAGGACAGGGTTTATTCTGAGCCTGTAAACAACAGCAGCTGGAAGGTGAACAAGACTATTAATATCTGAGCGTGTGCACTCTGATCCCTGAGCTTGACTAGCGAGGCCTTTTCTTAAAGGGAAAGTTCTCTGGAGTTTTAAAGGTGACTGAAAATAATAACTAACACTGACTCTACAGAGTGAGTTCTTGTGTTTTTAGTGTTTTCAGTGAGCTGCAGTCTGCAGATCGACCACTAGAGGACACCAAACCCTCAGACTGAACCTTTAAATACTACAAACGTATTTAATTTCACAGTGATAATAAACGTTCATGTGTTTGACTGAACACCGTTTCAATGTGATCGTCATCTCAACACTGTCCTGGTCCAAACGTAACCATGGTAACAGCTCCATCCTGTATCACCGCTCTTCATCATCTTCATCTGAATATCACAGATGACTCTTCATGTACTCGCTGTACTGCATTTTTTATAGGATTACTGCAACCAGTACACTGCCGTGTGTCTGTGTGGAATGTGTATGTGTGCGTGTGTGTGTGTGTGTGTGTGTGGGTTTGTGTGTGTGTGTGCTGGGGGGGGGTCCTCCAAAGGGCCGGAGCAGCTCTGCAGCAGTGTGGGCGGGACAGTGAATCACTCTCATCCAGAACAGTGTGTGTGTGTGTGTGTGTGTGTGTGTGTGTGTGTGTGCTCCATAAACTCCCACATGGAAGCATCCAACCACACACACACACACACACACACACACACACACACACACAGGCTGGAAAACACGAGATGTGTATATCTATATATATATGTGTACATGTATATTTATACACACAGTACGTCTCCTCAGGAGGTCGAGGGCTTTGTCACACAAACAAACATGGCTGACCACACAAACAAACATGGCTGACCACACAAACAAACATGGCTGACCACACAAACAACACTGACTTCACTGCGATGTTGCGTTCAAGGCACCACCAAACACACATTCAGGACGTCAAACCCCTGGACTCAGTGTCCACCTACACGTCTGCTGTCAGCTGAGTCCCAAAGTGTCCACACGTGTCAAACAAACTGGATTCACAGTGAACGTCCGACTAATGTCCAACAGTGCAAATGTGCAATGTTGGCGTTGGACATGTCTCGATGACTCCGATGATGAGAGACACGCAGCAGGCTGTAAACTACTAAAATATCTCTGCAGAAGAAGAAGCAGAAGCGCGAGCAGAGTCAAACACTGAGTCCAAACTGCTGAGTCACAGCTGACCTGGAATCTGTTTGGACTCGTTAAACTGCACAAACTCAACAAGACAACCTGAGCAAAGCTTCCCCAAAGAGACGAGTCAGCGTCTCTGCAAAGCCTCCTGAAGAAGGGTGTTATGGGTAACTGAAGGCCACCGAGCGGCCGGCACACCTCCAGAACGAGCCAGGAGATGGCGGAGACATGTCCTCCTCCAAAGTCTGTCCAAACAGAGTCTTTGTTCTGTGAGGACGCTCAGACTGCTGCAGGTTGTCCTCCTGCAGACAAAACTCAGGGACGAGAACACACAAACCTTTCCTGGAACAAATTCATTTACTGTCTTTGATTATTATGGTCTGTACAGCCAGAGAGACAAACGCAAAGACAAGATTGATCAGCTGACTGTCCAGTGATGTGTGTTTGAACGAATACAGGACAACGCCGGAGGCCCGAGGTCAAAGGTCGCCGCTGCGTTCAGTCACTGCTGTCAATGCAGCACTCAGACGTCCTGTGTGTGTGTGTGTGTGTGTGTGAGTGTGTGTGTGTGAGAGTGTGTGTGTGTGAGTGTGTGAGTGTGTGTGTGTGTGAGAGTGTGTGTGTGTGTGTGTGTGTGTGTGAGTGTATGAGAGTGAGTGTGTGTGTGTGTGAGAGTGTGTGTGTGTGTGTTGCAGAAGAGCCTCATAAATAACTGAAAGGTCTGCTGACTGCTCTCTCTCTCTCTCTCTCTCTCTCTCTCTCTCTCTCTCTCTCTCTCTTCTCTCTTCTCTCTCTCTCTCTCTCTCTCACCCCCTCCTCCCCCTCACTCTCGCCTCCCCACTCTGTCTCCATGGCGATACTCTTAAAGGACTGTCCCGTGGGTCCACAGGCACATTATGATGCTCTCTCATCCATTAGCTACATGCTAACACATTAGCATCGATTCTGCTCCACCTGTGCACTCTGCGTTTCCATGCCGATACTTTGCATCACATTTCAGGAAAACAGGGCAGTTAAAGATGAAGGTGCTCATGGAGGGACTGAAAACGTCTTCCTGTCCTCCTCCTGTCCTCCTACTGTCCTCTGAGGCTCTCCTTTAAATACAGGTGGAGTTAAATTAAGGCTGCTAACAGCTGACAGGAGTCACAGGTGAACCAGTGGAAAACATGCGTTTGTGTTTCCTGAAGCTGAACAGAGAGACAGAGACAGAGACAGACACAGAGACGTGAAGCTGAACACAGAGACAGAGACAGACACAGAGACGTGAAGCTGAACAGAGAGACAGAGACAGACACAGAGACAGAGACAGGCACAGAGACAGAGACAGACACAGAGACAGGCACAGAGACGTGAAGCTGAACAGAGAGACAGAGACAGAGACAGAGACAGGCACAGAGACGTGAAGCTGAACAGAGAGACAGAGACAGAGACAGGCACAGAGACGTGAAGCTGAACACAGAGACAGAGACAGAGACAGAGACAGAGACAGAGACAGGCACAGAGACGTGAAGCTGAACAGAGAGACAGAGACAGAGACAGAGACAGACACAGAGACAGGCACAGAGACGTGAAGCTGAACAGAGAGACAGAGACAGAGACAGAGACAGGCACAGAGACGTGAAGCTGAACAGAGAGACAGAGACAGAGACAGGCACAGAGACGTGAAGCTGAACACAGAGACAGAGACAGAGACAGAGACAGAGACAGAGACAGGCACAGAGACGTGAAGCTGAATGGACCTCCAGCTCGTTTCAGCCCAGCGTGTTTTGGACATGAGCCGTGCTCTGAGGAACACGCGTGTTCAAACGTGTAAAGGCTTCACGTCACGTCGCCTGCTCAGCAGATCCTGAAGCAGCTGCTCCTTTAAACGCACACGAGCATCATGTGATCCGCGCGCGTCGTTTCCTCTGAGAGTTTAAATAAAGTTTAAATCAAATTCAACACAAACACCATCAGCTGCTATTAAGAGCTGCTGGGAACGATGGAGACAGACCAGAGAAAGCAGAGAAACCAGTACAGAGAACAAAAGGCCATCAGGCAGGGAGGGGCCCACACACACACACACACACACACACACACACACACACACACACACACACACATCAGCCTGTTTGTGCTGAGCTCAGCATCTCATGCTGCTTTTGTTCATCTCCAGTGGAGGACGTGTGTGTGTGTGTGTGTGTGTGTGTGTGTGTGTGTGTGTGTGTGTGTGTGTGTGTTCATGTATTAACGGAGTCCTGCTGTAAGCATGTGCAGAGCTCTCATCTTCAAACTCACCAATCAGAGCATGGATCATGTCTGGCAGTGATCTGATTGGAGGACATTCTGTCCACCCTCTGACGCTGTGATGAACTGTGACAGTGTTTTATGTGTGTGTGTGTGTGTGTGTGTGTGTGTCTCACAGTTTGTGCTGAGTCCTGTTGGACAGACGCTGTTGTCTCATGGCTTACTGTGAGACTGAGCCTCAGCTCTGTGGACGGCCTGTAAACTGTGTGTGTGTCCATTCAGCGTCTCCAGTGTCTCTGCTCTGAGCAGCGGGTCACAACAGTCCTCGATCTGTGAGATCTGATGCCAGAATCAATGCAACACGCCGACCGGCCGGCTGTCAACACACACTGAAACTGAAGCTGCAGGTACACAAACACAGCGCCGCTCTCCATGTCAGGCCCCGCCTCCTTCAGCCTGTCAGTCAAACCTCAGCTGATCGCGTGGTCAAACTACTCCACCAGCCTCGACTCCACCTGTTCAGAAATCCCCCAAATGAAAGACGAGTGAAGGTTTGTCAGTCTGATTCACTGATGGAGGACACGGCAGCTCAGGTGTTCACAGGTGAGCTGAGACGCAGGCAGGAGACGACGTCACAGAAGACAAACTGCATCGACTCCTTTCAGGCAAACAGAGCGCAGCCATCAGGGGGCCATCAGGGACGTTCAGGAGGAAAACAGGAAGTAAAGAACGGTTTGCAAAATAAGACGATGTGACACTTCCTGTTAAAACATCTCCTTTCAAAGGAAACATGACAGCGTTTACTCCATAAAGCATGTTAACGACGTCTCCAGGAGACACAGAGGGGAAAAATAAAAGTCTTAATCCACATGAGACTTTTTAGGCACAGCTTCCTGTTCAGAGCGCCGCACTGCAATGCTAAGCTAAGCTAACTGTGTGCTCTGTGTGTCATGTGTACAGTGGAAGCACGGGCGCCGTGTCAGCCTGAACAGCTCACCTTCACACAGGTGTGGACCTGCTCCTGTACTTATATCAGCGCTCAGGTGGGCTGAACATGTTCCACGGCGTGTGTTCGGAGCAGCAGAAGCTGACTCACTCCAGCTTCAGCAGAAACATCACAGACTTCACTGACATCAGCACAGCTTCCTCTCAGCCGCGGAGCTGAGGGAGATCTGACGGTTATTTACAGCAACAACGAGACTCCGTTTACAGAACACTGAGTCACCTCGAGCACATCAGGCCGCTCTCTGATCGCATCCAAGACACTCTGAAGACGGCTGAAATGTGACGCTTTGAAGCAGCTCTGCAGCAGCTTCAGACTCATTCTGTCCACGTGCTGAACAGCTTTAGATGGGTCCAATCAGAGGACACGTCTCAAATCCTTCTTCTCCCACAGAATGAGTCTGTCTGTGTGAGCCAGCAGCGATGGACTGTCTGTCTCCACCTGTCTGTCTCCTCTGTCCATCTCCAGTCATTTCTACACGTACAATCAAATCCAATCTGATCCCTGATCAGTTCAGACACTCAGTGATCTGTGAGGGTCAGAGAGCAACAAGACAACAGAACGTTCACTCAAAGTCCAGAAAGTTACTCATGAGTTTGTTAGTTGACGATAGTAAATATCTCATGGAGAGCTGTTAGCCTGAGGATAACTACATCTTTATGGATAGCTGTTAGCTTGAAGATGGATGCTAGCTTGTAGATAATTGTTAGCATATGGATAACTACTTTGGATAGCTCATGGATGGTTACTAGCTCATAGACAGTTTATGGGGAGTTGTTAGCTCATGGATAGTTGTTAGCTTATGGACAGTTGTAGCTTATAGAGAGTTGTTAGCTTATGGACAGTTGTTAGCTTGTGGAGAGTTGTTAGCTTGTGGAGAGTTGTTAGCTTGTGGAGAGTTGTTAGCTTATGGACAGTTGTTAGCTTGTGGAGAGTTGTTAGCTTATGGAGAGTTGTTAGCTTGTGGAGAGTTGTTAGCTTGCGGAGAGTTGTTAGCTTATGGAGAGTTGTTAGCTTGCGGAGAGTTGTTAGCTTATGGAGAGTTGTTAGCTTGTGGAGAGTTGTTAGCTTATGGAGAGTTGTTAGCTTATGGAGAGTTGTTAGCTCGTGGATAGCTGCTGTTAGCACTGAAGCAACAGATTGTAAAACAAACGAGAGGCTGAATGTTCCTCAGTGTGCACAGCTTCTTGTTCAGAGGGGTCAGAGGTCAGAATCAGTTCAAAGAAGATTTTCTTTGAAAAAGTCTAAAATCAAATGCTGAATGTCACGTGGATGTCGGTGTTTGTGTCTTTGTTTTGCTGAGTCATCTCTACATTTGACTTCTTCTTGTCGGATCGGCACGATGACGACAAACTGTCGTCATCGTGGCGTTCGTGGACAACCAGCAACCCCTCTGAAGGTGGCTGATGGGGGTCAAAGCTTTGCTCAAGGACACGAGTCAACAATCAAACCATCCAGCTAACGTCTCCATTGCCTGGACTGAGACCACAGACCGTCTCAGAGGACCGAAGTGTGTCTGACACACAACTGAGGTGACAAACAGGCCGGGAAAGAACTGCAGCACCCAGAATGCATCACTCCGTACAGACTTCCTGTTAAGACACACATACGGCCCATTTGAGACGAGCCACACCTGATCGAGATGATGCAGCGTCTCTCCATGAGCTGCAGAGGTGAAATGCATGATGGGAAACAACTTGTCAACAGACGGAGCTATGGGGGAGTTTTTACCCCGAGCTGAGTCTGCAGGAGTTTGACCACGGGGGACGACCGTCTCCACATGACCACAGAGTCCACATCACACACTCTTTCTTCACGTGGTCGCACTGTCGCAGCTGCTGACTTTAACTTTTATTCGTGTCTCTCTTTGTGTCTCTGCACGTCTGTCTCTGTGTCCTACTTTTGACTGACGAGGAACAAACAGGTCAAACGTGTCCTGGACAGCTTCAGTGGTCTGTGAGGTCATCAGTCAGGAAATGGACTCATGCTTTTAATGAATACTGATGCTGACAGACAGAGTCCATCATGTCCATCATGTCCATCTCTGTATAATAACAGAGGGATTTATATTTCATGTCTTCATCAGTAACAGAGGACGCTGCTTCAGCCTCTGCAGGTCTCAGCTGCTGGACTTCAGGATCAAACACACTGCTGCCTGTCTGTCTGTCTGCCTGTCTGTCTGTCTGTCTGTCTGTCTGTCTGTCTGTCTGTCTGTCATTTATCAAACTGTCCTATCTGTCTGTCTCTTCCCTCCTGTCTGTATCTGTCCCATCACCTGTCTGTCTGTGACCTCTAGCCTCTTGTCTTTCTTCCTTCCCTCTTATCTGTCCCTGACCAGCCCTGTCTTACCCCCTTGTTGTCTGTCTCTTGACCCCTGACCATTAGTTAAACTTCCTGTCTGTCTCTTACCCGTCTGCTTGCCCTCATGTCTCTCCCCTGGACCTCATACCTGTCTCTTTGCCCCTCTGTTTCCCTGTCCTCCCAGACTTCCTTTACACCTGTGCATCATCATATCTGTCTTCCTGCCTTCCTGTCTGTCTTTTGACTGTCCTGTCTGTCTCTCAGACTCTTAGTCACCCTTGCCTCTTTTTATCTGTCCACCCTCCAGCCTGTCTCTCTCTCCTGTCTCTCTGTCCAACTTCTTCTGCATCTCAACCCCGTCTCTCTCACCTTGACCACATGTCTGTCTCTCTGCCCTGCTGTCTCTCTCTCTGTCTCTCTGCACAAACCTTTTCTCAGTGTCTTCTTTTGTTTATTTACGCTCTTACCTGTCTCCCTGCAGCGTCCCGTCTTTCTTCTCGGACAGCTATCTGTCTGTCTCACCACCTGTCTCTTGCTCTCGTTTATGCCTCCTGTCTCTCCCTCAGCCCACCTGTCTGTCTCTCTGTTTTTGCAGCATCAGGCTTCTCTCAGCGTTTCAGCCGTATGGTTAAACATACACGCACACACGCGCGCGCGCGCGCGCACACACACACACACATACATACACACACACACACACACACACACATACTGCACCCCATCCCATAATAACCACACCTAAAAGCTCCAGTGCAGCTGCATTCTGGATGTGAGCGGCAGGCAGGGCAGCAGGATACCGCAGTACACTTGTACCCAACATGCATCACTCCCTCCACCCCTCCATCCACCCATCCATCCACCCATCCATCAGCCCCTCATCCCAGCAGCATCTCCACCCTCAGCGGGAAAAAGCACCAACGCCCCCCCCCCATCCCCACAGTGCCAGGAAACTTCCATCCATCCCTCCATCAGCATTCTCCCCTCCACCCTCCCTCCACCCTCCCTCTGTCTCCTACCTGCCGGTGCCTTCTCTTTGCCCTCCATCTCCCGATGCGGTTCGGTCCGGTTCGGTGAGGTGGTCCTCTCGCCCCCGACACAAATCCACTTGCCTCCTTTCCTTCCTCCCTTCCTGGAGCAGCTGCGGCCAACGAGCGTCGAGCCGGAGAGAATGTGATCGGTAAACAGCCGCTGATAGATCGATACCGGCGGGAGAGAGGAGGAGGAGGAGGAGGAGGAGGAAGAGGGAGGAAGGAGGGACACCGGGAGGAAAAACAGAAACAAACCGCGGCGTTTTCTCTGAAAGCCTCCTCGCAGCGGGGTTTCCTTCCTCTTCTTCTTCGCTGTTTTTTTTCCTCCTGCGGACGTTGAGGCTCGTGCGTTCACCTGTGCTGTGTCCGCGCGCTGCTCTCTCTCTCTCTCTCTCTCTCTCTCTGCTCGCGCCGTGTTGCTGCAGCCCACGTGACGTCACCGCCGGAGGAGTTTTTAAGGTGACACGATGGTGATGATGATGATGATGATGATTTGAGGAGGATACCTGCAACAACTTTTAATATCTGGAGGCAGTATGGGTGTGTGTGTGTGTGTGTGTGTGTGCGCAGCATATCAAACATGTGAGAAGCTCAAACAGCAGATGATTCGATAGATGATCAGTCACTGATTGATTGATCCACTGATTGTTCAGCTGTTGGAGTTTAATTTGTAATAAAACAAAATCCTTTAAATAAACTTTCTGTGTTTGTGTGTAAGTGTGTGTGTGTGTGTGTGTGTGTGTGTGTGTGTGTGTGTGTGTGTGTGAAGCAGAAATACTCAAGTAAAGTACAAGTACCTGAAAACTGTTCTTCAGTACAGTACTTGAGTAAATGTACTCAGTTACTTTCCACCACTGGCTGATATCAGTGAGTCTTGGCTTCACAGCTGCTTCCTGTTTGTTTCCTGGGAGGCTTTTAATGTGAAACTGTTCAGGAAGTGTTTCTGTGAAAGCAACTTCACACGCTGATAAAAAAAGTATTTAAGTGTGTTTGTCAGCTACAGGAAGTGTTCTGGCACTGGACTGAGTCACCAGGTGAGACAGCACAGGTGAGTCTTCATCCGTCTCCAGCAGCATTTGGTGGTCTTTGTGATCCCGGCGGGGGGACGGGCTGCAGGCGTCAGAGCTGGCGGCGTCCTGTGCCTGAGCAGCAGCACAAACAGCATATGCTGAGTTTATATTTGGAGGATGATGGATGGTTTCCGGCTGGCACGGCGAGCGCTCTGATGACGGCGAGGAAGAAGTGAGCATGAGCACAACGCAGCAGGAAACAGAGACAGAGGGAGGAGAGAGGAGGAGGACGAGGAGGAGGACAGGTGCTGAGACAACAGGAAGCCAACATAAACCACAGAGGAAGAGAGGAGGAAAGAAGACATGAGAGGAAAGGAAAAAAGGAGAGGAGGAAAGAGAACATGAGAGGAAAGGAAACAAGGAGAGGAGAGGAGGAAATAGAACAAGGAGAGGATAGGAGGAAAGAAAACATGAGAGGAAAGGAAACAAGGAAGGGAGAGAAAGAAAGAAAACATAAGAGGATAGGAAACAAGGAGAGGAGAGGAGGGAAGAAATCATGAGAGGAAAGGAGACAAGGAGAGGAGGAAAGAGAATGTGAGAGGAAAGGAAACAAGGAGAGGGGAGGAGGAAAGAGAACAAAGAGAGGAAAAAAGAGAACATGAGAGGAAAGGAAACAAGGAGGTGAATGGTGTATTTGAGACAACCTGAAGAGTGGGAATTTTCATCTTCTATGGAAACTGTTGAACGTTGGATCAATCAGCTGGACGCGGGACGATTGGACGGCCAGGTTGTCCTGTCAGCTGGATGACGATGCTAACAGCTGTTTGCTAACATGTTAGCATGAACAAAGTCTGTCAAAAACATTTTATTAACGACAAAAACATCCTGTAAGTTTAATCTTACTTGTTTTATTGTGGCCCATAAAGATGATTTGAGGGTCGTGAAAAAGCTGAAGAACAAAACGTGAACTCTGATCGGACTGAAGGACAGATTCATTTTCAGCCAACGCAGCTCATTTTCTCTACTTTGTGACTGGTCTAAAACAGGATCCAGTCAGTGAGCGGAGGCCTCTGATTCGCCGGAGCTTAAAGGAGAGGGCGGGGCCAACCAGCCAGAGCAGGGACAAAAGAGTCAGGGCTGAGATCAGCTCACCTGCTGCTGGACGGCGAGGACTGAAGGCGATCCGGATCGAGGCTCAGATGGCAGCGGCCGCCATCTTTACGCTGCTTCTTCTTCTGCACAAATAAACGTCTCACACCGGGGCCCCCTGGTGGCAGTGAGACGTAACTGTGTCTAAAGGACATCACTTCAAAGAGCTCAAACGATCGGAGCAGCCAATCGCTGCAGGCCTCCACGCCCCTCCACTCAGGCTAAGAGCGATGTCTTTCCCGTCTCTCACTAAATGAGTTAGGCGGCCATCAGGACAGGAAGTCTGACGGACGTCTATTTAACATTAATATTTAATAGGCTGACAGGAAACTGCAGCGCTGCTTCCTGTCAGACTGAAGTCAAAGTGGATGAAGACGAGAACACAAAAACACATTTTCAGCAGAGACGATGAACAACACACGAACACACACGGAGAACAGACTGCGAGGGCGAGCGTGGGAGTTTCTGGTTAAAAGACTTTATGATGAATCTGCTGTACAGTGAATTTCAGTGGAAACCTTCACAGACGGGGAGCTGCCACCTGAAGGACCAAACCATCCAAGTCCACATCACAAAGAAAGGATCCTCCGAACAGAGCAGAGCAGCAGGACACAGAGCGAAGAGTCACAGTTCAAAGGTTGTGAACTAACAGACAGAGTAAGGTCAAAGGTCATGGCGCTCAGAAGAACAACACATTGATTACATTTCCACCAAGCAGGAGAGTGTGAGTGTGTGTGTGTGTGTGTGTGTGTGGCACTTTGATGGTGTGAGAAACATCTGAGTGTGTGTGTGTCGGTGTTGGGATTCGGTGGAGGGTTGGTGTCCTGTGGTCCGCCAGAGTCTCCATTAAAACCAGTTCTACCAGAGTTGGAGTGTCTTTCAGTCTCAGCGCTACATGGTGTGTATGTGTGTGTGTGTGTGTGTGTGTGTGTGTGTGTGTGTGTGTGTGTGTGTGTGTGTGTTCACTAATTGCACTTGAGGATGAGGGTATGGATCACATTGCCAGTCAGATATCGCAGGTTTTTTGGCATTTTTCTGGAAATGTTTGGGACAACGGAGACAGAAACTGGGACCGACTCGTCTTCAGCACAACCGGCTCAGGACCAACTACAACTCCCATGATGCTCTGACAGTCAGTGCCACAGATGCCTTTGTTCAAAGTGGGCATGAACAGGTGGGCTGCTCTACCTGAGCTCTGCTGTTGGACTGAACCTGGTTCCAGTCGTAAAGGTTCAGTTCTAGAACCGGACTGGTGAGTCTGCATGAATGAATTCTGAATTCTGTTCAATCGCAGACGTCATTCCTCCATCTTTAATGAGTCCTGGAGCTCGCTGGCGGCGGGTCGGTCCGCCGGTTGTGCTGCAGCAGAGTCGAACCTTTGACACCCAAAAACACAAATAAAGCAGCAGAAAAAGTTCAGTCAGGTTCTTCAACACATGAGGTCTCACAGACACATGAAGCTTACTGAAATCAGGAGATCTGATCAAAACATGGACGACCAAAGAAAGTGACGGAGTGAGTGGAGAGAGATGCCGGAGAGAAGAAGAGCGACACCCGGCTGATAATGGTCCCAGAGCAGCAGATTAACCTGAGTGTTAAACTGTGGCTGGTCAGTACACAGTGATGCTGACCCACCTCGTCCACACAGAACGGTCCTCAACTCGCCGTCGCCGCTCGGCCGCATGTGAACGAAGTCCGCAGACTCGGCTCTGATTGGTCGTTCTGATGGCCGCTGGCGCACACAGAGCGCGACAGAAGATGTAGACGTGACGACGGGAAGTTTTACAGCAGGAACCCGATGTTAGAGGCTGAGGAGGTGACCCCCCCCCCCCCCGTCACGTGGTTTACATACATGGCTCTGATTGGTTGGTTGTTTCCTGTTGTCACCCCCCCACTGCTGCACAGCTAAGTCGTTCAGTACCTGAAGACCACGTGACTGACGTGGTCTTTCCTCACGCCAGAGGACGTTTGCATAAAGGCTGAACTGTGGTGACTTCTGGATGACGTCAGAGTCTCTGAGGAGCGGCGGGCGACACAACGTGTGTCCAGAAGCGTCACGTATGATGAAAGACGTCACGTCGCGTCTTCAGCGTGATGATGGCACGAGATCGGACCAATTCAGACGTTTTGGGAGAGTAAACTTGGTTCACATCTCCAGTTTCCTCAGCGCTCATCAGTCTGTCTGTGATGAGTTCAAAGACTGCGTCTGTGGAGGTTTAAGAACAGTCCAAAGCGTCCACGCAGGAGTTTCACCGCGTCTGCTCACACCGTCCATAAAGATCACGTCCACCAGGCCGAGAAGGAGGAAGATTTCCAGATCACCCTCTCAGACATCCGTCATGGTGAAGGTTCGGACCAGGCTACTCTCTGGTCAGCACAGACACTGGTGAGGTATTACTGCAGTATCACTGTGTACTTGGTACTATTCCACTGGTTAATATACACATCCAAAGCGTGCAGTGCGACCATTCTTCAGCGGTGTCACCTGTCGACTGATATGATGCATCGCTTCGGCATCAGGACGAACACGACGTCCACCATCGAGAGGAAAAGTGGTGTTTTTTACATTCTGTGCAAAATTAGACGAAAAGTAGTCCAAACAGCATCATCATCATCATCATCATCGTCATCGTCAGTCTCTATCTGTCTGCCTACACACAGCAGTGTTCAGTCATTGTTCTTCTATTTACAGTTAGTCTCTACGTTAGTACCATCGTCCCCCAGCGGGGCTAAGACATTCGTCAGAGGGACAAAATCCACCTTCAAACAGAACTCTGTCATCTTTACTCCTGAGTTTGAGCCATTTTTCACCCTCAACTCCTGAACGTGTCTACAGCCCGACACGGCGGCCTGTCCAACAGTGCCGCTGCTGAACGTCCTTTAAAGGAGCACAGACGGTTTTACAGCTTTGAGCCTCAGAGACAAACTGCTGGACAAGAACCCAGTGGAGACGACAGGACGTCACCATGTCAACGCTGAGCTCACCGTTCTGACTCTTCATCAAGGTGAGATGAAGGAACTTTGTCTTGACTCTGATTGGACGTGTCGTCATTACGAGAACAAGCGGTTAAAATGATTTGATGACACAGCGAACAGTCACTTCTTATGACTGAAACACCGTCACCGGATTCTAAATGACGAGACGGGAGATCAAAAGTTTCTCACATCTTTGCTCAGACTTTAAATTTTCTACTGAATTTTGACTAAACTTTGTAAATATCAGCTACAGCTCAATTTAAAAATACGTGTTACGGGTTTATTTTTACAGTTTTAATGATTACGTCATACTATAAAGTGGAAAATACTACCTTCATGTTACCTGATCACTACAACTAGCACATCTTCACCTGGTTCAGTGAACCCAAAGTCCGCTCTGAACAAGCTTCTGTGACGGCTTCAGGAGTTGCTGCTTTCGCCTCATTTGCAGGATCCCTGATAATGAAACTAGCGTGACAAAGGAACAGCGATGCCATCTCAAGGTGGATTTTCTCCTCATCCCTCAGTTTTAAAAACAACCTGCTGCTATTCAGCTGTCTATTTAAAAGGCATTCAGCAGGTTAAAACACAGGGCACACAGTGAAAGAGGAGGGAAGAGGGGACAGGGAATAGAAAAATAAAAATAAAAAAATAAGAAACTGTGGCAGACACAACTAGACGATCACCTCACTTCACTCTGTGGCAGAGAAACATAAAAAATGTAAAAAATAAAAGTTTCAGAGTAGGTGGGGCACCAGGTGAGGAGAAGAAAGGCAAAGAGAACGAGGAGGAGGAAGAGGTCTGGGAGAACGTTTCTCAGTCTCAGAAGAACTTGTCGTCGATGCGGAAGTGCGGTCGCGTGACGTCGTCCGGGTTAATGAAGACGGAGATGGACTTCCCCGGATTCTCCGTGACCAGCTGCTGAAGCTTCTTGGCCAGCCGGTCGTCCGGCTGGTTCTCTCCGCCAGCGTCGGACTGCGGCGACGGCAGGTTGTTGGCGCTGCCTCGCCACTGCAGGTCCACCGTCAGCCGGTTGGCGGCCTTGGCGTGCTCGATGGTGGTGCGGAGGTGCTCGGCGGGGTCGGAGCGCACTGAGGAGAGTTTGCGGGCGTGCAGCATGGCTGTCTCGTCCGACAGGTGCTCCAGCATGTTGCACTGGGGAATGAAGTAATTGGGACACATCTTGTTGACGAGACAGTGCTGCAGGTCGTCGATCAAGCCCAGCAGGAAGTGGGCAGAGAAGTCGTCCTGTGCCAGGTAGTTGGCCGGGAGCCGGTCGCAAGCCCACAGCATGATGCTGCGAAGGTGGTACGGGCTGATGGCTTTGGGGCGGGACAACAGCTTGATGATGATGGCTTTGCAGGCCTGGTATGCCTGCATCAGGCTGGACGAGATGCACTTCTTCAGCTGCACCTCGCTGCGGGCGAAGGAAAGGCGCCACTCGTTCTCCTTGCGGCCTTTGTAGGAGCAGGCAGGGACGAGGTAGAAGCCGCTGATCACCTCCTCCTCAGTGATCTTCCCGTCCCAGAAGTGGTTCTCCATCAGCCAGCTCTGAGCAACGGCCGGCCAGCCTTTAAACGACACCACGGGGACGATGTCGTACAGCATCCGGCTGCTCCCGACCCCCAGGATGATGGAGATGATGGTGCCATTCCTCTCCACCTTCTCCACTCTGGGCATCCCTCTCTGCGGCTTCTTCTGCACCTCCAGAAGCACCAGGGAGATGGACTGGTAGAACCAGTCGGCCACCAGAGTTGGAGAAAAGAAGTAGTTGGTGGTCCCGTTGATGTGGTCGACGATGGTGCAGCAGTCCTTCCACTTGTTGATGGTTCCTTCGTCAAAGAGGCGGAGGCTGAGCCAGGAGTGGCCCAGGGCAGAGTGCCTCATGTCCAGGGTCACCGGCTGGTTGCGGTCGTGGAGTTTGAGTGCCGGGACCAGCAGGGTGAAGTCCATGTCGTAGTCTGTGCCGCGGGCGTAGACGCTCAGCTCGTCCAAGTCCATGTCCACCACACCCTCCCGAACTCCCCCCGACAGAAGGAGGTACTCGTTGGCCACCGGGAGCTTTTGGTCCAACTTCTGGACCATTCCTGTGGGACAATGGAGGCAAGACGCAGTTAGAAGAAGAACTGGATCATGTTATAAACCGATGAGGTGACGAAGAGCACGCAATGTTGTCTTATTGTGTAAACCGCCACACAACTGATGCAGCCTGGTCTGTGGTCGATGGTACAAACAGATCTCCTGAAACTCGATCTGAGCTCATCGTCACTGCCTCAAGCTTTTAGCACCAACTGATCCATCGAGATCCACAGACTGATTCTGCTGATCCACTTCCTGCTCAGACCGAGCACACTGGGGCCAAACGCATGAACGACGTGTTCGCAGAAGGCCATGAATGCACCATTTCCTACACAGACACAGGCACCCTGAACTACACACAGCTTCAGCAGTAATGAAGTGCAACAGGAATCTTAAAGACCTGAACAGCCCAACAGGAAGGGTCCTGGAGAAGGCTTGGTCGGCTTCAAACGGGAGATATTTGCTTCTCTTTTTATTTACTTTGACACGAGACAGTGAAGATGAGACACATATCAAGACAGTGATTCAAACATTGTTCAGGTTGTTTAAAAGCTTACTTCAACATTTCTAAACTTCCTCTGAAAGTGACACATTAATCTTTCTATGAACATGCGAGCCTTCACTTCCCTGTTAATTATCTTTTCATTGAAGATGCTTCAACTTGAGCTCTATCAACCAATCACTGAGGCCGTTTTAGAGACGCAGTTTATTACTGAGGACAGAATAATCCAGGTCAGAAGGAGACTTAGACGTTTGATTTGATGCTTACTGGTGGATTAACTGGTAAACTTTTGCTTTCCTGTTGGTTCATCAGTAAAAGTCAGGTGACGCTGATCTCTAATCTCATTGGCTGTTTGCTGATTTAAGTTGGTTTGATGTTTATTTGTGCCGTGCTGTCATCCTGCGTCTCTTGGACGACGATGCACCAAAAAAATCTGATTATTCAGATGTGAAAGTGACGAAAGGAGGCTGGACGCAGGGACACAGGGACGCAGGGACGCTGTCCTTTAGGAAGCAGCCCGACAGAAATCATCTTTAGTTCATCAATTTGTTGATCGGATTCAATGCAGCAGATATTTGCTGATAAATACGAGCTGTGAAAACATCGTGTTGTTGCCCGTCTGGACATTTTGGAAGCTACTGTTGTGCTGACGGGACCTGTCCACATCTGTCCACATCATGTCTTCAGGACCATCTGATTTGCATTTGGAAGCAGAGGAATCTTTGTGCTCTGCTGCAGACTGTCAGCGCACTCGAACGCAGCATTTAATGACTGAATATAACTGAGCAGCTCAGTCAGATGGAGGCAGTGTGTGCGTGTGTGTGTGTGTGTGTGTGTGTGTGTTCAGTGTGATGCGGTCTACTATTTTAATCCAGATCTTGGAGGAGATCCAGAGTCCTGATGAAACTCTGAAGTCAAACCTGCAGTTCATCCTCCTCGCCTCCTCTTCCTCTCACTTGTGATCATGATTAGCCGTCGCTGCTGCTAATAAAGTTTTATTGAAGCAGTGGCGGATCTGTTAAACCTGAGCTGAGTGTTTACACCTTTAAGTTCAGGTTACCCTCTGATAATCAGCAGGTGTTGTGGTGCGTTTAAGGCCTCGTGTGGGCAGAGGAATCACTGTGCTGCCATCAGCCTGCTCATTCACCTCAATGAGAGGACGGATGTGCATGTATGTTCACACACGTGCACATCCGCTGTGGTGGAGGTCTGTCACGTGGATGCTGCTGCCTGCTGTCTGTGCAGCGTTTTAGCCTCGGATCTGATTCTGGATCAGCAAACAGAAGCGACATTGATCACAGAGATGTTTTATGACTGCCACAGTCCATCCTGTCTCATTCTAGCTTTTACCGTTTGTCACACTGACGCTCTCAGCAGGTCTGCATCTCACCTGAGCTGCACACAGGTAGACCAGCCTCAGCACCTCTGATAGGAGCACAGGAACACACACATGCTCAGGGTGCTGTTTGAGAAACCTCTGCCTCCACCTGCCCTCCACTATCAGCCTCTACATGAACCAGGTGCTGCGCCAGAACAGGTGGAGTCTGACGGTTCGAGGGAAGCTTTAGTCTACCGGCAGCTTCTTGTCAACGGGAGAAAAACACGGTTTCCCGTGAAGCCCGTCCGCCTGCTGCGTCCAGTGTCTGTGTGTGTGTGTCCCTCACCCAGCATGGAGAAGATGAAGTCCTTGGCCGTGTGGATCTCCAGAGCCCGCTGGTCGTCGTACTCCCGCTGGTCGTGCTTGCTGAACTCCTGGATGAGCCGGTTCAGGTCCTCCATACGGGCCGCCGACCTGAAGTCGAGCTCGGGCCCGACGCCGCCGCCGCCGCCGTGCGGCAGCCTGCCGGAGGCCATGGTGGGGCTGTTCCCGAGGCTGCCCGCCGAGCCAGCCCGACTGGAGAGAGCAGGAGCCGCCATCTTTCCTCCGCGGTCACACACAGGTTTACTACTGATGATAGTACGTCTGCTGGTCCGCTCCGAGCCGACCCGAGCCGAGACAGACCACACCAAATACAACCACCGGAAACAACAACTGGACTTCCGCTGCTCACCGCCTTCAAAATAAACGTGCTAGGTTAAAGTGGCTGGTTGCTCGAAGTGTCACAAAATGTGATTTCAGTCATTTTATTAAATATATTTATTTAACACGGACAGAGACAGACATTCTGGTCTATGTCTTGTGTACTTTTATCTTGACCCTTCTGTGCCACTGTTTTCTGCTCTTTGTAACATTTGCTGGCTGTAATGGCTTAATTTCCCCGGTGTGGGATCAATAAATTCCTTATCTTATCTTATCTTATCTTATCTTATCTTATCTTATCTTATCTTATCTTATCTTATCTTATCTTATCTTTGTACGGTGAACTCAAGTTATTTTCATAAACAATGCGCCACTGAGATACATACGTAGGCTGGTGTGTTGTTGTTGCAGGCGTGCAGTGTCTGTCTCTGTCCTCTAGGTGTCACTGTGTTTACTCACCGGCTCCCGGAGCTCTGTGTTGACCCGGAAATGAACGACCTGCCGGGCTCGGTTAGTCTTGGTCACCGGGCTCCGCCATGGCTTGGAGGAGCTGCGCCGTCCTGTTCAGACTGACCAGAGAAGATGTTTTACAGAGCTGTTTGAGGGGAGGCAGGTCAGTGACCACGGCGGGGGGTCCCGCGCTTCCCGCGCTTCTGCCAGTGTCCGCTCGCGCTCAAGAGCAGTTATTTTAAAGCGAATGTTAGCCGGCTAAGGTTAAGCTAGCTGTGTAGCTTAGAGTACGTTAACTGAGCTAACGGCCACTCGGTTGTCTGTTTGTGCGAGCATTTACGTGTCTGCACAGTTTAATAACGTCGTCCTCAGTTTCTCAGTTTATTCTGAATGTGTCTCCCTCTAAAATGCAGACAAATACGGTGAAATATTAGTGACATATTGGTTTTCAGGTCTTTTAGCAGCTGTTTGTCATATAACTTGAATATAACTAACGTCACAGTTTCAGCTGTTTCACAGTCTCACCCAGAAAACACGTAATAAAGTTAGCATGAAGAGTCAGAAGGGGATTTCATTCAGGACAAAAACTGTCTTTCCCTAGATAATAACTGCTGGTCATCTCTAGTTCTGCACAAAAACACCTGTACGTGCTTTAAGAGTACAATGTGTATTAATACTTCATCACAGCTTCTGAAATGTACAATATGTGGATACCAGCGAGAAGCTGCAGTCAGCTAGCATGAAGGTTAAAGTGTGGAAGCACTCGTTTCATCACATGTAAATAGAAACATAGTGTGTGTTGGCTGAAGTCTGATGATGATGACGAGCAGCCGCTCTGAGGATGAAGAAATGTCACCAGACTTTGACATTATGCAGTTTTTCTATGAGTCAGGAGAACCTTCTTACAGTACAGCTCAAAGACCAGCACAGGTACACGTTTACCCCTTTATATGAAGTATGTCAGTGTGTCACTAACACACACGTTTAAGCTCAGAGTTAGTTTAACAGCTGGTCTCTGATCAGTTCAAACACAGTCTGGCACTTTTTATTAAGAGATGAAACCAAAGGTTTATGCAACGAAGCCTCGTCTTCACACCTTTGACTTCATCATCAGAGTTTCACACATGAGTCACATGACCGGCAGCAGCTGACGGACGGCAAGACGCGCTCAGTGACTCAGGTGTCCTCTGAACGCTGAGCAGACGTGGACGTCCTGAGTGACGTCTTTGGTCCTCCAGGTGAGTCTCAGTGGTTGAAGTTCTCCTTCTGTCCACCAGGTGGCCTCACAGCCTCCAGCAGAGATGCGGCTTCAGGAAAGCCGCCAGGAAACCAGAATCCAAGAGGATGGAGGAGCTGGGACCCCCCCACACAGAGGCCTCTGAGGCTGCCGTCCCCCGACGGACCTCCACCCCCCACTGGGAGCAGCAGGCTCCGCCCGGCTCCCCCCGGGCCTTCGGACGCCTCCTCAAGCCGCTCGTCTTCACTGTGGGGGTAGGTGAAGCTCACCTGTTGGTGGAGACGACGGTCAGGTGATGTCACGGTCAGGTGTTGACTCCATGTCAGTTTACAGGCTGCTCCTTCGGCGCGGCGGCCATCTGGCAGTACGAGTCCCTCAAGTCTCGAGTCCAGAGCTACTTTGACGAGCTCAGAGCTGATTGGCTGGAGAAGCTGCGACCTCAGAAACGAGGAGACGTCCGCAAAGAGGTGAGAAGGATGACGTCACACACATCAGGTGTGAGCGCTGCCTGAAGGATGAAGGTGCATCATCATCATCATCATCATCATCATCATCAGTGCTTCGATGTTCAGACAGCAGAGTTTGAAATGAGGATCATCACACACACACACACACACACACACACACACACACACACACATACTGAACAAGCAGTAAGCAGTGATGTCATTGCAGCTCATACATGTTACCTGTTGACCAGGTGAACAGCAGCTTGACCCATGTGGTCAGGGATCAGGTCTGAAGTGGATCAGGTCTGAGGTGGATCAGGTCTGAAGTGGATCAGGTCTGAGATTTGACACTTTGAACCCTGATTGGCTGTTTGTGTTCCAGATCAACCGGTGGTGGCACAGCTTGAGTGAGGGTCAGAGGTCAGTCACAGGTGAGACACCACACACACACACACACACACACACACACACACGTGTTCCTGTAGTTAAAGCTCTGACCTTTGATGAACTCTAAGAATGTGAACCTGTTTGTTTTATTTCCCAGGGATCATTGCGGCGAACGTCTTGGTGTTCTGCTGTTGGAGAGTTCCGTCTCTGCAGCGCTCCATGATCAAATACTTCATGTCCAACCCGTCCTCCAGTGAGTGTCTCGCTGTTCCAAAACTCTGCAGCTGACGGACGGGTCAAGCATGGAGGAAGTGAGACAGGAAGTAAAAGTGTTGTCCTCTGTCCCCCCGCAGGGACGCTCTGCTCTCCGATGCTTCTGTCCACGTTCAGCCACTTCTCTTTCTTCCACATGGCCGCCAACATGTACGTCCTCTGGAGCTTCTCCACCAGTGCCGTCTCCATGCTGGGCAGAGAGCAGTTCATGGCCGTCTACCTGTCTGCAGGTATGCAGCCCGACGCGCCGGGTCGGCCGTCTCACGTCTGATGTTTGCTGCTCGTCCAACGCTGTCCGTGTTTGCACTGATTTGTCTTTTCTGTCGGTTCAGGTGTCATTTCTACGTTTGTCAGTTATGTCTGTAAGATGGCCACCGGGAGGTTCGGCCCGTCTCTGGGAGCCGTGAGTAACCCGTCCTGACCGGACTGTCTGTAGACCTGCTGAGTCTGTAGACCTGCCGGGTCTGTAGACCTGCCGGGTCTGTAGACCTGCTGAGTCTGTAGACCTGCCGAGTCTGTAGACCTGCCGAGTCTGTAGACCTGCCGGGTCTGCTGAGTCTGTAGACCTGCCGAGTCTGTAGACCTGCCGGGTCTGTAGACCTGCCAGGTCTGTAGACCTGTCGAGTCTGTAGACCTGCCGAGTCTGTAGACCTGCCGGGTCTGTAGACCTGCTGAGTCTGTAGACCTGCCGGGTCTGCTGAGTCCGCTCCATCAGCATGTCGTTGATCCGTCAGCAGGTGTGATCTCACCTGGTTCTTGATCTCGAGTTCACATGAGCTGGTTTCTGTTTCCAGTCTGGAGCCATCATGACTGTCCTCGCTGCCGTCTGCACCAAAATGCCTGAAGCCAAACTGGCCATCCTCTTCCTCCCCATGTTCACCTTCAGTGCTGGAAATGTAAGTCACCTTCACCTGTCTTCATTTGTCTTCACCTGTCTTCATTTGTCTTCACCTGTCTTCATTTGTCTTCACCTGTCTTCATTTGTCTTCAGCTGTCTCACCTGTCTTCACCTGTCTTCACCTGTCTCCACCTGTCTCACCTGTCTCACCTGTCTTCACCTGTCTCATCTGTCTTTACCTGTCTTAACCTGTTTTCACCTGTCTCCACCTGTCTCACCTGTCTTCACCTGTCTTCATCTGTCTCACCTGTCTCACCTGTCGTATAATAACCTGATCCTCTCTCTTCAGGCTCTGAAGGCCATCGTTGCCGTGGATACCATGGGTGTGGTTTTGGGGTGGAAGTTTTTTGACCACGCTGCTCATTTGGGCGGAGCCATGTTTGGAGTGTAAGTCACTGTGACCAATCACAGCTGAGCTCTGAAGACGATCAGCAGTTGTTGTGTTTGGTCTTTTTCCCATCATGCTCTCTGCTCCCTCTTTCCAGCTGGTACGTCCTCTTTGGTCACGAGCTGATCTGGAAGAACCGAGAACCTTTTGTGAAACTCTGGCACGACCTGAGAACCCGCGGGGGGCCGGGCGGAGGCGGGGACAGAGGAGGCTCCGTGTAGGACGCTGAGCCGCCGGGGCTGATGGGAAAAAAAGTCTGTAAAGATGTATAAAGTGTACAGACGAGGCTGCGGCGCTGCATCGGACCCCGGGACAAGACCACCTCGGGCGGTGATGTCACACAAGCACCTGGAGTAGAAATGAGCGACACCACCATGGAGACAGAGCCGAGGTCCAGACGGACTGAAGACACAGATTTGACTGATTTTAGCCAATGAAACGTCCCCAAACAGACGCTGAGCCAGACGTCTCACTTTAAGACACCGACGAGTTTACACGACGAGCTGGATCCAGCAGGAGGTTTTAAAGTGACGTCTTCAGACTCTGGAACCAGAACCAGAACCAGAACAGGACGTCAGGACGTCAGATGTGTCCTCAGTGTTTGTCTCTTCCTGTTTATTTATATTTGTTGGTTTCCTTTGAAATAAAACAGTAAAATATGAGAAACGATGCTGCTGACTGATCTGTGACCAGCCCAGAACCAGAGACCAGCCAGAGACCTGGACCTGAAGGGACTCAGCGTGTCGAGCTGGTTTCAGTCTGAACAGAGTGAGGATGAAGACGTCCCCGTGTGGACGAAGATGACTCACAGGTTTCAGCAGTTTGATGAGTTCAGGCCGAGTCGTTAACTGTGACCTCAAACATGAAGTCCTTTGATAAAAACAGTTTAAAGTCCACCAACCGTCTCACACACACACACACACACACACTCACACACACACACAGGCGCACACACACACGCACACACAGTTTCTGTGCTGTTGTGTGTGTGCGCCTGTGTGTGTGTGTGTGTGTGTGTGTGTGCGCCTGTCACTGCTGCAGAACGAGTTTCCTCTGAGTTAAAAAGTGAAATGAAGAAAATGAATTTAGAGAAGAGAAATGAAACACACACACACTCACTCACTCACACACACTCACTCACACGCACACACACACACTCACACACACACACACACAGTGTCTGTGTTTACATCTTTAACGTCTGGAGTTATTGTTTGGACGTGTCCTTCCTGTCCAGTGAAAAGCTCGTATCTCCAGCTGTGTTGATGTGATGTTTGTGCTGAACTGAAGGATGAAGAGTTCCTCTTCTCCTCTTCCTCAGTCTTTAAAAAGCCTCTTGGATCAGCTGAAAACACACGAATCCACAGACGGCAGAGAGAAACACACTTTACTGATACAGGACAAGTTTAAGTACATGAAGTATTCTCCCAGCGTGGTATTAGTACTTCAGTGTCAGTACTCTGAGCACGTGAAGTGACTCATCTCTTCTCAGATCTTCTCAAACACTCCGACGCTGAACAAACTCCAGATAAAACGCCGTCCGTGACGTCGAGTTGAACCTGTCCACAAACAGTCGCTGGTGAAACTGGGATTCTGGTGTGTCAATAAGTGTGTGTGTGTGTTCAGAGGCGTTTCAGATGTGCCGGAGTTCATCAACCCTGAAGACCAGCAGACCGCCGAGGACCCCATCAGGTTCACAGAGACGCCCAACGCCCGAGGAAGAGCTGCACAGGACGGACGGCAGAGACAAAGAACCTCAACTCTGAGCCGACGGTAAGACCCGCGGCCGCGGGGTCGCCTCTCAGCCGAACTGGACCCATGTGGTCTCATGTCAGGGGGTCACTGCTGGGGCTGGATCGTCTTTAGCCTGACCGTGTTTGTCTTTGTGTTCGTCTTTGGTTTGACGCTAAACGTGTTTCGGGTTTTAAACTGTTGGACTTGAGGCAGAGATCATGTGACCCAAACAGGAAGTGTAGACTGGAGAGTCAGCGCGGGCCACCGAACGTGGTCTCAGCCCCTCGTTTAGACATCACAGCTCCTGGATCAGGTCCAGGTGTGATCCCGTCACACGGTGGTCTCCAGTTCTCGGTGCTGACGTGCTGCTTGTGTCCAGGTGTTCCAGGTGCGTGGGGGGACGTTCAGCATGGCGGTGGGCCTGCAGGTCGTGGGTCTGCTTCTGGGCGTGGTGTCCTGGTGTCTGCAGTCCAGCTGCACCTCCTCTCAGGTGTGGAAGGTGAGGAGTCAGATGGAGTCCGTGAGCAGCGGGCAGTGGCAGTTTGAGGGTCTGTGGATGAGCTGCGCCGCCACCTCGCTGGGCTCCGTCCAGTGCAGCAGGTTCAAGACGGTGCTGGGGCTGCCAGGTGAGGATCAGCCAATCACAGGTGTCCGCTCAGCCTGGACTTCAGTCCGTGGTCAGGTGCATCATCACGTGTTTATTGGCCACGTGTTGAAAAGAGAAAAAGGTTTCAGAGGTTTCATTTCCAGCTGCAGCCCTTCAGAATAAAAGGCCTCAGAAATCAAACTGCAGAGTGTAACGTGTGGAGACATGACGTCATCACGCCCCTGCTCAGTAGCGTTGTTTCCGTTTCCCGCCTCGCAGCTCACCTGCAGGCCTGCAGGGCTCTGATGATCTCGGCCCTGCTGGTCGGTCTGGCCTCCATCGTCGTCTCCGTTCTGGGACTCAAGTGCACCAAGATCGGCAGGACGTCGGAGGTCGTGAAGGACCAGATCGTCCTGGCGGGGGGGATCACGTTCATCCTGTCCGGTATGTGAGGCATGATGGGAAAGATCGTCTTGTTTGGTTTGGTCCTGTGGAGACTGGAACCATGGAGACATTCAGACATCATGTCCACCTGCTGTCTTCTGTTGTCTTCTGTTGTCTTCTGTCTGAATGGACACTGTGATGTGATGTGATGTTACTGCTGTGTAGTTCACATTGTGCCCTCAGGGGGGCAGCAGTCAAGACGCTCACCATGACATGATCTGAAGTGTAAGTACTGGAATCACAGTGGAGGAAGTACTCAGGTCCTTCACTGCAGTAAAAGTACAAACACTTCACTGTAGAACTTCTCTGGTACAAGTCAAATCCTGCTGATGTCAGTCTAATGAGGAAAATGTACTTGAAGTATTGAAAGTACTGCGTGCAGTGAAGTGTCCCCTGTGACTGTTGTCCTCTTGTCTCTGGTCTCCTTAGATTAATGTCTCTCATTCATGTCAAAGCAGGATTTTCCTTTCATTTTCTCCATCGATCAATCGATCGATTGATTATTGGTTCGTTTGCTCCTCAGGTGTCCTCACTCTGACCGCAGTCTCCTGG
>JBBMOE010000027.1:8460419-8482919 GCA_037975065.1 Chaetodon trifasciatus | reverse complement strand
AACAGTGATTTTTTTGCTTGTGATTGGACAGAAATAAAAAAAGGAAACAGGAAGTAGTTTGACGTTCAGACAGAAAGTGAGGGTGAGACTTTCATGAGACCTGGACCCAGGGGGGACCCTGGTTTTCCTGTTTCTGTCAGAGGGCTGGACGGCTCTTTAATCAAACCTCCGTCAGTTCATGGAGTTTGTTTGACTTCAGCTCAGTCGGAGCCTGAAGACCAGCAGCAGATATCTGATCCTCCTGGTCCGGAGTCAGGCAGTCCAGACCGGGTCTGCAGGTCTCAGCAGTCCAGACCAGGTCTGCAGGTCTCAGCAGTCCAGACCAGGTCTGCAGGTCTC
The DNA here is from genome assembly GCA_037975065.1 of Chaetodon trifasciatus. Taxonomy (NCBI): domain Eukaryota; kingdom Metazoa; phylum Chordata; class Actinopteri; order Chaetodontiformes; family Chaetodontidae; genus Chaetodon; species Chaetodon trifasciatus. Next base: position 8,482,580 of record JBBMOE010000027.1, on the reverse strand, counting down.
AGCAGTCCAGACCAGGTCTGCAGGTCTCAGCAGTCCAGTCCAGGTGTTTCAGATCTGCAGGTCTCAGCAGTGAGTGCCTTCAGTGACTGTGATGCTGCTGAAGCTTCAGTCTGATCTTTGGCTGTTAGTTAAACTCTGAGAGGACGTGGCTACTTCCTGGAGGACAGAGACAGCAGAATAAAGACATGCTGCTTTCTGTTGCTTTGACAATCGTCCCTCTGACCCGACTGAGCTGGAACATGCTGACCATCACGATGCTGCTTCAGGGGAAAGCTTCACTGTCCCTGACAGGAACCATCAGGATCTACTTCCTGTGACGACACACACCCTGCTGTGAACTCCTCTTCATCAGTAAAGTTTTAAATGAGGCTGCGTCGAGCTGAAGCTGAAGCACCACTGAACCTTTTCTGGCTCCGCTCCTCCTCCGACGGCCACATTTCCGACTGCGCCTGAACGCAGCGCTGCAGCGGTGCCTGTCGGGTAGTTGAGTCGCTGCGGATCAGTTGAGCAGCTGGTCTGAGCTGGTCGGAGCTCCGCGTCTCCCCGAGAACAGCCGAGTGTGTAACCGGCGCTTGTGGCGCCTGAGTCGGGCTTCTGGTGCCGGTTTGAGCCGCTGATCCGCCGCGATGGGTCCCAGCTGTGAGTACCACATGATGATGATGATGATGATGATGAAGAAGAAGAAATTTTACTCGCTGTCTGAGTCTGCTGGCTGAGGTCAGAGAAGTTTCCTGCTGGAGGACTAAAGAGTCTGACAGAGAAGAGAAACTTTCAGAGATTTTTCTTGATGTTTGAGGACAAAAATGATCAGAAACGAACATCTTCATCATTTTCTGCTTCAGCTCAGAAAATGTTTGAAGCCCAGAAAGCAGAAAGCGATGATCAAGAGAAGCTCCTGATGGTGTCACGCTGTCGATCGATTGACTGATTGGCGTTATTGATCCGGGTCTGGAGAGCGTGACGGGGGTCTTTGTGTGAGTCTGGTGCAGGTCTGGACTCAGATGTTCAGGTTTCACGGCGTCGCTGCAGGTTTGAAGGTCAGTGGACGCGAGCCGGATCACTGCGGTCTGGTTTGGTGGATGGGGTCTGAAGGTCGGGGGGTCGTGGTCTCGGTCAGATCCTCACAGAAACTTGTGCTAATCGCTGACTCAGCTCATTCTTCTGCCTTCATCAGCGGCTCCTGGCTGAGGAGCACGGTGCGTTCGCGGCTCAAGGAAAACTTCAGCTTCTCTGCTGCTTCATGAAAAAAGAGCAGAAGTGTCTCCGTGTACTTTTACATCACTGCAGTACTGAAGGAAGGTGTGTGGTAAGAGTGGGGTACATGCACCTGGTGCGGGTCGGGGCCCCCGGTGCGGGTCGGGGCCCCCGGTGCGGGTCGGGGCCCCTGGAGGTCTCAGGGTCACTCGGCTGTCGTAAACTTGCAGCTCTGCTGGTCCTCGTCGTGGTTCTGGTCTTGTTGAGGGACTCCAGGTCCAGGTCTGGTTTTGGGGCCCCTGGAGGAGACCCCTGTGTGTGTGGTCTGACGTCATTGTGTCAAATGTTTGAGTTTTTTAACTTCATCAGGACGTCTTCACTGATGACATCAGCTGGTCACATGACATCACAGATCAGTGTGTGTGTGTGTGTGTGTGTGTGTGTGTGTCCACAGAGGGTTTTTATTCCGTGCTGCGTTCACTGACACATTCTCTGAGGTTTCTACATAGTTCTAAATGCGCTGAGTCAGAAGAAGAATGCAGACGAGCAAAGTCACTCCTGCCTTCCTCCTCCTCCTCCTCCTCCTCCTCCTCTGTCAGGCTGCATGTGAATAACAGAGAAAATGAACGAGTGAATGGATGAATGAGTGAAGCCACTGTTACTGTGCTGGAAGGATGAAACCAGTTTCACTTCCTGTCACATGTTAACTTCCTCCTGAGAGACAGAAAATAGAGCTCTTCTCTGTCCGTCTTTGACCTTTGACCTCTTCGCTGTGACGACGGTGACCTTCTCTGAGACACTGAACACAACGCAGCTCTCCCAATGTGCGAGGCTTCTTCATGTGACCTCCAGAAAGCTAAACATCATACATCATAACATGATCTTACATCTGTAACAACAACAACAACAACAACAACAACAATAATAACAACAGTAATAGTTAATCGACTCCTCGTTAAGATGGCAGAAATCCACAGACAACAGACTCAATGACTGTTTTAGGCTCTAAAAGCTTAAAGTGCTTCATATTAATGATTAATAACGAATGAGGAAACTCTCTCTCTCACACACACACACACACGCGCGCACACACACACGCACACACACACGCGCACACACGCACACACACACACGCACACACTCGGTCGTTAAAGTTTTACTGGTCGTCACAGGTCATAAAGCCGAGTGTTAGAACACAGAGACACACCCTTTATGACACTATGTCCTCCATGTTCAGGAAAAGTACTGAAGCTGATACTACAGTAACAGTACAACGAGGAAAATGTAGTATAAGTATAGAAAGTAAAAGTACTGCGTGCAGTAAAGTGTCTCCTGTGTCTGTTGTCCTCTTGTCTCTGGTCTCTGTAGATCATTGTGTCCCCTGTGTCCGTTGTCCTCTTGTCTCGTTCCTGTTGGAGTTGGTTGAGGTGGAGCTCATTTTAAACTAATGATTCTTTTCATTCTGGATCAATCCTCTGATCATTTCCCCCATCGATCGATCGATCGATTGGTGGACTAATCATGTCAGCCGTACTCTCCAGCTCTTGAACACATCACAGCGACCTGAATGCTGCCAAAAGTGAGGCTGCGTGCAGAGCCTGACCTGAACCACAACCAGAGTTCCAGCTGGTTTCTGCTCTTTGTGGTTTAGGATTAGTGTGAACGAGTTTTTCTGACTCCTGGTCTCACTTCGGTTTCACTCCACACTTCTCCTGTTTTCTAGAAACTTAATCAGACTGAAGAACTTTAACCTGACCTGAAGCGTGTGCTCATAAAGCCTTAGCATTAGCATTAGCATGAGTGGATATTGTTCTCAGAAATAACTGTTTTCAGGATGAGGAGTCGACTCTTTGCAGACACGTTAACGTGAACATGTTGTAACCTTCATTATGACGCACCTTCACCTGTTTGCGCTCAGGTGTGCGATCAGGTGACCTCAGTTCAGCAGCTGTCTCGTTGTTAACTTCAGTTTTTGGACACTGGGTCTCTGGACACCGAGGTGTAATGTCCTTTGGTTTGCTCGTCTCGTGACGTCTCTGCTGTCCCAGCTGCACTCCTCCCTGCAGGGAAACACAACATCACGTTTCTCTCTAACAGCTGTTTTCACTCATGAACGATGCTGAGACGACAGATTTTACTTGATGAAGGACAGATGCAGTGTGGGTAACCGTGACCTCGCTCACACACTGACAGTTTGATTATTGATCATTGACAGGCATGTTTCCGAAGGATCAGCGTGAACGTCCTCCTGTCACGATGTGTTCAGAGTCCTCATCAGTCCACTCTCGCCTCGGTCCAGATAACTGTCTCTGCCTGCAGGCGATCCTGTGCAGCCTGCTCTTATTATGCTGGATTTCCGTCTGAAGTTTGTCCTCTGTGTGTCCTGACTATTAACTGTCCGTCCTGCTGAAGGAATCTCTTCATATCTGACTGGAAAAGATGGAAAAATGTGGTGAATCATGACTGTGACATTCATAAGAGAAACAGTTTGATCCTTAAAGATCAGCTAAGCTAACTAGCCAATGCTAACAGTCATATTTAGCTAACAACCTAAAACTGAACTACAAAACATTTCGTCTTCACTTTTAAAACATCTCATGCTCTTTGGCGTCTCCATCAGCAGGACACATATAATGCTAATCAAGTTCACCATCTTAGCTTTGCATGTTAGCATGTTAAAATTTGCTAACTATCTGTAAACACATCGTCCAACTGAGGCTGAATGTCGTCACTTCTGTGGGTGTTTGATCATAAATCAAAGTATTGGACACATTAACACGTTGACCTGATGATGGCGCCGGATGAAAAGACCAATAAAGTTATTCCAGCTCATCCTGAGGAGAACATGAACGTCGATGAGATGTTTCTGCCTGGAACAAAGACAGACAGATGGACAGAGAGACAGATGGACAGAGAGACAATAACATCCACAGAGCTAAAAACTGATCACATGTCAGAGAAGCTAAGCTAACTTGCTAACGTTAAGAGTCCTGCTTCTTCTACTGGAAGTCAAACTAAATGAGCAAACACACCTTTTGTTCATGTTGGCATGACTCCCATCACTCCCTGTTTGTGTGAAATGTGTCAGTTTTAATGCTGTTTATTCACATTTTTCTCCATCGAAAACCTTTTCCTTCAAAGTTTAACAGGCTGATTACGTCTTGTAGGATTACAGTTCTATTCGCAGTAATCCGTCTCGAGCTGATGATGTAAAACAGATAATCAGTTGTCATTGATCAGCTCCACTCAGCCAGTCTGAGATGATGGCGGTTTAAACTGAGAGGTGGCTGATGGGACTTTGGAGCCGTTAAAGTTCTTTTTATCAGAGCGGCTCTCATCAATCATCTACTGTGATGGTTCTACAGTGGACACAGTCTGATCTGCGATCAGTTCAGGGCCATAAAGTCAGTTGAACCATCTGCGCCACAGTTTTTTTATTGGGGTCTATTAAAACTGTCAGACTCCATGTTTATTTAAAAAACTCTAAATCTGCAGCAGAGTTAAAGTTCTGTGACATAAATTTATATTTATGTTGTTTTTAGTCTGTGCTGCGCTCTTATTTTGAAACCTGCAGTTTGCTTGGCGGTTGGTTGTAGCTGATTCAGCTTTCATGCTTTAATTCTTGACATGTAGCTGAAGGTGTTGGTGCCGCTGAGTCTGGACTTCTGGACGTGAGGCGACGACACGTTGACTCATCTGCACCAAAACAAGCACCGAGACGTGCTGGGTTTTTGGACTTTGGACTGAGCCAGGCTAGCTGTTTCCCTCTGTTTTCATTCTTTATGCTAAGCTAGGCTAACTGCACCCTGAATCATTAGAAGCAGATTTCTAATCAGAAAATTTCTGCTTAAAATCTGTCCTTTAAGCAGAAAATGTGTCTGTTTACCAGGCAGGGAGCACGAAAGAGCAGTTGCATTGTGGGAAATGTAGGATCCAGTGTTTTGAGTAAATGTCAGGACGGATGACCTCGTCTGTTATTCATGACATTCAGACGTGTTTCCACATCAAACTGTCCACTAATCACTTCAGTGATGAACCAGCAGCTTCCAGACAGGCAACACACACCATCTGTGTGTGTGTGTGTGTGTGTGTGTGTGTGTGTGTGTGTGTGTGTGTGTTTTGAAGCAGTGTTTTGTCAGCGAGCTGATGAGCTGAGTTTAAAATGGACAGAATGATAAAGTTTGAGCAGGAAGTGGGCGATCAGCTGCTCTTTGATTGATTGCTGTTGTTTGGAATGAACTGACCGTTCTCACCGTTTCCTTCAGCACACACACATCAGCTGATTAACCAGACGTTCATCTCCCTCATGCTTGAGGTCAAGGCTGAGGTCTGCGTCTGATTGGATATCTGCTTCTCTTCCTGGTTCCCCGGTTTCCTGTTTGTGTTTGGCTGAAAGGTCGTGACCTCGTGACCTTCACCTGACGATTGAAAGTTGTGTTGGGCATGTGGACACGCAGAGAGCAGACGCTAACAGGACATGCTGCGTCCACCGATGTGTCTCTGTCTGTCAAAGCTGGACGTGTGTGTGTGTGTGTGGCGTTCAGAGACGTTTGTGTGCGACATGCAGTTTCACCCTCAAATCACCTACAGTCTGTTCGTGCTGTTAGCAGCTGCTGCTAGCTGCTCCCGATAGCTGTTCCTGCTAGCGGCTCCTGTTAGCCGCTCCTGTTAGCTGCTCCTGTTGGCCGCTCCTGTTAGCCGCTCCTGTTAGCCGCTCCTGTTAGCAGCTCCTGTTAGCTGCTCCTGTTAGCCGCTCCTGTTAGCAGCTCCTGTTAGCAGCTCCTGTTAGCCGCTCCTGTTAGCCGCTCCTGTTAGCCGCTCCTGTTAGCAGCTCCTGTTAGCCGTGTGTCTGTGATCCTGAAGGAAAGTTAAAAACAGGATGAGTTCTCAGGGAAGTTCTTGGGAGTCTTTCTTTGTGATTTCTGGGTGGATTTGTGGATGTTTGTTCTGGTTGTATCGGAGATGATGATATCCTCCGGTGAGTCACACCGAATCTAAAAATACGTGTTTCCTGTCTGTTCATTCGGATGAGGATCTGACAGAAGTGTGATTTTTAATGTAGACTGTCGGTTGCTAAGGATTCCCTGTGTGTCACGGCCACTTCCTGCTGTTTTCAGAACACCTTGGTGCACCTGTCCCTGTCACCTGACGTGGTTTCTTTGCTCCAGGTCTGGCCTCCTCGGGAGGTGCCTCACAGTTTGAAGGCCTGTGGTCCAGACGGTCTGTTGGTCTTTAGAGCTTTAAAGAGAAAAGATCTGACTGAGCACCGCAGACGAACGCTTGAACGCCGCCAGGTCGGCCTGCCATCCTGGTCCTGGTGTTGTGGTTGTGACTGGACCACACCCAGCGGTGAGCAGCAGAGACCCAGGAGTCCTTCGCCTCTGACCGTCACAGTATCGCTGTCCTTTCCGCTCCCATTGTTTGTGTCCAGAAGCTTCCGCGATGCCCTGCGACCCTCTTGAAGAAAACAGGTTGTGTGTGAGCGCCGCTGGGCTCCGCGTGGGTTTCCTGAGCCTGCCGCCGGGGCTGCTGGGTATTTATGGAACCAACACCGCTGAATCACTTCCCACTTCACCCTCCACGCTGTGCTCAATTGTGTGTGTGTGTGTGTGTGTGTGTGTGTGTGTGTATAGCTTCCTTAGTTGTGCAGTACTTTCCTTTACAAGTACTGTACATTCACTCTTAGAGAATTTTCTTCTGTGTGTGTGTGTGTGTGTGTGTGTGTGTATCGGGCAGCAGTGGCGTGAGGCTGCAAAACCAACAACATGAACAACATCCGCTCCCACACACACACATTCACACACACACACACACACACACACACACACACAGGCTTACGTTCATTTCCTGGAGACGAACCCTCACCTTAACCCGTCTTCACCCTAAAATTTCAAAGTCTACATTATGAGGACGTTTTGTCCCCTGAGGACGGCGAGTTCTCACACACTGAATCGGACTCGCAGAGGCGTTCACAGAGAAATTTGGACATCTCTCTGGTGTTTCTTGTTGTGCTCGTTTTGGCCTCTTGGGGGCAGCACAGAGTGACGTTGTGTTGGGGTCTCTGGTTGTGATGAACCTTCATCAGGTGAATCTGCAGCAGACAGACTCTGTGGGAGACGAGCTGGTGGACATTTAGCATTTAGCAGCTAAAAGCTAAAGATATTTCCCTCAGGAGCAGGAGGAGACCAAACGCAGAGCTAAAAGAGAGAGAAGAGACATTCATCAGGTGACACAAACACCTGAACCATCGTGTCGTTCTGTAATAAACACCTGTGTAACGTCTCAGGTGATGATGTGTTCATGTTCATGATGTGTGAACGTGACGTCACTGAAAGTTAAACCAAACCAGACGTTCGTGACTGTCCTGCATGTTTGATGTCTTTGTTTTCTTATCAATCACTTTCAGTATTTGAGTCAGTAATCTGTTGAAGATATGTAAAGAAACCTTGACGTCCTGTCTCCACTACTGCTTTCACAAGCGTCCTCTCAGAGGACATTTTGGATGTGATGTCAGATCGGACTGTGTCCACTCGAACAAGTCATTCAGTAACTGAGTATTAAATTCTTATCAGCGTTGGCTCATTGAAAACCGCCATGATAACAATAATTCCTTCATCGCCTGAGGGCAGATTTTTATTTAAGAAGTTTTCTATGAATCATTACAGAGGCCACACAGAGCTGATCTCTGATCAGTGAACACCTGCCGCATGTTAATGTTTCATGACTTTATGTCATAATTGTTCATCGCTGTGTGAATATGTGACTTGAGCGGACGGACGAGTCAAAAGCCTCCTGTTGACCTGCCCTATCTGTCAGTGACGCACTGCACGTCATCAGTATGTCATCAATATGTCATCGTACGTCTTCATATGTCTTCATATGTCTTTGTATGTCTTACATTATGTCCACTCACCTAAAGACCAAAGGTCTGCTGTGTTTAACTCTGTGTTTGCAGTCAGTTTAATATCACTCAGGTTAGTTAACTGCTAACTGAAGCATCTGTATTGTTGCTAGGGTTACCTGTTTAATACACCTTGACCCTTCAGCCAATCAGAAATGAGCATGTTTTGTAGTGATAGCAGAGAGTCGGGTATTGAATTGTGGAGCAGTTTCCTGGTTAAACTTTACCCTGTGGACTGGGTGTCGCTGGGTGTGAGTGCAGTTTCACAGTGTGAGGATCGTTTAAGGGTCTGGGTGCATTCACATGAAGGTAAAACACACCGGCAGCGTGATGCAAGTCAAACACCTTCACCTGCTGTCTGTTGTGTAAGTCGACACACTTGTGCCGTCTTTGATGTGCTAACTGGACACTGTCAAAGCAGCACCTTGATCACATTCATCACCCAGATCAGCAGATCTTCTGCCTGTACGAGCGCTGAACTCCAAAGCGGTGGTTCAGATGATCATGATTGTCATGTGAAAGTGTTGGTATGTTACCACAGCCGTGTCACTGTGTTCATTGGCCATTCATGTCCTGTCACATGTTAAATACGTGTGAGATTCCATCTTGAACTCAGGTGTGATTACCTAATTTTATCCAATCAAATGTGGTTCGGAGTAACAAGTTGTCACCTCCCATCATCATTACACATGAGGTGCAGGGCAGCTGTGGTTCAGGAGGTAGAGCAGTCGTCCTCCAATCAGGAGGTTGGTGGTTCGATCCCTGGCCTCAGCAGTCCACATGCCTTGGGCAAGATACTGAACCCTAAAACCGCCCCCGATGCTGCGCCGTCGCTTTGGATAAAAGCGTCTGCCAAATGACTAATTGTAAATGTAAGTGTAATTGTAATGAGGTGGAAGAAGTGATGAGGATTGAAAGTTCAATTCAACAGAGTAGAAATACTCTGTTACAAGCAGAAGTCCTGCATTTAAAATGTTACTTCAGTAGAAGGTGTGTCCCTTGTCCACCTGGTCCTAAACTGAACCGGACGTCTTTCAGGAAGAGGAGGAGGAGGCTGATGTGTTGCCGTGGTGAACGTACGTCAACACAGGCTGTGTGTTTGGTGTTATCTGACAGGTGGTCATATCGTGTATCTGTCTTATCAGCAGAGTCATTAAGAACTTCCCCCACAGCAGGAACACAACAGGCGTGTCCTTCAGGTGTGTCTCATGTAAAGAAGATATGACGTTTCTGAAGAAAATTAAAAATCTGCAAGTCCTGTTAAATCTCTGAACCAGGACCAGGTTGTTCTGGTGTATGGGGGATGCAGCGTTATGCTGTTTTATGGTGGAGTCAGACTGGTCCACTATGTTAGCAGGGCGTGTAGCATCTGTCACCAGCTGTTTGCAGCTCATGAGAGATGACTGAGGCTGAAATCTCCCATGACAAGAGTTACAGAGTTTGGCTGAGAGTTTTCCAAGGAGGAAACTCGCTCAGCCAGCGAGTGTTGTGCTTCTTGGCCGAGGACTGTGGGGGAATGTAAACACCCACGAGGATGACAGATGAGATTCCTCCTGGGGAGTAATTTTGTCTGCACTCGAGAAAAACTGATTCCAGAATATTTCCGACATGTTCGGGTCAACTCTGGGAGGGCAGCAGAAGCTCAGGGAAGCATGAAGGACTGCAGCTCTGCCTCCTGGTATCAACTCTGCGTTTTGGTTCATTAATAACCAAAGTAATGCCGTCCCTCCTCATCAGATCAAGTGTTCTCCAATTGACTGCAAGCCAACATTGTAAGATTTGCTGAAAGAGTGATTTTGAGCTTTTTGCAGGAACAGGAAGTGATTGTTAGAAATATCTTGGCACACAAACTGAGTTTTGAAGATAATGTTAATTTTGTCTGAGGGAAAACGAAAGAGTGTCCGTTTAATACGTCTTTGTTGACTTATTGGTTTATCGTTTTGTCTTTTTCCACCTTGGTTTGGTTTGGAAACTTCAGCCTGTCCAGCAGAAATAAACTCAACAGTCTTGTCAAAGTGACAGTGGTAAAATTTCAGCTCGTTGATTGATTGATTGATTGACAGATTGATTGACCTCTCTTCCCTCCTTCCCCAGTTTCCTCCCTCCTTGTCCCCCTTCCCCCAGCTGCATCATGCCCATCCTCAAAAACCTCCCAGTGCGCCTGAAAGGCGGCGGTCCAACTCTAGAGAACGCTTTGATCTTGCGCAGGATGAGCCTCAACATCACCCCCCACCATCACCATCACAACCCCTTCGACAACGAGGATGACGGCATCCACGGCAACGGTGGCCATGGCAACCACTGGTCACCCGGCAGCTCTCTCCTTGATGGCGATGGGCCGAGGGACCGCAACCCGTTTGAGGATGAGGAGGATGAGAATGAGGCTAACGAGGGGAAAAGGGGAAGTGGAGGTGGAGGCGGAGGATCAGGGAAGGGAGCATTCAAATTCAAGTCCCCGCTGAAGACTCTGGGAAAGCTGGGGAAGAACCTGAGGATGTCGGGGAGGAGCAAAGGAAGCGAAACACCCTCCCCACAGGGGTCGCTGCACGGCACGCCTTCACCTGCAGAGAAGAAGAAGAGGGGGAGGAGAAGCTCTGAAGGAAGTTTGTTGAGGTAAGCAAGGATGAAAGCTTGTTGAGATAAAGACAGATGATTGGGGCTTGTTGAGGTTCACACGGGCAGGAGTACTTCAAGTACATTGAGCTTTTTCAGGTAACATGGGATAAGGGGAGTTTGTTGAGGCAAAGAGGGATGATGGGGCTCGGTTGAGATGAAAAGGGGAAAGGTAGTTTGTTGACGTACAAGACATGGTGAGAGTTTGTCAAGGTAAATAGGGACAAGGTAAAGTTGGAGTGAGGTTTAGAGAGTGTGGACGTTTAGTGGGACACAGGTACCTTGTTGAGGTAAGGCAGGATGACGAGTTTGTTGAAGTAAGAAACATGAGGATGGTGATGGTGATGGGAGTTTTAAAGGTAAAGACGGATGATGGAGGTTTGAGGAGATAAAATGTGATGATAGCAGTTCGTTCTCTCTTCGTGTCCCTGCAGGTTTGCGGGGAAGTATCGTGACTCCCGTAAGGAGTCTGTCATCAACGGTGAGCTGAACTGTTCGGAGAGCGAGTGTGACTCCACCAGCCGTCGCCTGTCCTTCATGAAGATGGTGGGTTTGGGTAAGCTGAAGAGGGAGTCCATGAATGATCATTCATCCCAGGGCCCAGAGGAGCAGCCGGTGCAGGAGGAGGTGGTGGATGCTGTCAAACCCAGAGAGCCGCTGTCAGGTAAGAACATGAACAGGACATAACTCATTTCCCGTTAAGCAAATTAATTTCCATCAGCCAGCCCACATGGAATCGATGACTGTGTGTAGACCAGGTAGAGAACTGATCTTTGACATCTACTCTTTGACCTTGACATCAAGGAAACACCAGCTCAGCACACCAGCAAGTGGGGATTGACAATAATGGCTTTCACCCAAGGAAAACATAGACTCAGAGCCTGCAGATGGATGCTGGGTGGAGCTGGGCTGTTGAAATGCTATATGAGAACATGGTGATCACAAGTTATTACTGAGCATGCTCAGTGCACCCACAGTCTGACCTGTTGGTCACCGAGCAGCTCCACTGGAGCACCTATGGGGGTCAAGGGCACCTCAGTGGTGGTTTTTCACGGGTCCACTTGGCAAGAACCAACCCGGGACCTGAGCTGGACAGGGTCCAAATTAGTTTTGGATAGGGTCCAACATTTTAGACCTGTGAAGACCCCTCGTTACGACCTCCTCCCATACACAATCACTTGTTTTTAATGTGAACCCCCTCTCTCTCTCCTTCTCTCTCCCTCTCTCTCTCCTTCTCTCTCCCCCTCTCTCTCCTTCTCTCTCCCTCTCTCTCTCCTTCTCTCTCCCTCTCTCTCTCCTTCTCTCTCCCTCTCTCTCTTACCCTCTCTCCTTCTGTTAAAGTTGTCATCCAGTTTGTTTTCATACCACCCTGAATGATCTTATCAAAGTCAGCCGACATTCTGCAGCTATTTTAGACCCCGACACCGACAATGGACAGTGGAAAGAGAGAGAGACAGAGAGAGAGAGAGAGAGAGAGAGAGAGAGAGAGAATGAGACATAGAGACAGAGAGAGAGACATAGAGACAGAGAGAGCGGGACATAGAGACATAGAGACAGAGACAGGTTTGAACAGATAGGTTGGTGAAAGTGAGCTCAGGTGGTTTTGTTGAGATGCTGTGATTCTCCCGGAGTTTCCACAATGACTGAAATGTTTTTGGGAAGTGTGTGTGTGTGTGTGTGTGTGTGTGTGTGTGTGATATTATAAGTATTGGGCCGGTCCTGGAAACTTTCTAAGGGCGTCTATTGTTTATCGTACCCTGTTTACTCGCTGTTTTGTCATGGATGATTCTAGTGTGTGTGTGTGTGTGTGTGTGTGTTTGTGTGTGTGTGTGTGTGTGTGTGTGGTGTCCGTTCCTCCACACCCTTGTTTACATGTTAAATGACTTATTCTGCTGTATGATTCCCACTGTGTCATCTGTTCCAGTAGTTCCTTCAGTTCCTTCTCGATCTTCTCGAGCTCCTTCTTCCTGATGTCACTGTCGTCTGGGATCATCACCTTCATCGCAGCTGGCCTCCTCTGCTCCTCATCAAACACCACCATGTCTGGTTGATTAGCTAGCAGCTGTTTGTCAGGCTGGACCTTGAAATCCATCAGGATCTTAGCTTTGTTGTTCACTTGCAGTGGTGTGGCAGAGATGTTCCTGTACTCTATCCCAGACTCAGTGAACGCCGTCCCATCTACAATGTGCTGAACTGTCTCAGGGGCATCTGTGCACAGTCTGCACCTTCGCTCATGTCCACTATGTTAAGATATGCTCCTTTTTTCATCCTGGATTATGACTCTGAAGCTCACTAATCCTGGTCTGCCCTCATTTTGGTGCTCACAGAGCTTCAGGGTGCTGGACCTTTGGTGGGACCGTCCATGCATTGTGAGGAGCTTTCTTGTCTTGACATCAGTGGCATCTGTTTCCTCCTGTGGTCAGCTTTATATTCCAGCTGGTGGGGCATACCTGTTGATGACTTGGGTCTTATTCCTGTCACTGAGGCGCCTTCTCAACATCTGTCTCACCCTCTGAAGGTATTTCTCTATGGCTGACCTCCTTTCATCCTCATCATGGTTCCCTTTGGCCTGTGGGATATCCAGGTAGCTGGTAGCTTGTAGCTGTCCTGTATGTCTGGTGTCCTGCATTCTGGTAACTCCACCCCTTCAGTCCTGATCACCTTCCGCCTCTTTAACACAGTTAAAATGCGGCCACACTTTCTCCCATATGCCCTTCCAGTCTTGCTCAGTCTGAGCTCCTGATGGGTCTGGATGGGTCTTTGGAGAACAGGCCTCTGCTTCTCTGGTGTACCTCTTCAGCCCAGCAACCAGATCTGTGAGTCTTTGTTTAGTCGTCTCTAGAGCCTCACCTGTCTGTCATGACGCCCTCTGCACGTCTGTTAGGTGACTCGTGCCCCTCCGAGCTTTCTTAATCTTGGATTCCAACCTTCTTCTCTGTATGCTGCAATCTTGATCTAATACCTGAGTCTCTCCAGGACTGTCAGAGTTCATTGATTTCTGTGATGGTGGTGGTGAGAAGAGCTGTGTTGACGTCTTTTGGAGTCTCATCCAGGGATTAATTGCGCTCAGTCTGGCCAGTTTTCATCTTCAGCAACACGACGATAAAGATTAACACTAAAAACATCTGCATCGCCTGAGTAGAAAGTGACATCTTCAGATATTTTGTTTTGTCTGAGTCCAAAACCGAAAGAGTTTCCTGTGATATGAAACAGAAAAAAACAGGAAATACTCACTGTGAGAAACTCATACCGGATGTTTGAGGCTGGTTCCGACATCAGCGTTGATTAGATAAGAACTTATCACCTTTTCGTTTTAACTTCAATAAAGATTTATGATAACGACTTTTAAAAACTCCAAACTCTCAACATGAATTACTGTGAACGACGTGACCACCAACAACAAGACGAACAACAAGAGAAGCCGCTCGTCAGTCAGAACGTCCGACTTTAACTTCCAGTTTTAAATCTCATCTTGTGATCGGTTTATTTCCTGGACAGCAGTGAAAACATCACTCATTCATTAAATATGTGATTGTGATGAAGCTTTTGTCTGACACCACAGTTCTTGGACATGTGGTGTGACAGAAAAAGCTTGAGAACCACGTTTTGGGTGCAGCTGTAATTAAAGGGAACATGTTGCATCAGTGTCTGACTCAGCTGTCGGCTGTTATTACTGCAATCACACACAAACACTGGAGCTCTGTAATATCACTGAGTTAAAGGGCAAAGGTGGCTTCTACTCAGAGACTGAATTAGAGGTCTTCATGGGTCCACCAGGCTGTCCATCGGGGACCAGAGTCCTGAATCCAGTTCTGCTAAACGTTCTCTGCTGTTTGTAATAGAACAACCACACAAAGACTCGGCTCAGAGAAAGTTCTGGATGTTCAGACGAGGGTTTGTTTTCAGGTGGTGTTAAACCACCATATCAGCAGATCAGGTGTGTGTGTGTGTGTGTGTGTGTGTGTGTGTGTGTGTGTGTGTGTGTGTGTGTGTGTCATTGTTTAACAGGAGTTAGAGCTGTTTGTACCTGCATCATGGTTATGTACCATTTAAACACACACACACCTGTAGTGCTGGTCAGGGTCAGACTGATGTTATCTGACGCAGGTAGGCTCAGGTTGCTCCTGAGATGGAGCAGGAGTCATGTTCACCAAACCTGCTGAGGCTAAAGGAGCTGCTCCCTGTTAGAGGAGAAACTATTGAAAGTCATGATTTCACGGGTGTCTCTGAATTATCCAGTAAAGTTGCTGCTAGCTGTCGTTCAACATGCTGGAGTTTGATGTCAGATACAAAATACTGAACAGGATTCACCTTAAAGCAGAACCACCCGCAGCTACAAACCAACAAGAGTCCAGGGTGAATGATAAACATGACAGTTACTCAATAAAACAGATTTTCTGTTGCTTCAGATGTTTCTCCTCAATGCTGACCACGTGTACTTCACGTAGCGAGATAAGCAGCATAAGCAGGGCCTGATCCAAGCCAAGCCTGAGCCAGCCCTAACCATAAGATTCATCAAGAAGGAAAGTTTTAAGCCGACTCTTAATGTAGAGACAGTGTCTGCCTCCCGGACAAAGACTGGAAGATGGTTCCACAGGAGAGAAGCTTGATAGCTAAAGGTTCTGGCTCCTGTTCTGCTTCTGAATTTAGGAGCCTCAAGTAAGCCTGTAGTCTGGGAATGCAGTGTTCTAGTTGGGTAATAAGGTACTATGAGCTCTTTAAGATAAGAAGGTGCCTGGCCATTTATGGCTTTGTAAGTAAGTATGTTTTGTCAGTTTTGTCCAATCAGACACCTGCACATCAAACAAAATCAAACACCTGTACACTATGTAAAATAAATAACTGCACAGCTGAAAGAAAATCAAACACATGCAGAGTAAAACCAAACACCTGTGCACAAAAAGGTAAAACACTTTAAGTCCCGGCAAAGATCAAAACTAAACCAAACATCTCTTAGAAAACCCATTAAAGTACATTTTGAGTAAACATGTTTTGTCACTTTCCGCCGCCGCTCGGCGTGTTGTTGGACGCACCTCCAGGCTGAGGTCAGGTGTATCGGAGCGTTTGGCCTGTGTTTGACTTTGCTGCTGCTGATTGTTTTCTTCATGCATTCTGGCTTCTTAAATCAGCATGCAGAGCTGAAAGCTAAGCTAACAGATACACATCAGCCGCTTTGCACAGGAGGAATGCAGCAAAGCTCAAACACCATCAACACGACCATCAACACCCTCCGTTCTGCATGAGCAGTAGATGAAGAGACGTCCGTTTGTCCTCCTGCACACTGATGATTATCAGCCAACGATGTCTTCTGAGATATCGTTAAATAAATAGAAATGCAGGTGTTTTAACATCATCATGTTCACCTGATGAAGTCCACGCTGTGCTGGAATTATTTTCAGAAGATTAAATAATAAAAGGACTAAATATGGACTGTTTAACTCAAAATGTGTTCAGAAAGGTTTCATTTAGACACACAGCAAGACAGAATGTGGACATTTAACGTGGACGTAAAAAACACTGATGGTCTGTGTCAGAGTCTCAGGAAACATGTCCGACCTTCTCAGCACTGAATCTGCAGCCTCATAGACTCTGTCTCTCTGATGTGTCTTCTTCTGCTGTCTCTGATGTGTCTTCTTCTGCTGTCTCTCTGATGTGTCATATGAAGTTGTGGTGTGATGAGACGTACAGAACTTCATCATCTGCGTAGAAACTCATCCATAATGACGAATCTCCACCCAAACGTGTTTCCTGTTAAACGCGGCATCGTAAATCTTTGAGTCATTTGATGCTTAACACGTCTGACACACACACACACACACACACACACAGACTGGAGACACATAGATGGACGAATGAAGGACTGGACTCACTTTGACTCAAAAGCCTCCTGCTATACCTTCACCAATACTGGGGCCAGAATGTCTTGGTCCTGTAGCAAAGACATATTCATTCTCCATCTAGTACTCTTACCCATATCTGATCCTGTAGTCATACACAGTTCCACCTCTGCATGATCTGTAACAGCAATAGATCGTATATCACAACTAACTGCACTGTTTATTAAGGGGCTTGCAATTAAAAAGAAATCTATTCTGGAGTGTGATCTATGACAATGAGAAAAAAACGTATATTCCTCTCTCGAGGATTAGTGAGTCTCCATGTCCACTCTTAACATGTGGACTGCTTCCCTGTCTTTAGTCATCAGTGGACCCTTAAAGCGACTTTTGTCTAAGACAGGGTCCATCACTTGATTAAGGTCTCCTGCCAGTGTTATTTGCCCATCCATTTTTCCTAAAACCTTATTCACCTCATGAAAAAAGTGGGGATCCCCTTTATTTGGTGCCTCACCTGTGAGCCCTCTATTAACGCCTGCACACATATCATTCGTCCCTCTGCATCTTTGACCTCTTTAAGCAGCACAAATTGTTTGTTTCTATTGATCAAAATCATGACCCCGTTGCGTGAACTTGAAAGTGAGCTATAAAAAGCATGTCTCACCCAACCAGTTTTAAACTTTTCCACCTCCCCCTCATTGAGGTGGGTTTCCTGTATGAAAGCTATGTCTGCCTTATTAGTCTTCACATATGATAGAATTTTACGCCTTTGGCTGGATTTCCACTTCCATTAATATTCCAAGACACGTACTTAATACATCTCCTGGTCATAATTGTTCAAATATCTCTCCATAATCATGTCTACAACGCTATGCATGTTCGAGATGTCCACACCTATTGGCATCACTCTTTGAGGCCCTGTACTTTGCAACAACATGAACATATAACCTGGAAAAGGAACATTTCCAATACTAAACAAAAAAGAAGAAAAAATAACTAAACTAAACCAAAATTCAAGTCAGACAACGTCTGACAGTCCTGAAGCTGTCATGTGCAGCTTTAAATGTCCAACAGAAAAAAGACCTTATCTGGTCCGTGGGTTGGCGCTCCTCCCGCCTGTGATCCCGCGGTGGAGCTCCCCCCGACATTATCTTCATAACATGCGTGGGCTCTTGAACGCAAACATGCATCAGCTCACCTCCCTCGTTGGATGTTCAACCTTCGTTGTCGTTGATGAATTTGTCCGCCGCCGTTGCTGTGGTGAAGCTCATGTTTTTCCCCTCCCACTTTAACCACGGCGTGGCCGGGTAGGCCAGTGTGACCTCCACCTCCATCTCCTGAAGCTTGTGCTAACTCTTTCGTCATATCAGGGAACACCGACAGCCAACATCGTTCCCATTTGAAGCCTCGTTTTTCTTTTGCCACATTTATCACTTTTTCTCTCGCAGACTGTCTCAGGAACCGTATGAGCACTGGTCTCGGCGGTCGATCTGGGTCCGGCGTAGATGCGAACAGCCGATGTACTCTCTTGATTTCAAACTCAGCAGCGTCAGCCCGAGCTCCCAGCCCCTCTCCTAGAATTTTCTGAACACAGCTCAATAATGTCCCATTGGTCCCAAATGTCTCCTTCAAGCCCACCAACCTCACATTGTTCCTTTTGCTGTGATTCTCCATAGCTTGAATGCGCACCCACATAGCATCCATTAGCTTACTTTTCTTGTCCTCGTCACTGTGTGACGGCTCTGCAGCTTCCTCCAAGTGCGTAATGCGTGTCTCGGCTTCCAACAATCCTGCATAGCCGTCACTGTCGTTTTCAACTCCGTCGTAGTCTCCTTAATAGTCGAGACATCCGTCGCGACGCTCGGCAGCGTGGCGCTCATTTTAGTAATTTCCGTGTACAAAGTGTCGAGGCAGGGAGATGGGTCACCTGTGGAGCCTTCCTCCTCACGCTGGGGGCTTTTCCGGGTCGCCATGCGGCCCTTGCTTTTAAAATACTTCGACGACGACATTTCGCCTTTTTTCGATTGTTTCGTTCCAATAACACAACGCCAACACTATATTTTTTGAAACGGAGGTGAATCTTAATCAAATTCGGCCTGTATTTTAAAATAATTTACCACTTTACATGTCGGGGAGTGAGCGTCCCTAGGCAGCCGCCATCTTGTTTGCTGTACCCACGTAACTCCCCCGTAGAGTTTATCTTTGAGGTGAAGAGACGTACGGCAGCGATGTCTCAATGTTCTTCTCACAGACACACACACACACACACACACACACACTCAGTAGGTGTACACCGTGGAGTGTGTGTGTGTCTTTAATCCATGGTCATATTACACAGCTCAGACCAGCAGCAGCTCTGCAGGCTGTGTGTCGGCGTGTTGCTGCAGGTTTCAGGCAGAAGGTGAAATATGAAACAGGACGTCCACCTGAAAGACTCTAAACTCTGTAAAGTCGAAGCAGCAGTTTGTCCTGGTGTCTCTGCAGTGATGTGAGACTGATGACAAACACTATTGGAAGGTAGATTTCTGGGGGGTTACATCTGCCCCATGATGTTAGCGAACGAGCTAGCTCAGAAGACAAAACACGTACATGAGACTTTGAAGATAAGATCTGGCTTCAAACACGTCACCTCAGTTTGTTTGCATCGTCTTCCATCTTCATGTTGACTTTGTTTATCTGTCCATTGAACTGGTCTCAGACTCTCCTGACGGCTTGGTGAGCTGTTGAAGAGGCTTTCTTCAGTTGCATAACTCCACTCAGCCGATAAGAGGCTCGTGTTGAGGCCTGTCAGGAACAGTCAATGATTAGCGCGTCCTCCTGCAGCCGATGAAGGTCTGAACAGCCATAAAACTATTTCTGACCAGCTATCAGCTGCTGGACGGCTTCCTATCAGAGACCACAGAGGCTGGAATCCTGCATCCGACACTTTGAGGAGCTTCAGACAGAAATACAACAAATAACTTGTCCAAACAGGTTTATGTGAACTTCATGTCTCTGACGTCTTGTTTGATGTGTGATTTGGATGATTTTATATTTTTCATATGGGCCGACCTTCCAGAAGTTTCAGTATTTTTTCTTAAACTGCTATTTTTACGTGTTTCCGCCTTCTGGACGCTGCCTGTTTGTGTCTCTGCGTTGACCCGTCATGCTTCACCTTTAAGGTGACGTACATCTTTGCAGGACGTTGCACTAATTTTCCTTCAGTAACATAAAACACAAAATACATCAGAAACTTGAAAAACACCAGTAAAGTCCTCTTCTGAGGCCACTTGTGTACATTTGTGTCCTGTTTGAGTTCACTGGTATTGGCCCTCTTTTTTCCCAGTTATTAAACCAGTAGAAATGCTGTGATTATTGTAGACTGGTGTTGTAGAACATCAAACCACCAGAGGTCTTAAGCTTACATCCATGACAGAAAAGCACTGAACTGCACATGAAAGGAAAAGAGAGGCAGGTGAGTACACACAAAGAGACGAGGAGTTCGTCCGGAGGAGGTGCAGAGGAGGAGCGTTCGGTCCAGCTGTGTCTGCAGGGAGCTGCACAGTCCTCCTCGAACTCAGTCTAATCTCACTGAGAGCGTTTACTCACTTCCTGCTGCTGCTGCTGATGTTTTATAGACTGAGCCAAAGCGAAGGACAGACGACGCAGATGAAGCAGATCACTGATTGGTTGATTTGTATGAAACCAGCTGTCTGCAGGTGAAAGACTGTTTCTGGATTCACTTCAGGTCATCACAGTGAGGCAGGGAGTCAGTGAGTGGAGACTCGTAGCTGAGGACAGCAGGCGAGGCACGAGGGGCAGGGGACAAACTCAAGAGGACACAAGACTTAAATTACAAACACTCATAACGCTGGTGAAAGAGATTAAGATTAAGATTAAGATTAAGATCTTTACTTTATTCATCACCACACAACATGTACACGCCATGACTTCTGGTGAAATTATTCCTCCGCCTTTATCCCATCCTGGTCGTCCTTCCTCCGTGGCAGACCAGGAGCGCTGGGCTGCCAGCCGACAGCAGCACCCGGGGACCAGTTCCTTTGTCACCGTTGGTCAGGTGGTGATCTTCTTGCATGTTTTTGGTGGGGTTTTTTATGGAGGATACTCCAGGTGAACACGGGGAGAACATGCAAACTCCACACAGAAAGGCCCTTTTTCCTAAAGGGCAGCGGGCACTGAAGGCACGGAGGAGGACGAACCCGGGACCTTCTAGCTGTGAGGCTTGTGCCACTCAAAGGAAAGGACGACCAGACCGCCGAGCAGCACAAACAACCTGACCTCAAGTCCTCCTCAGTCCTCCTCAGTCCACAGTCTTTATACTGTGCTGATTGTGACGAGTCCCAGCTGTGACGGAACGTCTCGTCAGCCTGGAGGACCACACCCACAGCCACACCTCCACAGTCACAAGGACGCCAGACTGTGGTCCATGGTGGAATGAGAGAAAGAGAGAGACCAGAGACAAGAGGACAACAGACACAGGGGACACAATGATCTAAAGAGACCAGAGACAAGAGGACAACAGACACAGGAGACACTTCACTGCACGCAGTACTTTTACTTTAATACTTGAAGTAACACTTTCAGTGCAGGACCTTTACTTGTAGTGTAGTATTTTCAGGGTGCAGTATTAGTACTTTATTCAAGTACTGGACGTAGTTTGTATGAAGGAGACGCTGTGGACCAGCAGAGAGGAGAAAAATGTGAAAGCAGAGCTCAGATTACAGTCTGCACACACTCACACAATACTGCTACTGTTCACACACACACACACACACACACACACACACACACACACACACACACACACGTGTTTTTTTTGTGTCCTGCAGCCGTACCCTAACCCTAACCATCAGCCCTCTCTGTCTGTGCCTAACCTGACCTTACCTGACCGTGACCCTGTCCTCAGTCTGCACTAACAGTTCATCACTCACATTAAGGGGACCTGCATTTGTCCCCATAAGACAGGTGAGTCCCCACAATGTGACTGTGTACACAGATTTTTGTCCCTACAGTGTGATAATACCTGGTCACACACACACACACACACACACACACACATCACAGATGCTGTGTGTTCTTTCCTCAGGTGAGTCAGAGCAGGTAAAATCTTCTGACTCAGCAGTTTCGTCTTCTTCGTCGTCGTCTTCACACTGAGAGTTCAGACGTCAGATCAACGTTGACGGTTTTCACGTCTGTTGAAGCTGAAGAGCCGGTGAGGACCAAACCAGGTCCAGGTCCAGAAAACTGGACTCAGACTCATCAGGTCCAACAAACAAACATGTCCCAGATCAGCTGCAGCCAACAGGCGTGACTCATGGAGGCTTCAGGCTGGAAACACTGACCAGCTCACAGCAGCAGTGTGTGATGTTCGATCAGGGACAAAGAGGACCAGACTGTGACTCAGGACGACTGCTGACGGCTGGTTTTCAGGGCGTCTGCTCACCTGAAGTCACATGATCACATCACATGCTCTGTGACAGCGTTTCAGGAAGGACGACGACCATCAGCACAAAAACAAAAGATTTACACACATCACACATCACGAGGCATTCAGGAGGAAAAGGAGGGCTGGACTTGACAGCAGTGGAGGAGGAGGAGGAGGAGGAGGAGGAGGAGGAG
>JBBMOE010000027.1:8429657-8460339 GCA_037975065.1 Chaetodon trifasciatus | reverse complement strand
TGTGTGTGTGTGTGTGTGCTTCCTGCTGTCACAGTGTGTGTTATCTGGCTGCTGCAGTGCTTCGCTGTGGTGACTGACTGAGTCGTGTTTCCTCTCTAATTATTCTCTCTGCTTTCATGTAAACTTCATTTTGACGTTCTTCTAAATCAGACGTGAAACACGTCGACGTCGTTCAGTGTGACATCACTTCCTGAGGAGATCATTATCTCTGATCTTCCGGAAAAAACCTCCAGAGATCCACTGACACATTCAGACAGGAATAAATGAGCGCTCAGGGGGAGACAGGAGCTCGCTGTGGGTGTGGTTATGACTGGGGTGGAGGTAAAAACGAGCTCTGGACCGGAACAGACGGAGAACGTCACCACGCGCTGACTGACGTAGATCCAGTCTGAAGGCAGCTGAGCCTCGTCCTGGACTCACACTGCGCCGACAGTCTGTGGCCTCTCTGAACGTCTCTCTGGATGACGTCATCACTATGGGACGTTCCCGCTCTGCTGCAGTGACATCATCAGCTGACATCACAGCCCTGACAGTCAGAGAGGATCCTCCCTGATCAGCCTCAGAGTGACGACTGTAAACACTGACCTCAGACCAGCCCTGCAGACTCTGGAGGATCACACAGTAAACTGACTGTCTGAGGGACAGTTTGCTGGACTGTTTGTGGGACTGTTGGACTGTTTGTGGGACTTGTTATTGGACTGTTGTACCATTTGTCCCTCGAGGAGGACTGACAGGACACCCTGCTGTAGTTCCAGTCAAATCCTGCTCACAGGAACCTCGAAGGCCAGTCGGAATAAAAAGTGTTTTTCTTGGCGGAAAGCCAAAATCAGATCACACAACAGAACCAGATGTGGGAAAAGAACCATTTAAATTTGGGTCAACATATTTCAGATCCAAGTGTGAAGAGCTGCGAGCGAGAGACGAGACAGTTGGACAGAAAGCAGTTGACTGGAGTGAACTCTGATCTCTGGAGGGTAAACGTAGCTTTGAACCAAACACTGAAGCTCCAGCAGCTGTGGACTATGTTTCCCCAACGTGGACCATCAGTGGTTCTTTGAGAACCTCTGGCTCCGTCCCTCTGTCCCTGAGGGCTGCTTTGAAGTCCAAATCAAGTGAACCCACGTCCAGAAAGCTGTCAAGTTGGGGTCGGCAGCTGTTGATGCTAATTAGTCAGAAGAAAGAGATTCAGAAACACCAGAACAAGAAACCAAAGACTTCACAATCTTTAGATTTTCTGCTGATGTCAGTGGTGGAGGAACAATCCCCATAGACCCCATAAATCCCCATAGACCCCCATAAATCCCCATAGACCCCCATAAATCCCCCATAGACCCCCATATCAAAATAAACATGTTTAACGTGCAGAGGTCACAAACAGTTTAGACAGAAAGCCATCTTAAACAGAATAAAATTTTGTCCTGTAAAATATAAAACACGTTTTCATATCACTCAGAAATGTAGTGTAATACACATGTATGAGTACATGAGTGTAGTACTAGTACGGTGTTTAATGTACTTCTGCTGAACTAGTGAAGGACTAAACTTTAACTTTATTTCAAACTTTAAGGGTTTATTCTTCACTGAGAAACTTTTTTTTGGTCTTGTGACCCTGAAAATGACCAGATGTTAATCAGCTGTGACTTTTGGAAAGAAAGGCTTTTGATTGGCTGATCTGATCTGAGCCGTTGATTGGCTGA
Organism: Chaetodon trifasciatus; assembly: GCA_037975065.1. Classification (NCBI taxonomy): domain Eukaryota; kingdom Metazoa; phylum Chordata; class Actinopteri; order Chaetodontiformes; family Chaetodontidae; genus Chaetodon; species Chaetodon trifasciatus. The sequence goes on along the minus strand of JBBMOE010000027.1, from coordinate 8,458,642 downwards.
GTGGAGCCAAAACAAACCTTTAATGTCTTTTGTCCCTTTGTCTCCTTCAGTCCTGGAAATCCTGCAGCTGGTGAAGAAGCGAGACCTCCTCCTGGCCGACGCTCACATCCTGGAACTGGAGCAGGAGTGTAATGAGTCTGCCGCGGCCGAGCGGGGCGCCACGCCGCAGCCGGAGGACGCCACCAGCTCCAGCGTCAAAGACGGTGGGCGAAGGAAGGCGAAGGATGTGGAGCTGCTGTACGAGGAGCTGCAGAAGGAGCTGTGGGCCGTGGTCAGGGAGTCTCTGCGATCCCCGACGGCCGGGCCAAACCTGGGCCTGGTGGTTCAGGTGAGTCCTGACTTCTCATTTGTTCTCAGAGCGTTCTGTAACCAGGAGGGCCCGCCCTGCTCATGGTGGGTGCGCTTGATTTTACCCCCAGAGGCACAAACTGACTGTGTTCCAGTAAGGAGAGGAAATGTCATGAACCGGGTAACAGGTGTCAGCTGACCTCACCTGTCTGTCTGAGTGTGCAGGTGCTGCAGCAGGAGGAGCAGGCCGATAAAGACTGGGCCCTCAGTGAGGCCGCGGCCCCCGGGGGCCCGAGGCCCCGCCAGCTGAAGCAGAGGTGGAGGGAGGCGGTGGAGGAGGCCGCAGACGGTTCTCTGCCTCAGAGAGCAGAGTTCACAGCCGGAGAGCTGGACGGATACCTGGACCGGCTCCGAGCCCGGGTGGTGGAGGACCTGGGGGCCGCCAAGAGGAACGTGGTGTCCATCTACCCTGAGGAGTACCAGCCCTTCCAGGTGAGGACACACCTGGACATGACAAGGCTCTTCACCCGCAGCCTCATCCAGTGACGCAGAATCAGTACTGAACCAATTTCTTTAAAGTTAATTAACCTCATTTTAAACCTCATTCATTCATTAATTCATTCATCCATCCATCCATCCATTCATTCATCCATTCATTGATCCTCTGAGTCTCTTCAGTCTTTATCGTTATTGATCACCTGAAGACGAAGCAACTCATCAAATGTCTCCACGTTGTCCTTCAAACTTCAAACCTTCATCCACGATCACCTGACGCTGCACTTTGACCTTTGACCTTTGACCTGTCAGGTGTACGTGCAGAGCTACCACCAGGCGGTTTCTAGGCGACTGCAGGCCATCACTGACAATCAGCTGGAGATCACAGACATCTACTCGCTGCTGGACTGGCTGCACAATATATACAACAGGTACACACACACACACACACACACACACACTTACTGTCTGAATGTGAAATATTACTGAGCCCAGCGGAGCCGGGGCCTCCTCTGCACCTTGAGCCGTCCTACAGGAGCTCGCTTCAGTCCCTGGTTCCTGAGTTCCTGTAGAGGTTCTTGGTCCCCAGAGAGACTTCCTGCGTGAACAGCAGGTTGTTTATGTGTGTGTTGATCCAGAGACGTTCTGGGGACGGTGTGCATCACGAGTCCGTTCAGCCGCTCTCAGCTCAGTCCTCTGCTGCCTTCAGACGCTGTGGACAGACTGGAGCTGGACTGTCTCAACTCTGTCAGGGTGAGACAGACACACACACACACACACACATTCAACTCAACTTTACTGACACAGTGCTTTAGACACGACGAAGAAAACAGAGAAGTGAGGTTAGCACAACGCTACGAGCTGCACATCAGCTAAGGACCGGATGCCACTGCATGTTTTTGATTGCACACCAGATAGCAGACGTTGATTTGTTCGGGGGGGGGGGGGGGGCATTATTCTGCTGCAGCGCTGCTTCTGATGGTCTGTTGCAGCCAAAGAATGTCCTAGAGCTCATGGGTAAATGTGAGGTGAGTTTGTTTTGATGCCCGGGTTCTCCCGTCGCAGGCTAAAGTGACCACAGAGCTGAGTCAGGTCCTGGACGAGGAGGAGAAAAGGTGGTTGGAGTCGCTGCACATCGAGGAGTACGAGATCACTCTGGCCAAGACTGTCATACAGGTACACGCCGCCCCCCTCGGTTACCATGGTTACTGCAGGTGTGGGTCTGAGCTGACGGGTCCAAACACGTCACAGCTGTGGTTAGTGCTTCCTGTCGGTCAAGGTTACCGAATCAGACTTCAGTGTTACATAACGCTGCATTTCATGGTGTTTGGTACACTGATTGTTTTCTGAGTCTTTCCTTCAACTGCAGCCAAAGTCAACACCGAGCACTTCCTGATCGCTCACACACACACACACACACACACACACACACACACACACACACTCTGACATTATTCATTTCCAGTGAACCAGCTGCTGTCCTCTGGTGGCCAAAGTGGAACAAGGTCAGGCCGGGACAGTTGAAAGGGCCAGTGAAATGGACCGAGTGTCCATGAACACACCTCCACCTGAACTTCGTCATCACATGATGACATCATTTGATGTCACGTTGACAACAAAGTCTACATCGTGTTAAACTTCTGGCTGCAGCAGGTTTTAAAGTCTCCTCAGGTTGATTTTAGTAGAAGTTCGTCCAGAGTTCACTGAAGTCCTTCTGACTCTGCTGTTGTTTCAGAGGCTGCAGGTGGATCTGGAACGTTCTGCCTCCATCAACAGCAGTTTGGGCTCCAGAGTGGCTCAGTGCAGTCTCAACGGCCTGGCCGACTTCCTGTACAGGTGCGCGCAGGTGTATGAGCTTTGTTTAATGCTGCAGAGCTTGAAAAAGATCAGGATCCTGATTCTTGTGTTTGTGACTCTCTCGTTTTAGTTTCCAGCGAAAGGTTGAGATGTTTCATGAGGGGATGCAGAGCGGCATGTTCGGAGACAACGAGGACGGATATGTGTCCAAAACCATTGCCCTGGTCAACTGCTGTCCTCCATTCAGGTACAAACAAACAGGAAGTCTGTTTTCTGAGACCTGTGGTGTCAACACACGGACTGAGGTCCTCACTGAGGGGGTGTAGAATCAGGGTTCCCATTTATTAATGCATGTGTGTGTGCATGTGTGTGTGTGCGCGCGCGTGTGTGTGTGTGTGTGTGCAGAGGTTTCGTGCAGCGTTGTGCTCAGTGTGATCTGTCCGTCACTGAGGACTCTCTGCGTCGAGCCAACAAAGCTCTGGACCACATCATCCAGCAGGGGGTCCGAGTGCTGTCTGAACGCCTGTACCTTCACATCAGGGTACACACACACACACACACACACACACACACACACACACCTGTCTCTTTATGACACTGGAGTCAGGCCACACCTCTGTTGTCTCCGTATCAATAAAGCTTTTGGAATCAGATTTAATTTTTAACCTTTTATTTATTCTGTGAACGTTTGCTGATGACTCATATCTGGAAAACTAAACATCTGTAAACATCATGTCGTTTACTCTAGTTTACAGTTTAGCTCAGATTAGGCAGTTTGGTTTGTGTAGTTTGATTAAAGTTACTGCACTTTATACTTTGATTGCCTTCTTGATGCAGTAGGAGGAGGGGGAAACACGTCAGCCCTGAGTCGTGTCTGCAGGTGCACTCAGCCTCCATCAACCAGGGAGGCTGAGTGCACCTGCGAGGTGAAACCCAGGGCGAAAAGTCCAGAAAAGATAAACATGTCTGTCTGTCTGCCTGCCTGCCTGTCTCTCTGTCTGTCTGCCTGTCTGTCTCTGTCTGCCTGCCTGCCTGCCTGCCTGTCTCTCTGTCTGTCTCTCTGTCTGTCTGTCTGCCTGTCTGTCTGTCTCTCTGTCTGCCTGTCTTTCTGTCTTTCTGTCTGTCTCTCTGTCTGTCTGTCTGCCTGTCTGTCTGTCTCTCTGTCTCTCTCTGTCTCCCTGTCTTTCCGTCTTTCTGTCTGTCTCTCTGTCTGTCAGCCTTTCTTTGAGCGCCTGGTGAAGAGGAAGTGGTTGAGTAACCCGGAGCCGTATGAACAGATCGAAGGTCTCATCAAAGAACACTTCAGGAAGTACTGCCGGATGGAGAGTCCACCTTACCAGGTACACACACTCGTCATGTGATGATGAACATGTGACTCTGAAGCCGTGAGCCAGTTGGCCGTCAGGAGGACCGATGTGGTTCAGGATTCTCTAACCCTCTATCTGTGGCTCTCAGCTGCTGGTGGCCGAGGTCCACCGGCGGGTGGTGATGGAGTACCTGCGCTCCGTCATGCGAGGCAGAATCATCTGCACCTCCATAAAGATGAGGAAGAGGATGGCCGGCCGGCTCAGAGACGAAGGCAAACAGATCAAAGTCCTATTCAAAGACCTGGTGAGCGTGGCCGCAGTTATGAGGGTCTGAAGTTTGGCTCAACGAGCACATGTGACATCTGTCTGTCCCTCTGTCTGTCTGTCTGTCTGTCTGTCTGTCTGTCTGTCAGGAGTCTCCGTCCAGCTGGTTGGACAGCGCTCTGGCTCACATATCAGAGATCATCCAGCTGGAGGACGTCCCCTCCATCCAGATGGAGGTTGGAGTTCTGGTCCGAGAGTTTCCGGACATCAGGTGTGAACAAATCAAACAAACCTTCTTCTTCTTCTTCTTCTTCTTCTTAAACCTGCTGTGTGAGAATTGAATGAGGATCATCAGCTAGCTGTGCTAATGCTAATGCTAGGTGTGCAGGAAGGACAGAGGGAGGGTTCAGAGTTTAAAACAGGTAAACAGAGACCACACCTGTAACCTGAACACGATGAAGGATTGAAGAGTCCAAAATGTTTTGAAAACAAAACAAAAACATCAAACAAGAAAATCAGAGTCACGTGCTGGCTTTGTGTGTGTGTGTGTGTGTGTGTGTGTGTGTGTGTGTGCGTGTGTGTGTGCACGTGCGCATGTGTGTGTGTGCGTGCGTGTGTGTGTGTGCACGTGTGAAACTAAAGACAAAGCATTAACACTTCCTCTTTCATCGTGACATCACTGCTGTGAAATGTCACCTTTAACCCACTGAGCCTGTGTGTGTGTGTGTGTGTGTGTGTGTGTGTGTGTGTGTGTGTGTGTGCGCTTATGTTCTATATTTAGTCTTGTTATTGTTCTCTGTTACCTGTATGGATTATATTTACGTCCCTACAGTCATCAGCTCCTCCACAAGCAGCAGAAACGTATGTAGCATAATATAAAGAGTAAAATATGAATATTTATAAAAATATTACTGAATATTAAATTCAAGTCTGAGTGAACATGTTTGAAATGTGTCTTACATTTCCTTCATTATTGACTCTGGATTACTTTGTATTGATGAACTGATACTCACTGCAGGTGAACGTCCAGCATGTCTGAGCTCAGGTGTGAACAGCGAGATGAGTTTAATGAAGTTTGATCTCACGCTTTGTCTTCTGTTCGTTTCTCTGTGTTCAGGAAGAAGCACGTGTCGGCCATTCTGAATATCCGAGGGATGACGCGGCAGGCGGAGCGTCAGGAGATCCTCAACATCGTCAAAGACATCGAGAGCAGCGACGGCAGCGGTGGCGGCGCGGGATTGGCCCGGCTGTCGCGGGACCGCGCCCTTTTCTCCGAGGTGCCGGTCACCTCCGAGGTGCACTGCCTGAACGTGGGCCTGAGCCGCATCGCCCTCACCGCCTCATCCTGCTTCACCACACTGCGACCGCGCCGACGCAAAGCCCGAACGCCTGTCCAGGAAAACCCCGACGACGTCCTGTGAGGTCACCACAGTCTCAACACGTCGCCATGAAGAAGCTTTAAACCTAATGTGCTTTGATTTTAGTCTCATGAAGAACTGAGTGAAGACCTTTAGAACATTTACGCTTTGACTCTGTGGGATCTCAATAAATCGATCTGAGCTCTGAGCTGAGAGGAAACGAGGAAGAGACGCCACAATGGCGACCATCAGATGCCGCAATGGCGAGGACAAACCTGGACCTTAGAATCAGTTCTTCTCTTGTGGCGTTTCGGTGATGGTTGGGTGAATAATTAGTCTTCAGGAATCAGTTCTGGAATAATTTCTCTTTGATTAGAAATCAGAAAATTCTGTTTGATTTAAAATGCACTTTTCACATGTGAAGTTTGTACACGTTACCTAATGATGAAAGATTTATTTTGTCACATGATTTCACATCTATCACCTGCAGAAAAGACGAAGGTCGAGGAGGAAGACGTGGTCACATCACAAAGGTTTGATTCAGACAGACTCAGAGTTGTGAAAAAGTCACTTTTTTCTATTTTGACAAAGCTAGCTAAAAACGCCTCAGTTCCAGTCTGTGTGCTAAGCTAGGCTAATCGCATCCTAATTTTTAATGGTGAGAGTCGTATGAGTAAAAAAAAAAGAAAAGACTGGGTACATGTTAGCACCAAGCTAGGCTCCAGGCTAGCTCTTTTTGCTAACTTGAGTAAGTGAGCTAGCTCATTCGCTAACTGTGCCATAAATAAAAAAGGTGGTGACACAGCGCTAATAAGCTACGATGGCCTCCTGCTGTAAACCTCCTGCCATCAAACGTCACCGTTAGCTTCTCCGGCAGGCTAACATCAGCTGCACTTTAGGAAAGTCAGGTTATATTTTTAGATCATTTAGCAGAACAAGAAAGAATATTTTATCTGACAAACAACCAAATGTAAAATTCACCAAAAAGGAGACCTGAAGATGGAGACTCATGGCTCACATGGTGACCGTGCTCTTCTCTCATTGGCTGCAGATGTGAGGTTTGACACTTGACCACCCAGAGACAGTCCTTAATGACACGATGACACCGTAACGTGATTTAAACTCATGTTTCAGACACGACGTTGGTTTGTGGGATTGGACCTCAGATTAGGTTCGTTTGTTTGGTTCAAACGAGGCGTTTCTTTAGCGTCCGGCTGCGTCGCTGCTGGACGTCTGCAGGATTTTTGGACTTTGACATGAAAAACATTTCAAACTCATCGAGGAGCAATAAAAGCAAACCAGTTCTCTGGACTGAAATGCATCATGGGACTAAGACCTGAACGGGAGGACTGAACCAGACCGAATCAAGCAGATCATCCGGACTGGGATCTGGACTGAGAACCAGCAGCTGTGGATCAGTGGACCAGAGGACCTGCTGGAACTGGTTTTGGGGATTTCTGACCCCTCTTATAAACGTGGAGTTTGATTTATAATCCAGGACAGACAGAAGCTTCATGACAGACGTTTTTTTTGTTGCACATAAAAGAAAAATAAATATCCATCTTTTAATCAAAGGTACGAGACGACGATCAGAGTCTCATCAAACGGACGGAGTGTTTTAAGCGTCTCTGCGGTGATGAGGACACGGAGATCAGCGGAGACGTTTCTGTCTGATGACGTTTCTCAAAGCGTTAAACCAACAGTTCATATGTAGAGAAAGAAAAGTCGAGGTCTCGCTCTGCCGATGTGTGACGGACAGAACTGCAGACTCAGAGACAGACTGAGGACTCGTCAGGATTTAATGTCTTCGCATATTTTAATGGTTTTATATGTTTGAGCTTATAAACTAGAAGTAAGGTCATCTTCAAATTCCTGCTGATCGTTTCAAACCATCCAGAAACAGACAGATGTAGTTAGAGACTACGGCCAGCAGAGGGCGACACCGACTGTCTAACTGTCTGTCTTCAGCTCTTTAAATGTGGACTATGAAATGAATCTTTCTGATCAGAGATCAGCTTTTAATGACAATAAAATCAACCAATCAGATCATTGACTCATCTGTCATTTGTTCCATGAATCAATCTGCTGCAGGATTTGATTTTTCAGGCTGATTTTAAGATAACGCTGGTTTTTTAATTAGTTTTCACACATTTGATTTTGTGGATATTTTAATCAGATTTTGATTATTGTTTTTATGTTTTCTTGATTTTCTTTTTCTGGATTTTCACTAATTATTTTGAAAAGTTAATTTAAAGTATGACTAGTTGATTAGTTGAAGTGTTGCTGTATTCAGTTGACAGTTAACAGTTTCTTCGTTCGGTGTGAACTTTTGGACTAAAATAAAAAGTCAGAGAGAAACTTTGATGCGATTTATTGAAGTCGTCCTTTCACAGAGTAAAATGTTTCAGGTGTTAGTGAGAAGTTTCCTCCTACAGAGATTAAAATATCACCGACAGATTTAAATACAATGAAACACAGTGATGACACAGTGACCCTCTCCCTCCTCCTCAGGTAATGATGAAGCCCCGCCCACTGATTACACCTGTTTTTCTGTTTTTTTTTTTCACCCTTTCTAAAGCAGGTGTTTCCTGTCTGATTGGTAAAGATGGACGCTGAGCTGAACATTTTGGTCCTCAGTGTTCGACTCTACCTGCAGCCTGAAGCTTCGTCTAATCTGTGAATAAGGTCTGGTGCAAGCAAAGCGACATCTATGACATCGCAATCTATGACCTCACACAGCTCTGACATCACACGGCGTCGAGGGGGCAGGTTTTAGTCTCCATCCTGAAAAATTCTCAGATGATAAACAAACAAAGTGAAAATAGTGTCTCCATCAGTCATAACATTGACCTGTTGTGTATTTTATTTTGAAGGAGGGAAGTGAGGGGGCAGGGCTTCACCGTGGAGTCATTTACCAAAATAAAATAAAAATGAACAAATGAAACATCAAATAGCACCAACATTAATTTCAAGCTAAATAAATACTCTGATGACATTTACAGTAAAAATATAAAACGGTCGAGTTCAAACATATTTACAAATCAGAGAGAAAATCCAGGACCAGGACCAAGACCATGACGAGGGCCAGGGTTAGAAACTTAGACAGGTCCAGAGAGAAAACCTGAAGGACAAAAACCACAAACGCTCCTCTGAAGATTCTGCAGGATGTTTCTTCCTAAACACAAAGCGTAACAGGAAGTCACCTGTTTTCCAAAGTAAAAGTTCATCCTGTTAATTTTGGAAATGTTAAAGCATTTTAAGTTTTTATAGGAAACTAACTTGAAACTATCAGACAGAAATATTCAAATGAACTTTATTTCTAACACAAAGAAACAGCGGCGACTGATTAAACTGATTAAGTATCAGTTTCTGGCTCTGACTGTCCTGGCCCTGGTCCTGGTTCAGTCTGGTTCTGGTTCTGGTTCTGTGCTGCAGCTCATCCTGTTGTGATGTTTGACTCAGAGTAACAGGACAGGTCGTCACGACTTGTCTGTTTTGTGTGAAAGGAAGTGGCTGCTGTCCTCAAACATGAATAACGAGCATTAAATCAGGTGAGCTGATCTGAAAGAAAAGATTTAATGTCAAATATATTCACAGCTTCTCACACGTCTGATCCCTACAGAGCAACAAAATACTGACCGACCAATGACATGCAGTCACTGCCTCTCAGCTGACCAATTAAAATACAGTCACCGTATCTCAGCTGACCAATCAGAATGCATTTTCAGTGCGGGTGGGGTGGGGCTAGAGGCGGGGCTAAAGTCCACTCAGGTGTTCGTCGTCGTTCTCTCTGGTGAGGACAGAACGTCAAGTCAGCCAATCAACCGCTACATCACAGGATGTGACGTCCGCTCTTAGATAACGTTGCTGTCGTGGGAAAACCTTGTAACTTCCACTTTAATGTTTGCAGTCAGCTGACTTAATGTCATCCAGACGAACCCATCTGATGAGCAGCTGACATTTAGGAGATACGAGGTTTTCACCGGACAGCAATGATAATAATAAATATGAAATGTGTGTTTTTCTGTCGAACACTCGGATAAAAACGTCACATCATTTCAAACTGGGGCTGATCGATGTTCACGGATTAGATGAAGGACGATCAACAACGATGGATCGACATCACACATCAGTCATCATCACAGCACTCACACATTACTAATGAATCAATCATTAATCAATAAGTGTCATACACAGAGTAACTCCACAACAGAACCAGCAGAGTCAATTATTGCTTTGGGGTTCCTCAGGGTTCTGTTATTGATCCTTTATATTTTCACATGCTAACATATCGAAAACAACCCAAATGATTTTCTGTTTGTTTTCTGATTGGACGTCTCAATGACTTAAGTTTGATTGGGTTAGAAAATAAAACGATGGCTGAAATGACTCATTGTCTCTAAACACCTCCTAAACTACTGATCAAAGAGCTGCAGCAGCTCCGGATCAACATGATGATCGATGTGGACTCGAGTTTGTGTCTCTTGACACAAAAAACATGCAAGAACATCACCACCTGACCAGTGGTGACGAAAGAGATTGGGTCCCCGGGCGCCAGTCGGATGGCAGCCCACCGCTCCTGGTCTGCCGCGGAGGAAAGCAACCAGGATGGGTTAAAGGCGGAGGACAAGTTTCACCAATTTGCATGGCGTGTCATTGCATGTATGTAATTGTGTGACGAATAAAGGGGATTGTCCCTCTGATTCTTCTTCTTGATGAACATCATTTCAGTCTCCTCTCTTAGCTCTAGTTTTGGTCTCCTTCACCTCCTGAGGGAAAATCTTTAGCTCGCTAGCTGCTAAATGCTAAACAAAACTTGGAGCTAAAAGAGACTAAAAACTCCAGAGAGCTGCAGAGTTATTGAGGCACTTTGACGTTACAGCGAGACGAATGACTGACGGTTAATACTTTAAAAAATGAGTTTCATACTTTCAACAATAACTGGACTCACGCAGGTCGAATAAACTGTAGATGGTGACGTGTGCTGGTGTAATCAAACCTTCCTGAAATAGTGTCAATACAGTAAAATAGTGGTATAGTAAAATTCCATCACACCTTGACTGCAGCTGAATTTATAAACCTTACTTTAAACTTTTTTGAACATTTCTTGGATGAATGAACATCAAATCTGCCATTTTTACCAGCACTGTTTTAAAGGACTAAAAAAAGGATTTAGAGGAATCTACATGTTTTCAGTAGATTTAGATTATATCTGCTCTGATTCTAAACATATTTCACTGCATCGTCTATGAAACGCAATTACAATTACAATCAGTCATTGGCAAACGCTTTTATCCAAAGCGACGTACACATGAATTCACACACCAATGGCGCAGCATCAGCGGTAGTTTTTGGGGTTCAGTATCTTGCCCCAGAGATCCACTTTGAAATACGAGGACGTCGCTCTGGACGGGATTTAACGACAGGAGCAGCTGAGGAACAGGAGCTCACTGTGGATGAGATTATGACTGGAGGTGAGAAATGAGCAGAGCAGGTGACGTTAACGTCAGCACACACACCTGCAGACATAAATCCAAACCGTCTGTTTGTTAGAAATCATGTTAATATTAAAATCTAGAAGTGTTTAACCTGAAGATTCAGTCAAAGAGCTGCAGAGACACCTAGGAAACATCAGACAGCCCCAGTTCAAACATCTGTGTGATGTGACGTTTGGTGAGAAGACAGAATAAACCTGTTTCGTTGATTGATTGATTGATTGATTGATTGATTGGCAGCATTATCTTTAACATGACAATCTCTCCTCACAGAGACAAACGATTCTCGTCTTGTCCGTCCTCTCAGACTCTGCAGGAGGAGGAAGTGGAACGTCTCCGCTCTCCCTCGTGCAGGAGGAGGAAGTGGTGCTCCTCCTCACTCCCTCATGCAGACGTTGCACCTCCCGATGTTCTCCCTCTGCTGCCAGCCCTCGGTCAGCGTGGTGGAGGAGCTGTTGGAGGCGGAGGTGGACGTCTCCACTCTGGTCAGCCAGAAACTGTAGATGTTGGCGAAGTAGTGGCAGGTTCCTCGTGGCCCCTGACACTCCACGAAGGGCTGGGCCCTGAAGTCTGTCAGACAGCTACCTGATGATGTCAGAGACTGGCCGCCGCCCTCATCACCTGCACCTGTATGCTGCAGTCACAGAGGAAATGACATAAGCATCAGGTGTTAGAGACTTCCTGCACAGGTTTTTCAGCTGAAAGACAGTTGGCAGCAGTAACATTTACAGTAACAGTAGTATTATGAGACAGTACCACCATCAGTTGTAATAGCACTGTAGAAGTAGAACCTCTACCACTGCAGTACCCACCATGAGGAAGGAGTATCCGGTCCACAGGCTCCTCCAGCTGGGGGGGCAGTCTGGGTTGTTGGAGGTCTGACTGTGCAGTGCGACAGGTGAGGAGGGGGCTTCACACACCACACAGCGGCTGATGTGGTCTGCGATGGCGGCTCCACCCACCGGTATGCTGGGGACTGCCGCCGTCGTCGACAGCCAATAGGATTTATCGTTGCGACTGGCGTAAGAGCAAGTTCCCATGTTACAGGAGGAGAACGGCATCGTGGAAAAGACCTGCATACATGACCCCGCCTGACCTGGAAGCACCATTAATTCAAACACTGTTAAACTGTAAATTACATTAAAATCATTCACAAACTTTTCCAACAGCTCACATCACTAAATCAAAGATGGCCGTTCACTTTAAATCGGCCCCCTGTGGCCCGGCTGTGTGGTTCTACAGGGGAACATTAACAACATGTCTGAACTGTTCTTATTATTGTTACTGTTCTGACAGACTGGGTGAAATCTCACAAACATGAAAGCGACTGATCATCAACTCGTGGCCACAAGTCCTGCACAGCTAAGGGGACGACTCGGGTACGTTTACAGTCTGAGAGTTTAGAGCTGAACAATGTGGAAACGTTGGTATGCGTCATGTTGCTTATGTGTATAAATATACCCAGATCCTGAGTGTGAGCCTTCTCCTGACCCTCCAGGTACAGCAGACTGTATCCAATCCACAGGACCCTCATGTTTAGTGGACAGGAAGGAATCGTCTTTGACTGGCTGTGCATCACCAACAGGAAGCCAGAGTTCAAGCGTCGGCCTGGTCCGGGGGGACCACGGTCACCAGCTGGACCCGTATCACCTGAGACACAAAGACAAGAGGAAGGGACCTCAACAAATCAAATCCATGCAGGTGAAATGCAGCAGCTGCACAAACAGGTCTAACCCAAACCGAACCTTAAGTTCACTCGCACAGCCGCCACCAGCTGGGGTAAGTACTGCTGTGTGATTGGTGGACTGCAGGCTGTGGTTCAGAGACTCTGGACCTAACTGTCTGAACGTTACCTGCATGCTGCTGCTCACTCTCTGTAAAGTACAGGAGCTTGACAAGTTCGACCCTGAAAGTCTTGAGCTGGATTCTGCTGGTTTCTTTCTGAACCTTCATGTCTGCTGTTAAGACATTTTGGCAAGTGTATTTCTTTCATACTATAACTACAGACAGGAGGTATAATGGGAGTGTTACTGGGAAGCAGCGTCACATTTATCAAACCACACAAAGAAAACAAAGAAATCAGGAAACGGCGTAAAGAAATGTTACATCTGTGAAATGGAAGACTTTTGGATTTAAAAGGCAACCGGACGGGATGATGAGAAGATGGATGACCGTTTGAAGAGCCTTAAAGAGGAATTTAAATTCCTCTGTTCGGATCACAACTTCAACCAAACTATGAAAGAAAAACACAGATCAGAACCAATCAGCTTGTTGATGCACAGGTCTGAAATGTGTGGTTGAGATCTGGAAGCTGTGAACAATGGTTACCCATAATACCTTTCTCCATCTAGCTTCACAGAGACAAGTACCCACAGACACTGATTATTGGAGTGCTACCTGGACAAAGAGTAGCTGTAACTAACACCAGTAAAATAATAAGAAACAGTGATTTGGAAAATGGCTCATCGAGACGAAACTAACATGAAGTGAATCAAAACAAAACTAACAGTGAATGGTTGACAATCATGCAGATAAAGACAGACAGACAGAGAGACAGACAGGTGCAGGTCTCACCTTTGTCTCCCAATGCTCCTCTTTCACCCTGTGGGCCTGGCTTTCCTCGGTCTCCATCTGGACCTGGGGGCCCCTCAGACCCTATCTGTCCTTGAAACCCGACGTCCCCCTTCCTGCCTGAAACACATCATCAACCATCTTAACATTCAGTGGCACTGACACTGATGTTAGCAGGTTCACATTACAGATTTGATTTCAGACGTTTCACCCTTTGTTCCTCCTCCTTTTTTATTGGTACGTGGTGAAATCTTTTCTTCTGATTGGAGGGAAATACCAAACACTGACTGAAATAACCTTCTGACTGGAACACCGTTCTAATCATTACCTGCTCCACTTCCTGTTTCTCACCTTTGGGTCCTTTACGGCCGTTTTCTCCCCGGAGGCCAGCACATCCAGCCTGACCAGGGACACCAGGTGGTCCTATGGGTCCCTGTTGGGGGGGAGGATAAGTGGGGCAGGCGGAGACTCGTCCTTTCTCCCCCTTTGGACCTATTGGTCCAGTAAATCCCTTTGGTCCTGGAGGACCACTAGGACCGGTGCAACCTATAGGACCTCGATTACCAGGTAGTCCCATCAGACCCGGAGACCCCCGCGCACCTGGTCTCACACACACACACACACACACACACACACACACACACACACACACACACACACACACAGTAACTAAGGGACAGTTCACAATGAGGTGTCCTGACATGGTTGTGGAGTGATTGATCTTTTTTGTCTCTATGTGGAACCCTTAGAGTCCATCCTGTCTTATAAACCTTGTCCACAAACCAAAGGAACAAAGATCAGCTGTGTTTAAATCCTGCTCCACATGTGTCCAGTGTGAAGTTGAACTCAGGCTTAGTTTAAGTTTCAGACGTCAGTTAACTGTTAATGGAGCCTGAGGCATCAGTACCGTTGCTATGGTTAGGGTTAAGGCCAAAATGGAGTCTGACCTTTTATTCCTGGACATCCAGGTGTGCCAGGCAGCCCTTTGGGCCCTGGAGGTCCCTTTGGGCCATCTGGCCCCCGGCACCCTGAATCCCCGTTGTCACCATCATCTCCAGGTATTGGAGGGTTCTGACCTGGTTCCCCTATGTCACCAGGAGCCCCTGAGAACCCAACAAAGGTCAGTAGTCATGCAGTGTGATTTATCTGTTAGTTTATTAAACCTGAACGTTCAAGTCTGACCTGGCTCTCCATCTAGTCCCAGACAACCAGGATCTCCAGTAGGCCCTGGAATGGGACCTTTACAGTCTGGTCCAGGATTACCTGGAGGTCCACAACCACCTGTCGGGCCTACAACAACACATAAAGACACATTACCAACAGAGAATCAAACCAAAGGTCTAATCTGTGGATGGATCATTGGTGTGAGTCTGATCCTGACCCTGATGTGAATAACGCTACTACAGACCTTTGGGTCCTGGGGGGCCTTTGGGTCCTGGTGGGCCAGGCTGGGATGGGCCGGAGGGCCCTGGAGGACCTGGAGGACCCTTATCTCCTGGAAGACCTTTACACCCCGGAGACCCCAGCACACCCAGACCTGAACAGGCAGACAGATGTTATCACTGAGATGCTGATGACAGTCCCAGTGACTTTAATACAAACAAAACAAAACAAAGAACATATGTCTCATAATGTCTCTAACTGAACTGAAGTTGGTTCAGTTTCACACAAACAAGATGCTTTCACCCCTTCATTTGGACAAAGTCCATGACAATTTAACTTTACCCTGAAATGTCTCATTAACCTGGAGCAGGTGGGGTGAACCTGTTTTGCAGTGCAGGGGTTGGAGCAGGTTTTCATGTTTGTGTAGCTGCAGAATAAATGTTTAGAGTCTGTGGTCCTACAACCAAGGCCTTAACCCAACCCGGAATGAACCCACCTGACATTTGGGACCTGAACCTGAGACTGAGACGATATTATTTCTTCTTCATATACAAAGTTCTATAATGCTTTGGAAAGACTTCCTCACAAAAACTAAAAAATAACTAATCTGTCAGCAACCAACATAGAAAAGGTCAAGTTCTACTGGCGATGTAACATTGGAGACCAGAAGTTCCTTCCATCCTTTCTGTGACAGCAGGATCGATGCTTTTGACTGATAATATGAGTGATAGACAGTGTTAGACGGACATCTTTGCCTTTACTCATTCAGTTCTGTTCAGCAGTTAGCAGTTCAATAACGTATTAAGTGTTAACGTCCTGAACTCAAACTTCCAGATTGAGGCTGAATTAATTGATTGCCTTCATGTGGTGCTGTTACAACAGCATGTGTTTATCAGTTTGTTTCATCTCCTCTTTGTCTACGTGTGTGTGAGGCTCGTACCTCTGGTCCCCATGTCCCCCTTCACTCCTTTCAGTCCGTCCAGTCCGTGAAGTCCCAGTGGTCCAGGAGGACCTGATGCAGCAACATTGTCCATGAGAAGTAAAATACAGATTTATTGTGAGCAGCTCACACACACATCAAAGTAAATTTAACTCCATTCAGTATCACCTACAACCACCCTGCTCAGTCTGCTCCTGTAATTATTACTTTTTGGTTAAATAACCAGTTTAAAGGTGAATGTGATGATCATTTGAAAATACTGATTAAGACCTGAGGGTTTGCTTAGTGACCACAACTCTCCCAACACATCTGACCTGATCATCTCCACCTCATGTCACCTTTGGATCTGTGTCTGGACAGTGAGGTTTGATCTCAGGATCGCCAATGTTCTCATTACAGCTGAGGGGAAGTGATGGGGGTCAGGTGTCACTAGGCTAAAACTGCACAGGCTGATCATAATGGGAACAGGCTCCAGATGTGGTCTGAACCATCTGATCTCACTCTGACAATAATGTGTTCTGAGTTTTTCCTGACCCAGATCAGATATCCACAAACACATGACATGTAGACCACCTGGGCTCCAAAGTCCAAGTTTACCAGGCAATCTGTGCCACATGCTAAGTTTTGAGTTCTGACCTTGAAGTCCCATGCAGCCCTGTGGTCCTGGAGGACCATCAGCCCCTGCTTTACCAGGAAGACCTGGAAGACCTGAACGACCTGTGGGACCTGAGGGACCGATCACACCTGAAATAAACCAAAAAGACAGGCAGATGGGGTCAGGGTCGGGAAGTAGTTTGTTATATACACGAATAAGATTCAGCTCCACCTTCTGTCTCAGACTGGATGTTGATGAGTACAGGATTTCAGGTGAACATGGAGGACGTGCTGAGTTTGTATTAACTGAAGAAATTAGAAATGAAGGCCTGGTTCTCTGTGACGCTGAGGTAAATAAAGGTGCTGAGCACTGATGTCATGACGCCAGCCTGATGGAGCACTTCCTCTCTTTACAATATGCAGATTTCCATTGTCCTCCTCTGCTCTAAACCTGACTGAACAGCTGCTGGCCCTTCCTGGTTTTGGATGGTAGCAGGTTACATGACTAAGTTCATATTACAGAATGAAGACTGATGGGGTCCAAGTGAGCTTCTGTACCTGATTCACCAGGGTCCCCCTGATGGCCTGGATCTCCTTTGCATCCTTTCTGTCCTGGACCCCCAGTGAAACCAGGTCCTCCAGGATCCCCTCGAGGTCCAGAAGGTCCTGAGAGAGAAAAAGAGTGGATTCATCCAGGAACCCACCTGATGGTTTATACAACAACCCGCTTCATCACAAAACATGATCATAACTTTCATGTTTCTGTCAAACATAAAAACATTAAAGCAAAGCACGTTCATGTTCAAGCTGCAGATCATCTTTATGTCCTGCTTCACTTTGTTTCCTATTAAAGACCTGAGGGCCTCACCTGAGGGCCCGAAGTCTCCAGGAGGTCCCTTGTTTCCAGGTGGACCATAACAGCTGACAGAGTCTCCTTTATCACCTGAAACACAAACACAGACTTCACAGATCCACCTTCACAGTAAAGGGTCAGAATCAGTGAAGGAACCAGAAATAAACCCTTGATGTCTCTTTGCATTTCATACCTGAGATACACTTTCAAACGAATCTGCTGAGTCATGGGTTAGTCCCTACCTTTGGGTCCTGCACATCCTGAGCTACCAGGTTTTCCAGGGAGCCCCGGACATCCTGGGTCACCCTGCAACCAAAAACAAGACCAAGACTCTGACATTCAACATTTTCTGAACACGGCAATGAAAGGACAAGAAGACTGTTTGGTTCTGAAGTGTGTTCTTCTGTTTGTGGTTCTGTAGGTGTTGAGCCTCTTCAACAGCTCATAGAAACACACTGAACATTGTATTGTCACCTGATACTTTTTCCTAATTCAATGAGGATTTCTTATAAACCTGATTTTGGACTGATGACATGTTTCAGGGGTTACTTCTATGTTTCCACATCTGGCATCTGCAGCTGTAAACCTGGTGAAATACGATGGAAGTTCATCTGCTGTGCATCTGGTTCATTGCAGGGTCTCTCAGTAAGATGATGACATGGCGTCACCTGGTTTCACTGGAAATTTGTTAGTGAACATGTCACATAATCCTGTGAGCCTTAGCCAACATTAAAACGTATTAGCTTCCTCTGAAACAGCCTGTTGTTCCACGTCCTGCATACAGCCATACCCCCTGAACGATCAGCAGGAACAATGAACCCCCTCTGCCAGTCACACGGTATCTTACACAAATGTCACACAGCTTTTATCTTACTGGATCTCCAGTCTCTCCGGGGAAACCGATGAATCCTGGAGGTCCCTTATAGCCAGGTGGTCCTGGAGGTCCCGGTTTGCCGTAGGGCCCAGGAGGTCCTGGGAGACCTACAATGCCAGGGGGTCCATTGATACCTGGATAGCCTGGCTTACCAGTAGCTCCTCGCACACCTTTACTTCCTGTAGAGAGAGAGTTTAATGTTAAAAGGCTCACTGGTGATCAGACTGATGTTACTGTGTCACAGAGACGCGCAGAGCATCATGGGAAATTAAACTTCAGCATTACCGCTTATTCATGGGGTTCACTTTGGCTTCTGTGCACCAGGAAATAGTCACAGCCTCGTTCTCTGATTCCAATACTGACAAAAGACATCACCTTCTCACAACGATTGCGTCTGTTACCAAATGTCCAGAGACCAAAGCCGAAGCTTTAAAACCTGTGTGGCTGTAACCGCTGCAGGTCGTGACCGACTGATGCACCTGCTGACTGTTCATTTGACAAACTCATACACTCGACTCAACCTGACGAACACACCTTGTCCATTCTCGACTCATCCTGAGTAAGCCGGTCTCTGTGTGCCTCACCTGGACTGGACTCGACCTGACCCGACTCTTTTGGTGAGACTCACTGCTGCAGTTTGGCTGATAGACAAATTGTTTTTGTCATTGAAGCACTTTCGTGTTTCTGCTCCGGTCATGACACAGCAGATGAACATGGTGGTGGATTTTTGTTGATTTAAAGTTGAAACTTGGACTCGTGTTGGGAATTTTGAAAGTCATCTGTGGTAATGAGTGCAAACCTTTGATGCTGTGTGTTTCTAACTTTCACAGAGTACCTGAATGCAGCGCTGAACCTATGACCTAAAGACACCATGACTCTGCCGCTTTCTGTGTGACATCACGCCCTGACACTGGTCTCTATGGTAACAGCTCTGACCTCGTGGTCCAGGAAAGCCGTTGATGCCAGGGGGTCCTTGTTTTCCTCTCTCTCCTTTGATGGGGACACAGGTGGTATCTCCTGGAGGCCCCGGGGTCCCTTTACAGCCTGCAGAGGATGCAGAAGATGTGTTTGAGGTGATTTTCAGCTGCTTCTTCAGCTCAATGTCGGCAAGAGAGCTGATGTTCATGATCATGTTTCCACTTAATCTCATCAGTTTATCTGTGAAACATCTCAACATGTTTATCAGTTACGTTTCAGAGGTGACAGATTTCATGTTAAATCTTTATCAGTATAAAGTATTACTACAGTAATACTGCATTAGTACAGTCGTAGCACAGTACTGTCACTCAGTGTTTACCTTTCTCTCCTTTTGGACCCTCACATCCTGGACCTCCGTCTTGTCCGTTAAGCCCTCTTGCACCCCTCCTCCCAGGTGCTCCAGGGGCCCCGAGCTTTCCGGGGGCCCCTAGCCCTCCAGCCTGACCCTGGGGCCCCATCAGACCTGAAACACAGCGTGAGTATTTCTGTGAACGTGTGTCATCAGGAAACATTTAAACACAGGTGTGATGGTGACCGGCTCACCTTTCAGACCTTCAGGCCCTGGCAGTGCTGAGTCTCCACTGGGGCCTGAGGGACCCTGGGGTCCTGGGTACCCTGGTAAACCTGGAGAGCCTGGTTTACCTCGAGGCCCTTGAAGGCCAAAACCTGGAGGACCCGTCTCTCCAGTCTCACCTTTCTCCCCCAAAAATCCTAAATGGAAAGGAATGAAGAAATGACATCACACCCTCTGTAACGTAACATGACGTGAAGGAATGATATTATAAGAATAAACTATTTATGCAGCACGATTCAAGCATAAAATGCAACACAAAGTGCTCAACATCAAAGAAAATAATGATCACATGTGTGATGACACAATGAAAACAAGGGAAAATAAGTGGATAAAATAACAGAAAGTAGAATTACTTTCTGAGAATCACCAGGAACCAGAGTTTACCTGGAGGACCAATCGGTCCCTGAGGGCCTAACAGGCCCCTGGGACCAGGTTTTCCAGCGTCACAGAGGTCAGGTGTGGGACCTGTGGGGCCAGTTATACCTGGGGCCCCATCCTGTCCTCGCTGGCCCTTTGCTCCAAGGGCCCCGGTCAGACCCAGGGCTCCTGGACAAACAGAGGAAATAATTAGGACTAAACCAATAATTGATTTCACTTCAGATCAACACGTCCTGAAACCACCCACTTCTCCTCCCGATTGACTCTTCTCTTCTTCTTTCTGCTTTCAATTTAAATTTACTTTCTCATCTTTGTTTGAACGTCTCTTTGAATTTAACGAAGTACATTTTTAATTCTTATTCTGACACATTTTAAGCAGTCGAAACGACTGCGCTCAGATGAATCTCTGCAAAGTGAAGAAGGCATCAATATATTTAGCTTTACATCTCAGGTCCAGTCTTTCACCTTGTTGTCCATCATTGCCGGGGGGCCCAGGGACTCCTTTAGGTCCCTGAGAGCCTCGCGGGCCCGGGAAGCCGATGGGTCCTGAGGGGCCGACAGCAGAGTCTCCTGCTGGACCCCTCAGGCCAGAAGAGCCAGGGAGCCCTGGAGAGCCTGGTAAACACACAGTGAGACACACTATAAACACTCTGCAGGCTTCCATCTGTATTATTTATTATTTACTGAGAAGCTTCAGAGCAGGAACACAACTTTACAACGGTCACAGAATAATCCGTCACACCTGCTCTTCATCCTTGTTGGAGGAAACAGTAGTCAGGTGTCCACCTTTGCCTGAGACTGTGTTGGTCAGTTATCTTTAATCATATACTCACTTGGTTGGGTTTTGATTGCGTGGAGTGAAGGATTCGTGGTCCAGTTCTTTCATCCATCACTGTGCTATAGAGGTCTGATGTCTTATTGGCATTTGCTTTTTGTGGTTTGATCAGCACTGATTCAGTTACTCAGTCATTACTGCTGGTTGCTTACTTCCTTCTGCGCTAATTAAACAAAGCAAAGATATCCTGTTGCATTGAAAACTTGGTCTTTTTGTTGTTAAATTAAGGTCTGTCAGTAACAATTGGTGCACCTGAACCTCTGAATGATGTGTAAAATTTAAAGTAACCATGTTTTACTCATGAATCAAGTGAAGAGACGATTACAGTTGGAACCACATCACAGACAGACAGACAGACAGACAGACAGACAGACAGACAGGTGACTGCACCTGGATTTCCTCCATAACTGAAGCCTTCAGGTCCTTCTTCTCCAGTATCTCCACCAAAACCTCGAGGTCCTGCAGGAGGAGGAGAGACATCTGTAAAGATAATGTTGGAGATAATGTAAAGGACAGGTGTGGTTCAGGTGAGCTCTGGTACCTTGTCGTCCAGGTGGTCCAGGAAGTCCAGGATGTCCTTTGTCTCCTTTAGCTCCATCAGCTCCAGTGATGCCACGGAAACCAGGAGGACCCGGGAGTCCTGTATAACCTGGAAAGACATGCAGGTGAACCAAAAAGTGGGCAGGAAATCAGACAGACAGGTGAACAGACAGATTGATGCTTCAGATGGTTTACCTGTATTTCCAGTGTCGCCCTTCTGTCCAGGGGCACCAGGGTTTCTTGGCGTACAGGGAAGGGTATCACCTGCCGGAAGGGGAGGAGTCAAAAGGGAAGAGGAGGAGTCAAATAGGAACTGGGAGGAGTTATTGAAAATATAAAGGAGGAGTCAGGGAAAGAACTGTGGAGTCTTTGGGGAATGATGATGTTGCTGGAGTTGTGTTCTTCAGATTTGACACAGTCTTGATTTAAAATTGACTTCAGATTGATCTGTACCTCTAGCCCCCTTCAGCCCTGGGGGGCCAGGGAGTCCTGGAGGTCCTGGGTCCCCAGGGGCCCCACGCTGTCCTACTGCTCCTACTACACTTGGCCCCATGGGGCCTGCTAGTCCCAATAATCCCTTTGGCCCTGAGAGTCCTGGGAAGCCTCTTTCTCCGGGTGAGCTGGGGAAACTGTCACCCTGCAAAGCAGCAGATGAAAGGGTGAAGCAGCAGGTCCAGAGGCATCATTCAGCCAACAATGACAGCGTTCAGTGCTGCCAGTGCCCCCTACTGGCTGAAGCTGTTCATTACACAAACAGCAAACAAACAACATCCTGTTTGTTTGTCTACAGTCTCTTCGTATGAGTCTTGTTTCGGTCATGGGGTCAGTGAGTTCACTCAGGGCCACAGCTTGAGCCTAAATTTTCAGAGCTTATTTGAAAAAGGCTGCTGAATTCCAACACCGTCTGGCTTTACTTTCACTTTGCTATGACATGAGTTCACATGAAGCGTCTGACTTCTGACTGACCTGAGGGCCGGGGTTTCCAGGGTCACCCAGGGGCCCATCGAGTCCTCTTCTCCCTGACAATCCTTGTCTGCCTGAGGGGCCCTGCTGGCCCTTGTTTCCTTTCTCACCTGGAGACAAAAGTCCAATCAGAATTCAATTCAACTCAATTTTATTTGTATAGCGCCAAATCACAACAGAAGCTGTCTCAGGACACTTTCCATATAGAGCTGCTACAGGCCGAGCTCTTTGATCTACAGACACCCAACAATTCCCTCATGAGCGAGCACTTGGCGACAGTGGTGAGGAAAAACTTCCTTTTAACAGACAGAAACCTCAGACAGAACCAGGCTCCAGAACCACTGATGCACTGACATGTCTGAGGTCAGTTCTTTTTCCTGACTTCTGCCTGATCACAAACATCTCGACATGTAAAAACAAAGTTAAACAAAATAATTGAAGGGGGCAAAAGTGTCATTTTTATTTAAAATGAACAGAATAAAATCGATCATAGTGGCATGTATCGTTTGTATACTAAGAGAGGTGATCGATAGGTGCTTAATGGTTAAACTTACCTTTAATATCCACCACAATGAAGTCTCCCTTCTGGCCTTTGAACCCTTTGACACCTGGAAATCCACCCAGACCCTGCAAACAAATCCACCAATCAATTAATCAATCAATCAATTGTTCTGCTGCTGGTATGACCTCCGAACCTTCGGATGGCTCACCTGCTGTCCCCGTGCTCCCGTGTCTCCAGATGAGCCTTTGTCCCCTCTCAGCCCCGGGGTCCCTGAAAATCCTTGAAACCCTGAAAACCCAAGGTCACCCTCAGGGCCGGGGGCACCCATCTGAATAACTGGGGGGCCACAGGAACAGTCGCCGGAACCACCTGAAACATACAGGTACATTTAATAACAGTGACATAAATGTGAAGTCAATAAGGTGGAGTTCCTCAGGGAACCATCATGGAGCCTCTGTTGTCTCTATTAAGGAAGACACAGTTTTTTTTACAGCTTTAGTTGAAGTAATTTAAAATTACTTCCTGTCCACTTAAAAACATGTCCCTCCAAATGTGTTGACTGTGAATGTTTGTGATAATCTGAAGCATTAAGTGTTCCTTCATTCATCAACTACGTTTGTCCAGATGGTAACGTTACATGCACCTGAGTGACGACCAATCAGCACCTCTGAAGCAAACAAGCATAACAGAGCCTCCCATTTTCCTGATGGACACAGATTCACGACGGGTCTTGATTAACTGCAGTAAGCCTATTGCAGCCTCCCCAGAATGTTTTCCCACAGGTTTAACCTCTCTGTGGGTTTCATCTGTGTCGGTCAGAGTAAATCACACACACCAAAAGCTTCACTTTCTGCTGTTTCTACCAACTCTGCACTGAATCATGGTGGTGAAATAATGATTCTCTCAACTTTTCATTGCTCCATAAAGGCATTGATCAATAAATCAGTTATTAAAGATGTCAATCACTGTATCCAGACACTGACCTTTAAACCCTGGGAAGCCCTGGGCCCCCAGGGGCCCCTGTAAACCTGGCCGTCCAGGTTCTCCTGGAGTTCCAGGAAGACAGTAAGTGCCTGAGGAGGAAAAAAGGAAGTCAGTGGGAACAATAACAGGAAACAATTGATATAATCTGTATTGATTATAAATATTAAAACATGAAAATAACTTTAGCTATGGACATCACCAGGTGTGTCTGAAAGACAGGTGTGAGGGCGCAGGTAACACAAACAGGCAGAAACAGTGTTCTGTGGTACCTGGATTCCCTGGTTCTCCTTTCAGTCCTTTGGGTCCAGGTTTTCCTGGTTTTCCAGGTTCTCCAGGTGTGGGTCCGTCTTTAGACACCTGACCTGGATCTCCTTTGTCTCCTTTAGATCCTGGAACTCCCCTTGGTCCAAGAACACCGACCGGTCCTGAGGAACAATAGCAAACTTCCCTCACTGTAATACCACCTTAAATCTGATCATAATGTGAAAACTGTAAAATGCATAAATGCATTTATAATCCATAATATTCATGATAAAGACAGCACTGGTTTCTGAGCTGAATGTGTGTTTGTTCCAGCAGCTGCATGTCTTTATACATCACAGTCATTATCACCTTTACTGCTGAATATTCATCAGTCATGCTAAATATCAACACATATGATGCTGCCTTGCTCCTGGGCTGCTGGCACTGACCAGGTATAGATCTGCCAGGGGCTCCTGGGGGGCCGTGCATTCCCATAAGCCCCATATCTCCTGGAGGGCCGCTCAATCCGGGGGCGCCAGGGTCTCCAACATCACCTGGAAGACGGGAAGCAGCTGACATCAAACCAGAGTTATAGCATAATATACCAAGTAGATGCACAGCAGTGTGTACTGTACCTGTGTGTGTGATGTCTGCGTCCTGAGGGAGGCCTTTAGGACCTGGATCTCCCATCATGCCCTTGGAATAGACAGGCTCATTATAGACTGTATATACACAGGAGCTCGTCTCTCATTGGCTAGTGTGCTCTACTTTAAAAACACACCAGTGTCATTATAGAGAATAAAGCAGCTTCAGAGGACATACACACTGCATTCACAGCTCAGGTGTCAGTGGTACAGGTGAGTTACTCTATGGCTTTCTTCCTGTTTCCTGGATTTACCTATACGTGATTGGTCAGCACAGGGCTGACAGTGTTACACAGCAGAGATATGTTTTTACTGCACTGCATCACAGACAGAAAGACTGACCTTAGGGCCCTCTCGTCCAATCAGACCTGGGAGACCTGGACTTCCTTGAATCCCCTGAAAACACAGACACACACACACACACACACACACACACACACACACACACACACACACACACACACACAGAGTCATATACACATCATATGTGTACCCACACTTTAACATAGTCAGTCATTTCTGCACATACATGCTCCATATACTACATAACACGTATGAACAGCATCTAAACTGAAGCACACGTCCTGTCCTGTCCCGTCCCGTCCTGTCCTGTCCTGTCCTGTGAATGAAGGTCTGTCTGTCCATTTTCACCACTTACACTTTCTCTGACACGTCACCTGCCTTTTTTTTTTTTTTTTGTGTGACTCACCTTGAATCCTTTCTGTCCAGTCAGCCCAGTGTTACCAGAAAATCCCTGAAACACACAAACACATTGCAGGCGTTAACATGGAGACTGGTGTGTCATTAGTAATCTGAGTACAAAGGCTTCATGTGAACACTGAACTGGACGACCTGAGAAACTCTGATCATGAAGATTAATGTGAACACTTCACTCTCTGCTTCATCCTGTAACCCGACGCATTGTTTTATAGTTTCCTTTATAGCACAACAAATGGAATTCAATCCCTTTATTCTGCACTCATAGAACATTTTATTGGGAGTCAGTCAGACTGATAATACTGATCAATAACATGAGGATGGAGGGTCATTCACCCTGGGTCCAGGAAATCCCACAATGCCCTTCTCTCCTTTGATACCCGGGAGAGCGTCCAAGCCCTGAAACCACGAACACAGATCCTCATCAGCTCCACGTTACGTTCAACATTCACAACAATCCAAAGCGTTCTCATCTGTGTAAATGCAGAACAAAGTTTATCGAGACCAGACTCTGGAGAACCCTGAACCCTGAGTTCTTTCAGCCACATCTTCTTGCGGTTTGTTCTGATATCTACACTTACCGGCAGTCCCTGAACTCCACAGAGGCCTTTAAGACCTCGAGGACCCTGAAGAATCAACAGAACCCACAGTTAGAACCAACAAAACCAGAACAATGGCACAGCCAAGGACTAAGGACAACAAGACCAGAGTGGAACAAGACCACACAAACATCTGCCATAGAACAAGTTCAGAGATTCAGTACGTTTACAATAGAACTACAGTAGAACCACAGTGGAACTTAGAGTAGAACTACAGTAGAACCTACCTGTTCTCCTTTGATGTACAGATCCTCAGGAGGGTCGACATACTCAAATGGCCCCGGAGGTCCTTGGAGGCCCTGATCCCCCTGTGGGACAAACACAGTACTGCAATGCTGCTACTGCACAGGAGTACTAATACCTACAAACTCCAGATTAAAGTAAGATTAAAAGGTAAATCCTGTCTCCTGGTCAGTGATGTCGCCCTCACTACAGAACGTTCTCTGAGCTTCAGTTCTTTCAGAAGTATGAGGACGAGTTGTGTCACAAACATAACAAATGTCTACTGCATGTCTGTCCGTCCTGGCAGACCGATCCCTCCTCTGTTGTCCTTCCTGAGGTTTCGTCACATTTTTTCACTGTTAAAAAGGTATTTTCCTCATTTGAATCGAGGGTCAAAGGACAAAAGGTGTTGTTTTCCTCACAGATTGTAAAATCTATGAATGAAGTTTACTTGACTTGACTGAGGGGACACGGCCTGAAGAAAACTGATTTACTCTGAATATTTGTACCTCGTCTCCTTTCTGTCCGGGCAGAGATCGTCCTTTTTCTCCCTGAAACACAAACACATCAACACCTGTTAGACGTTCACCTGTTATTATACACATTTATACGTTTATGAAGTCAGTACGTGTGTTTTCACTGTCATTACTGTGGATTATACCAAGGAGGGTTGAATCAACGGGACTTGGTTGTAGAACCTTGAAAACATTTTGCATCTCATCCAAGAAGCTTCTCCAGGTCTGACTGGCTGGAGGGAAGTCTCAGGTATCTAACCTCTGTGGGGTTGTTACTGACAGCAGTCATTAGGGTCGTAAACCAGGACAGGGATGCACGGTTGCTTGAAAACACTGAGAGATGCACTTAAATCTTGTGGAACCCCAAAGTGGACAGAACAAGATCCAGGAAGAGCAGCGACACTGCAACAATAACACAACAACTTCATCGTTCCAGATGTGTCTGGAGTGTCTGAGAAACTCAGGAGGATCTTCAACAAACACCACATCCCTGAGTCTGTCAAAGCCAGCAAGACACTAAGACAGAAACTGGTCCACCAGGGAGAGCCAAAGACAAGAACAGCTAGTGTCTGCAGTCCAATGCAGCGAGGAACCCACAGACAAACTGAACAGCCATTAAACAAACACCTGACTCTACGCAGGAGGACCAACTGCTCAGGTCAAGCCTCAGCAGTTCACCTGCACCTGAGAGATGAGGGACACTCACTGGAGGACAACGTGCACAAGTAGGACAAAGCAGATGGTTTAAAGAGGAGTGAAGGAGGCGGTTTATGCTGCCCTTTCATCTCTTCCCAGGAGACTCAACAACTGCTCACAGTTGGCTTCATGTGAAAACTCCAACACCCCACCTGACCTCAGGTGACTCCAGTGACCAGCGACCAATTACACAGCCAGGAGCACTAACCACTCAGGTGGTATCAAACACCTGGAACTCCCCGCCAGTCAGTCAGAACTGACGAGGCCCGTTGGATGAGAGGTGGAACCTGTTCAAGTTTCTAGAATAGAAGTTTCTAGAGTCCAGCTGCCCTTCATTCAGCCTACGAGGAATGACGTGACCTGGATGACTGAGGATGTCTGAAGGTTAAAGAGTCTCCGAGCTGCAGCTCACAACAGACAGAACAGACGAGGAGACACAGACCTGTCTCTGATATGAACCTGTTTCTAATGAAGGCCCGTACAAATGATAAAATCACATGTACTGCTCTAACTTCTATGTGTGCATACTGTGTAATACTTACAGGTGGACCCCTGGAACCAGGCAGACCAGGGAGACCCTGTAGACACAGACAGATGGACATCAGAAGATAATAATAAGAATTTTTTACGTTTCGTAAATACAAAGTAGGTCAAAGTGCTTTAGAAATCAACGTTATTCCATGTATAAAACAGTCTGGCTGCGTGTGTTTAACCTGCATGTTAGACTGAACTTTAGAAATCTGTCACTGCAGAAGTTTTCTGTCGTGTGTGAATTAGCCCCAGAGGAACTTCTACAAGTCTCAACTAGATCAATACGACAATACTATTATCATCATCATTTCTATTATGAATATTATGTGAGCTGTCTGTGTGTCTGTTTGTTGTGACTCACGTTGGTCCCGTCCGATCCTGCAGGACCTGGATCTCCTGTCTGACCAGGGAGACCCTGTTCACCCTGCAGACAGAAACTTCACATGTAATTCACCACCAACCTCTCAGACACAGAGACATCAGAGCACATGACCCCGGACACCCGTCCAGAGAAGGGAACTCCCTCCCTGATCCTCCTCCTCAGCTCCTCTGTCCATTCTGCAGCTCCTCTTTTTTTAACCTTTGACAAAGTGTCTCTCTTTCTTGGGGGTACCTGGTGTTGCTTCTCGTGTTGTTTGTTGTGTTCTCACCTGTAGACCGGGAAGTCCACTCAGCCCGACGTCTCCCTGTCAACCACAGAGACAACGATGAGTGTTTCTTCATGTTACACACTGACAGCATTAAAGCATCAGTGCATCAGTGTTACTCATACGTGTGACAGAGACGAGCATCAGAAACCTGAACAGAGACAAACTTCAAGCATCAAAGCGTCCCACCATCTGATC
>JBBMOE010000027.1:8369657-8424657 GCA_037975065.1 Chaetodon trifasciatus | reverse complement strand
GGAGTAATTTCAGGTTGTTTGGACCACTGGACTCCTGATGGAGCAGACAGGTATCAGGAGGACACGATAGCAGCTTTTGTGCTTGTGTTAACCCCAGATTCAAGAGGAGTGATGTGGGAGTACGCAGTACTGGGGCCGTTACTACAAGTCCTTCAGTGCTTGCAGAAGCGGAGCGAGAGCGGTGTCTGTATTCTGAGCAGGACGTCCAACATGTCCTCAGTGGCAGGTGGACTGCTCCACTGTCAAGGATTCTGTTGTGATTTTCATGAACAGAATCTAAAGGTGACGCTGTGGTAATCTGCAGAGCGTATCGCTGCTTCTTTAATGTGCAGACCCAGAACACACTCGAGGGATTACACATGCCATCAGGCTTCATGATCCTCCTGGAGGAACTGGAGGATGTTGGAACCACCTTGCTTCGCCAGCTGCCATCACGAACCGCACCAGCTAAGCAGCGGCACATGTATGAATGTGTGCAGCAGAGACAGTCCTGTGTCTTCAGGTGTGTTCTGTCCTGTTTGTTCAGACTGCAGCTCAGTGGGTTTTGTGTTTTTGGGTGTATTTTCTCCAGCAGGGTGTTTTGTTTTTATGGTGTATTCTCTGTGTTCAGACAGTGAGGAATGTAAACAGCGTGCAGAGACAGACAAGCATCTCTGAGATTCTCAGGAAGCAGACAGCTGACTGCATGTGTGTGTGTGTGTGTGTGTGTGTGTGGATCAGATAACGTCAGTGACAATCGTGTTCCATTTTTCTGACCCACACACTCTTTGAACAGTCTGAATGAGGACAGATGTGAAGCAGCTTCTGTTCATCAGATACGAATCAAACCATCTGAGCGACTGCAGCGTTTTACACGATAACACACGTTCNCGTGGTCATGTTAGACGTAGATATTAAGAAGTAAGAAATATGTGGATTAAAGATAGCCACGACACATAGAATGAAACGTGTCGACTGTATGCACATCATGACATACACATGTTGGTTTACAGACACCATGTAAGTACATAGATCAGCCTGTTCATTAAAGTGCACATACAATGAAACTCATGTTGTTAATGTGAAATAAAACACACGTTCGTTAATGTACGCTGTGTAAGAACACGCCAGTTCATTACTGTACACTGGTCATGAAACGCGTGGTTGTTGATGAACACGGGTGGTGTTGATGACGAGTTCCTCTGACGGTGCTGTGGGGATGCAGGTAGGGAGCCGCTGTCCTGAAGGACCTGACGCCGACTGTCCCCCTTCACACATCCCACACTGAGTGTCCCTGTTGATATACTGAGTGTTTTTTTTTTCTCAGTGGGCCCCAGACGGCGAGTTTCCCAGCATGCAGCAGTGTTTGTGTAGCAGCCACATTCCTGCAGCGTTGTGTAAACCAGGTTATCAGTCAGGCGTGGCTATCAGCAGCAGGAATGTGGCTATCGCTCTATCTGCTGTCACGACTTTGTCCTGAAACTCTGCACTCACACCATCCTCCCTCCATCAGTCCTCCATTTATCCTCCATCATCACTCAATCTGCTGTCACAACTCAAACCATCCATCCTCAATCCATCCACCTCCCTCAGTCCTCCATCAGTCCTCCATCTGCGCTCACACCAGCTCCCACTGACATCCATTAATCCTCCATCCACCCTCCATCCTCCCACATCCCTCCATCATCCCTCCATCTGGGACGCCATGCTGCCACCGATTGGCTGAGCAGACAGTGGAGCAGCTGATTGGCCGATGACGCTGCTGTTCACAGACAGACTGAACCTGACGACCTCGACAGGATGGAGAGACTGAAGAGAAACGTTTCTGCACCTCTGCAGGGTCATCTCGACATCATCTGTCCTCCATTATCTGTCCATCACAGCTGATGTCTTTATATCAGTCTCTGTGTTTCAATAGTCAGTTAAATCAGCAAAGACCTGAGGACCAAGATCCGGTCCCTGAGAGACACCACAGGAACACAGGTGTTCCTCTACGTCCACCTGCGGGTCAGCCCCACCTGAGATCACCCAACACCTGAACCCAGTACCTGAAAGACCTTCTGACAATCGGGACCTTCTGCTGCTTTTGGGGAAACTTTTTGTTTATTTCGACCTGATGTATTTTCTATAAATGTGGCTTTAGTGACTCTGTGGGTCGTTCTAATTGTGGATTCTCCGCCTCCACCGAAGACACTCAGGGAAAACATCATACATCATGTCCTGCTGAGGGAGCTTCCAACAGCTTTCCAAACAAATAACAGTTTCATGTTATTTCTACCGTCTCAAGTCCGACCAAAAGGAAACACAGAAACACACCAATCACATTTATGGAAAAGCAAACGTAGACGTGTTGTTTTATATTACACCACTTAAAGCCAGCATTCACCCATTCACACACACACTGGTGGCACAGCTATCAGGAGCAATTTGAGGTTCAGATCTTGCCCAAACATAGGCAGATCCAGGTGTGGGACCACAGGGACGCTGGCCCCAGCTGAAATCTGATTGGCCCCTGAAGTGTCCCTGTCCTGTCACAAATGATGACACCTCTAATAACTTCTCGTAACTGTAGTGATGCTGCGTTCACATCATGAGGACGGGACGGTAACAATGGGACGGACTGCCATGTTTACAACTTGGATGCAGCTTGGCGGTTAATTTGTGTTAATGAGAGGGAGCTGGTAATTCCGATGTGACGTGACATCGTTCGTAAGCTCAGATTCCCGTGAATCCATTGATTCAAACCACTTCAAGATACAATCACAACAGGAGGCTCAATAAACTCCAACAACAGACAAACAACCAATTTGAAAACTGACGCAACATTGAGGAAACTCACCAATGATGTCTCTCAGTGATCCACAGATCGAAAACACTCAGACAAAAATGGTCTGAAACTTCCACAAAGATCCAGAAGATCCACTGCAGTGAAGATATTTGGTCCAAAACACAAAAATAATCCACAGAAAGACGTTTTCTCCTTTCAGATTAGCAGCCGATGGGGTCGTCTTCTGCTTGTCTTCAATTTTTTCCTGATTAAAACTTCAGTAAGTGTCTGCAGTTCCTCTGTGGAGTCTTTGGGTTATTGTGGGTTATTTACAGCTCAGTCACCTCAAATCAAAGATATCAGTGCTAATAGAGATCTTCCACACAGTTTGAGGGGATAAATACAGTAAGTGGCCTCAATAAAAAGATATACAACCAAAAAATGTGTATAAATACCTTAAATATGAACATAGATGGCCAAAATTTAGATTTCATGAATATAAATATCGATAATCATGTTGATAAGTATAATGTAAATTGCCTTTTTTGAAGGACGCCTAAAGATACAAGTAGAGGAAACGTGAAAATATTCAGTTTCTGTGTTTTTGTGATCAGTTTTTATTGAACTTGGACTCGTTACAGAGCCACTGCTGAAATGCACCTCACTGAGAAAGGAAATCTGCATGGATGTGGGACATAGACGTGGCTCCTCTGTGGGTCCTCCCTGATTTTGAAAAGTCTAAATCTGTCCCTGTACCCAAGGAGACTTAAACATGTAGACTGCAGGGATCGAACCTCAGACCTTTGACTAGTGGACCACCACTCCACCTTCTGAGCCCCAAAAAGGACTTCAGTGTATCAATAAACAGAAAACGAGCAGCTTCGTTTTTGATTGGACACCATGAATCTGACACTGTGAGAAGCTGTCAGAAGATCAATAACACTGATCAGAATCAGAGCTTCAGAGCAAACATTCAGTCTGTGAGAGACCTGAAGGTGACCAGGAGAAAGCCTGCTGTGCTCTCCTCTGATTGGACAGCACACCTGAACTGAATCAGCTCACATAAAAGCCGTCAGAACCTGAATGAGACTGAAGAAGCTGCTCAGAGGAAGAGGAAACTCTTCATCGTCACAGTGAAGAAACCAAAGCTGAGTTTGAAGTGATGAACTCACCCCGAGAGCTGTAGGAGAAGCCGTCAGGATCATCAGGAGGCACCTGGAGGAGCAAACGGACAGGTGAGTCAGGGAGCAGGTAACGAGCTGGACCAACAGCTCTGACTGGTCAGTAACGAGAGATGAAGATCAGCTGACAGAGGTCACATGCTGTGAGATGATACATGCTATAGGTGCTATGTTGACTGATGGAGAGTAACTAAGTACAATTACTCAAGTACTGTTGTGAGGTACTTGTACTTGAGTTTTTATTTTATAATACTCTCTACTTCTACTCTACTACATTTTGGAGGTAAATATTGTACTTCTTACTCCACTACATTCATTTGACAGCTTTAGTTACTCTGCAGATTCAGATTATCAATACAAAATATTAATCAGCTGATAGACTCTGATGTTTAATTATAGATTAATCTTTCCAGCAGTATAGAAAGAAAAACTGGCTCCACTTTTATCAGCTGCAACACTAGAGAGGAACACAGAAATGCACCAATAATCATAATCCATTCATATATTTTGACACTAATGCTTTTGTACTTTTACTTCAGTAAGGCTTTAAACAAAGTATTTCTACACAGTGGTGTATTTTTATTTCAGTACAAGTTGTGAATACTTCCTCCAGCACCAGTCAGCAGTATAGAAGATGAACTTTGGCTTTACATGAAGTCTAAAACTTTACGTTACGTTAATTCAGACGTTAAACGTACTGACGTAAGTATCGTCTCATTTCCTGTTTCCGGTTGCTGCGTTAGCATTAGCGGACATCTGTTGGTCTTTTGAGTTTAAATTGCTCTGTCTCAGTTTGTCTTGTTACCCGCTGTTTAAAGAACCGTTAGCTCTCCTCAAACACTCACAAGTCTGTCTGTTTAATGAGCGCTTATCTCACTAGACTGCTCTGCTAGCTACACTAGCTTAGCTTAGCCTATCAGCTAGCGAAGGCTTCACCCTCTCCGGCTTTCTCCCGCGCGATGTGTCAGATGTTTAGCTGCTCCTCTGCCTCCTTTAGTGATACTGGCACATGTAGTTAATGTAGTTTATTTGGTGAAGCGGGCTGTAGTTAGCCAGGCCCTTGTAGCCGGTGCAGACCAACCGAGTGTAACTCCGGCCAGCTGTCCCTCGACAGCTCCCAGGCATTCGTGAAACCAGGGAGGCTGGGTGACTGTTCGAGGGAGCCATAGTCCCGAGCTGAAGCCCACAGTTCACCATCAACCACTTCATGTTTCTAACAGGTTCACAGCGACACACCGGCGGAGACACCAACGTTGATTATTGGCAACTCCTTTTTGAGCAAGTTAGCAACACCAGTGACCAAAGTCAAGGCTTTCTGGAGGCCAGAGCGGCTCAGGATAAGCGTAAATCCAGTAAGATTGCTATTCACGTCGGCGGTAACGACACCCGGTTACGCCAATCCGAGGTCCCTAAAATGAACGTGGAGTCGGTGTGGACGAAGACTATGTCGGACTCCGTAGTTTTCAGTGTCACGTTTAGCAGCTGGCCGTCCAGGTGGTGTCCAGCTAACGGTGTTACGGGAAGACCTGGCCTGATGAGGTGAGGCATCCATCCCACTCTGGATGGAGCAGCTCTAATCATTAGAAATCTGACCGACTTTATTAATTAACCAAACCTGTGAAAAACCAGAGTCCAGACCGGCAGGCAAAGGGGCAGTCCTCCATCAGAGCAGTGACCCACCAAAACCCCTCAGTCTGCCCCCAGACCACCTAAACTAATCCACAGTACACAGAAGAGGAGTTACACATAAAAACTAATACACATTAAAACAACCACTGCACCAGAGTTAAGATCTCTGTCCTCTGAAACTGTTTTATTAAATGAGTTCATATCAGACCACAATATTGATTTATGTGTCTGACTGAAACTTGGCTGTCATGAAGAGTATGTCAGCCTGAATGAAGCAACGCCTCTGAAAACATATTAATGCTCACATTCCTCGAGGCAGCGGCCAAGGATGAATCAACCCTAAACCTAAACTCAGTTTTAACTCATTTGAAAACTTTGTTCTTAGTCTATCACATCAAACTATCATCAAACTACTTTCACTATTTTCAAAGTCGTCAGCCTGTGTTTTAGACCCCATCCAGAAAAAGCTGCTTAATTAATTCTTTATCAGACATGATCAGTCTGTCTTTATCAACAGGTTTCGCGCCACAGTCCTTTAAAGTGGCTGAAATAAAACCTCTTCTTAGAAAGCCGACTCTTAATCCAGTGGTTGGAGCCGACTATAAACTTTCTCTCTGAAACCCTTCAGAATGCAGTTGCTAATCAGGTGTGCGACTTTCTACACAACAATCGTTTATATGAGGATTTCCAGTCTGGATTTAGAGTGCATCATAGCACAGAGACGGCACTGGTTAAAGTTATAAATGACCTTCTAATTGCATCTGATAAAGGACTTGTCTCTGTACTAGTCTTATTGGATTTTAGTGCTGCATTTGACACCATTGACCATGGTATCCTGTTACAGAGACTCAAACACTTCACTGGCATTCAGGGAACTGCACTAAGATGGTTAAAATCCTACTTTTCAGATCATTCCTTTAGGGAACATTATCAGGAAACACTCGATAAATTTTCATTGCTACGCAGATGATACCCAGCTATATTTATCAATGAAGCCAGAAGAAACCAGTCGTTTAACTAGACTACAAGCGTGTCTTCAGGACATAAAGACCTGGATGACCTGCTATTTTCTGGTGCTAAACTCGGACAGTTATAGTAGTACGCTCTAAACACCTTAGAAACTCACTTTCTGATGACATAGCAGCTATGGATGGCATTGCGCTGGCCTCCAGCACCACTGTAAAGAATCTGGGAGTTGTCTTTGATCAGGACATGTCCTTTCACTCCCATGTAAAACAAATTTCAAGGACTGCCTTCTTTCACCTGCGTAATATTGCAAAAATCAGACATATTTTGTCTCAAAATGATGCAGAAAAACTAGTCCATGCATTTGTAACTTCCAGGCTGGATTATTGCACTTTCTTACTATCAGGCTGCCCAAATTCGCTGCTGAATATTCTCCAGTTGCTCCAGAACGCTGCAGCACGTGTTCTGACAAAAAAAGATCATATATCTCCAATATTAGCCGCTCTGCACTGGCTCCCTGTAAAGTTTAGAATAGAATTTAAAATCCTCCTCCTTACTTACAAAGCCATAAATGGCCAGGCACCTTCTTATCTTAAAGAGCTCATAGTACCTTATTACCCCACTCGAACACTGCGTTCCCAGAATGCAGGCTTACTTATGGTTCCTAAAGTCTCCAAAAGCAGAACAGGAGCCAGAGCATTTAGCTATCAAGCTCCTCTCCTCTGGAACCATCTTCCAGTCTTTGTCCGGGAGGCAGACACTGTCTCTACTTTTAAGAGTAGGCTTAAAACTTTCCTTTTTGATAAAGCTTATAGTTAGGCCTGGCTCAGGCTTGTCCTGGACCAGCCCCGAGGTATGCTGCTGTAGCATTAGACTGTCGGGGGACCTCCAAAGACACACCGAGCTCCTCTATTCACCTCCTCTGGGAATTGTTGGACCATCTCTATATGGAAAGTGTCCTGAGACATTTTCTGTTGTGATTTGGCGCTATATAAATAAAACTGAATTCAATTAAACATGTTCATTTGTACTTCACATGTGTTTTTGTTAAGTTTTTTTTGTTTTGTTTACCAGTGCCAGGTGTAGCTGCAGGGGGCGGAGCAGGAAGTCAGCAGCATCATGTCCTCTGCTCAGAGGAAGTCCCTCCCACTTCACGGCCCTGTCACTCTGACTCCCCCTCCAGCTGGTTCTCAGCCAATGAGGAGCCTCTGACACTCCGACGCAGGTGGTTGTCCTGTAAAGACACAAAGACAAATTGAGTCCATTAAATTCTGAACAAAAACCATCAGTTCAAATCTAAGACCACATTTCCACTTCAAGTCCTTTCAGGTGTCCCATATCAGATGAGATGTAAGACTCCTTCATTTACACTCAGTCACGTCTCTGTGTCACAAATCTGATCATGATCTGTCTTTGCTGTCTCAGCTACATGTAGATCAGGGTTGGTCCTCCTCTGGTCTAGAAGGAGGCTGTGATCCACCTGAAGCTGTTTGACAACTAACTGAAATACCTGAAGAAGAACCTCTGCACTTAAGCCGTGAAGTTACAACAATAGCAGTTTAGCTAGTGTTAGCTAACAACTACCCACAAGCTAACAACCATCCATGAGCTAACAACAATTCACATGCTAACTGCTATCCACAGGCTAGCAAGCTAACAAACACATGAGTGACATTCTGGACTTTGCGTGAACGTTCTGTTGTCTCGCTGCTCTCTGACCCTCACAGATCACTGAGTGTCTGAACTGATCAGCGATCAGATTGTATTTGATTGTACATCTAGAAATGACGGGAGATGATTTTTCTCGTTGTCTCCTCATAGAGGAGACAGACAGGTGGAGACAGACAGACAGGTAGACAGATCATGGATGTGTTCAGAACATCAGTCAGTCCGTCCTGAATGCTTCTTGAATGCGTTTACGCTGAAACGCATCCAGCAGCGTTGAATGAGATCAGATGGATCAGATCTGATCTGCATGAAGTGACTCAGAGTAAATGAGGTCAAACTTTCCTCCTCAGCAGATGAAAGAAAAACAAACTCTGTCCAAACATCGTCCTGCAGACGGCAGTGAAGGAAGAATGGACTTTAAGGTGACCTGACTGCCATTGGCTCATTAACTGTCTGATTACTGTAAACGAGCCAGTGACAGAGGGGGACGTATGGTACTTTAAAATGCACTACATTTACCTACCAGCTTCAGTTACTCGTTACTTTGCAGGTTTTCACAGTAAAAATATGATCAACTTATGAAAATATGATTCATATTAAACCATCCAACAGCACATGAACTTAATCAGCAGCTTAAACATGAATGCATCTCAAATCTAATGGATTAAAACACTTAAGAAGGGCTTTTTATGCTGAATAATGTTAAATACTTTTGATACTTGAGTACATTTTGCTGGTTACACTTTGGTAGTTTTACTGAAGTAACGGATCTCAGACACTTTTTAATCACATTTCACGACTGAACAAACATGTTAACACAACAGATTGTGTCTATGATCAGTGACAGATAAAGACTCCAGGTATCAGGACTCAAAGTAAACTGGTTTTATTTTGAAATGCAGATTTAAAGTTGACATTTCTGACATCTTCAAACCTGTCTTGTAGTTTTACTGTGTCCAAAATCTGCAGGATGAAATACTGCAGTACAGCAGCAATACAGTGCACTGTAGTGCAGTAGTTGAGTAAAAGTACTCCGTTACTTCTCCTCCTGATCAGCTTCATCAGCGGCTCATTAACGGAAATTAACCTTTTGACGTCAGCGGCTAATTAGAGCTTCTTCAGCAGCTAATTAAGAGTTAATTAACAACTGATTGATCGTTGGATCAGCAGCAGCTGCAGCGCTCATTCAAACATCACACAGCAAGAAAAGCAGCTGCTCAGGTGAGTCACGCACAGGTTCACTTACCTGAAGGTCTCGCGCTCAGTCTGAAGCCTCACGCGCTTTTCATGTCAGAGACACACAGACAGAAAACTCTCAACTTTATGCGCTAAAGTGAAGCCGCAGCGCTCCGCTGCACACACAACTCGACACCTGTCAATACGCGGCAAACACCTGCAGGTGCACACACCGACACTTCCGGTCCCCGGGATCCGCGCTCCAAAATAAAAGCGGCTCGTTGTTGCAGGAAGAAGAGAAAAACGAATGGAAATGATTCATCTGGTGGATGATTTTCCTCAGAAAAATCTTTTATCAAATCACATTTGTCTCAGTGTTTTCCTGATTGATTGATTGATTGATTGATTGATTGATTGATTGATTGATTGATTGATTGATTGAAACGGGGGGAGCTCCCTCTGGACACTCAGGTATAAATAATAAGTGTGATGAAGAGCAGTCGTCACACCTTAGATAAAACACAGCATTACCAGTAAGAGTTAAAAAACTACAATAAAACTAAAATAAAGTACGAGAGACAAATCAATGGTGATGAAGAAATGCACCTGTGCAGGTGAGCAGCTGACAGACCGAATGAAAGATGTATGTCTGAGTTCAGTGTTTATCAGGAGAACTTTTCTCATGTTTTCATGTGATCACATGAAGTCATTACTCAGATACTTTACTAAAGTAAAAGTATCAATACCACAATGTAAAAGTACCTGATTAAAAGTAAAAGTCCTGCATTCAGTAAATTACTAAAGAACAAAATGATTATCAGCAAAATTTAAAGTAATAAAAGTAAAAGATGTCATTTTGGGAGAGTATTCATAAAATGAAGGATGATGCTATTTTACCTAATCATTAACAAGATAATCAATAATTTTCAGGTTACCACTGTGTTACTTTCATTAGTACACGAATGCCTCAAATAAATTATGTAGTCTTACACAACTTCAACCTGAGCAGCTACAATCAAAATTGTAAACTCCAGAGTGGCCTTTAATCTATCACAGTATATTTTCTAAGCTTATCATTTGTCTTCTGTGTATGCAGAATAAAGTCATAAATCCTCCAGTCAAGTCAAATAAACCTTCATCTGATTTTTCAGTTGTTTTAAATCACAGTTTATTTTTTTGTCTTGTGATATTCCGTCAATAAATTAACTGACTTTTATCTGAGTCCACGCTTTTATTTTGAAAACATGGATCGGAAGTCTTGTACTGAGTGTCGTACGTTTGACTCTTGTCAGCGGACTGTCTCTCTCTCCATCCCGCAGCAGGTTGCTGTGGTCCGACTGGATCAGCTGCACGGACCCCCTTCAAACAGAAACGAACCGAACTGAGCCGAACTGAGCCGAACCGGCAGGAGGAGCCCATCCCGAGCTCCGTGAGTTCAGCCTGAACTCAGACTGATCAGCCGAGACTCTGCAGCACTATGTCCGCCCGCATGGATGTTCCGGGCGGCCTGAGGCGGAAGATCGTCCCGCTGCTGGTTCTGATGCTCTGCTGCTGCGCCGCTCCGGGACACGCCGAGAGGGTGAGTGAACACACCCCGAGACCCGCACCCAGATGCTGGGCGTCGGTTCGACCGTTTTCTGCTGAGGGAAGGAGCTGAAGCAGAGAAAGTCTGAGACTGATGGACTCTGAGGACACTTCAGCTCGGAGGACAGACTCTTATTGTGAAAAACTGTCTGTCAGACATGTTTGATTTAATGTCATCTGTCAATCAAACGTCACCAGAATATATTGATCGTATCAGCCCACCAGTCCGTGTGTTAGGTGCCAAGTAGTGTGTGTGTGTGTGTGTGTGTGTGTGTGTGTGTGTGTGTGTGTGTGTGTGTGTTACCATGGCAACAGACAGACAGGTGTGTGTGTGTGTGTAGTCGTTTGTTCAGTTTTATTGTGTTTTAACATCAGACTGAGACTGATGGACCTGCCAGTAGTAAGAGCAGTATTAGCAGTATTAGTAGTAGTACTGCAGTATTTTTCGGAGGTCACCAGGTGTGACTGAATCATTTTGAAGAGTTGTGATTGGACTTTCATTGTGTTCACATCATCAGACTTTGAGTGGGACAGGTGAGGGTTAAAACACTGTGTGCTATTAACATAAGACTGCAGCGTCCACAAAGGTAGACTGTCAAAGGGGTCAGGGTCAGGTCAGGGTCAGGGTCAGGTCAGGGTTTGGGTCAGGGCCAGGTCAGGGTCAGGGTTTGGGTCAGGGTTTGGGTCAGGGTTTGGGTCAGGGTCAGGTCAGGGTCAGGGTCGGTGGATGTGAAGCGTCCATGTTTGTTTGGTTTCAGGATCAGGTTCATGAGTGCCGTCAGGAAAACGACTTGATGAGAAGGACGAAGTCTTCATCTCACATGACGTCCCGTTGAGTTCTGGTCTTGGGGATTTCTGGACTTGATGGGTTCTGGTTTTTGTGAGTTCTGGACAATATGAGTTCTGGTCTTGGTGTGTTCTGGTCTGGTAGCATGGCTGTGTGAGCTGGTACCACATTGTGGCCTCAGACTGGCTCAATGTCCTCCTTCCTGGTCCCAGTTCAGTTCTGTTGTTCTGGTTCTGTTGTCTGATCATCAGGATCAGATGCTTCCACTGCGATGTCCAGCGTTCAGAGACACTTGACACGAGGACGGACCGATGAAGACGCCGCAGCTGCGTCTTTGTGGACGTCCTGTATTTACTGACGGACTGTTTCCTTCAGACGCTCACGCTCGCCTCAGGATGGGCTGTTCTCGCCATCACCAGGTCAGAGGTCTCAGTCCTCTCGGCGTGGCGCCTCCAGCAGGACGACGTCGGTGTTTTCTGCTGTCGGATTAAACCTGCGAACGTTTCATCCGTCAGGTGTTCGGTCATGTGACCCTGCAGCGTGTGTGTGTTTATCAGCAGGTTGATCTGAGCGCTTTCTACCTTTTCACTGCGGAAATAAAAGAATGTTAAAAGAATGTCAGACAGGAAATAAAACCTGTCTGTCTGTCTGTCTGTCTATCTGTCTGTCTATCTGTCTGTCCGTCTGTCTGTCTATCCGTCTGTCTGTCTGTCTGTCTGTCTGTCCGTCTGTCTATCCGTCTGTCTATCTGTCTGTCTGTCCGTCTGTCTATCTGTCTGTCTGTCCGTCTGTCCGTCTGTCTGTGTATCTGTCTGTCTGTCTGTCCCTCTGTCTGTCTGTCTGTCTGTCTGTCTGTCTGCCTGTCCGTCTGTCTGTCTGTCTGTCTGCCTGTCCGTCTGTCTGTCTGTCCGTCTGTCTGTCTGTCTGTCTGTCCGTCTGTCCGTCCGTCTGTCCGTCTGTCCGTCTGTCTGCCTGTCCGTCTGTCTGTCTGTCTGTCCGTCTGTCTGTCTGTCTGTCTGTCTGTCTGTCTGTCCGTCTGTCCGTCTGTCTGTCTCTGTGCAGTCAGTCAGACAGTCTGGTCTCTGTCTGTTGTTTTAGTTCGTCTGTTTTCTGTTTCAGCCTTTTGTCCTGATCTGCTGTTATTACTGTCTCTCACACACTCACACTCACACACACACACGCACACACACACACACACACACACACACAC
This sequence comes from Chaetodon trifasciatus, assembly GCA_037975065.1. Lineage (NCBI taxonomy): Eukaryota > Metazoa > Chordata > Actinopteri > Chaetodontiformes > Chaetodontidae > Chaetodon > Chaetodon trifasciatus. The sequence goes on along the minus strand of JBBMOE010000027.1, from coordinate 8,411,710 downwards.
GCACACACACACACGCACACACACACACACACACACACGCACGCACACACACACGTCATCTGAACCGCCTCAGCGCTCGTTCAGTGTGATTCATGAAGCTCTTTTCTGTCTGTCTCAGTTTGTCTGCTTCCTGTTTTTGGATCATTTGAACGTTTCTGTTTCTCTGAATTCTTTTGAACAAATAGACGCTCGGCGGCGTGTTTCTACATCACAGTTTGCGGTTTGTACGGGGGGTCATGAGGGTCAAACGTGCCGTCTGACGCTCAGAGACGAACGCAGATAATCTGATCTGAGGTTCAGACACAGAGACTCTGCAGGTCTGCGAAACACCTGAACCCTCACAGGAGAGCAAATGTAGAACATTACCCACGATGCCTCGCTGCAGGACGTGTCGAGGCATCGTGCGCCCTGTGATGTGAGACAGGAATGAAGATAAGGCGACATCGGACCTTCATCGGCCTGTCTGTCTGACTGTCTGCTGGTTCAGGTTATCACACAGGAAGAGCACTGTTACACCTGCAGGATACATGAAGGTGTTTGGGTTTAAAGCCACAGAAATATGTCGGACAGATAAAACATCATGAAGAAACACGCCGAACTGCTTCTCTCTGGTCTAAAGCCGAGCTCGAGACTCCAGTTCAGCCTGAACTGAACTGAACTGAACTGAACTGAACTGCAGGAGACATGAAGACGTTTGACTTTAAACCCAGAGGACAGAAAGAGAGAAACATCGTGAATTTCAGCTGAAGTCACCAGAGTTTGTCAGAGGTCTACCTGAACCTGACGGACTCTGGTTCAGAGACCTGCTCCCTCTGACGATCAGGTCTTCTTAGCGTTGTCTGTCTGTCATGTTTTATTCTTACCTGTGAGACCTGATCAGACTGAGGAGAATCTGTACCTGGTCGACTCTGGTTCTGGGTTGAGGCCCTGTTTGGACCTCAGTTTATCAGATTAAGTAGCTCTGAAATGTTAACCTCAGACTTTCTTGTCCTCTGTCTCTGCAGGTGTGTCACTGCAGCGGGAAGTCCCTCTGTCACTGTGAAGGGGTCAAAGGTCAAAAGGTAAGAAGATCAGGTGGGACACAGGTGTTACATTGATGTCAGAACAGGAAGTATGACGTCTGCAGAGCACATCCTCACTGTTTTGATCATCAGTTTTTTTTATTTAACCTGATGTTTACAGGTTTACGTTACAGTCTGCACCAATCAGAGCACAGGACAAGCACCTGTATGAACCCGGGGCAAACAGGGTCCACGGAGAACTGGCTTCTGTGAGCACAGGATGTTAAGTGACCGAGACGAATGATGGTTGGGTTTGGGGAACCCTGGTGACATCATCCGGACCGGCTAGACCTCACTGGTCCTGGATCAGTTTGTGTTTAAAGTCTACTGCCCTCAAGTGGTGACCTGCTGTCACTGCAGACATCCCTGAAACGAGTTTTATGGGGTCCAGTGGGACTCACGAGGGTCCACTCAGATCTGATGTAGGTCAGTGGGGTCTTGGTTAAGGTCTGCTGGGTTCTAACTTATATATAAATGGGGGTAACATGGACGTTTGTGGTCTCATGAGGGTCTGCTGGGCTCTCATGAGGCTAATAGATGATTACTGTGATCTGATGTGGAGCCAGTCTGACTGAACGGAATCCAGTTTTATGCCACAACTACTACCACAAAACGTTTTACACAAATCAAGAAACAAACAAGAAAAATACCAAAGATAAAAAATAAAGGTGGAGATTTGAGTTCTGATGTGTCTCAGGTACCTGAGACCACCCAGGTGTGAACTCTGTGATCACAGGTGTGTTCAGCAGGAGAATAAAGGCTGGTTCCTCTCTGCTGAACATGAAACGTCCGTTTGTTCACTCAGGAACCGGAATGTACCTGGACCACAGCCAAGATCTGTGTACACCTGACTTTACCTGAATGAATGACGTGTATGACCGTTAGAGAGTACCAGCTGCAGGGGCACCGGACCCTCGTTGTACCGGACCCTCGTTGTACTGGACCGTCACTGGTTAATGTCATGAAGTGCTTGCACTTTGCTTTGTTTTTGATAAAGATCTATGGGTTAAAATAAGATCGTTTCTCTTCGGTGTGTTGAGTATCTTTCTTACTTAAGTTAAAATACGTCAGCGTTTCCTTTCGGCTCCACTCGGACATGAACAGCTGTCTCCTGCCTGAACATCCTGTGTTTGTTTGACTCATCCATCAGCTCCACCTTCCTCCACATGTGGACTTCCTTGTTCTTTATACTAAATCACCTGACTTCCTCCTTTGCTCCTGTCTTAATCACTACGGCCACAAGAGGTCACTGTCTAACCAAGCCGAACCGTTTTCTAGTGAGGACGAGCTGGAGTTACCTGTTAATCTGAAGTCACCTGAGTTCACCTGGTTAACTGACCCAGGCTCTGTTCTACAGTTCTTGAGATCTACCTGTGTTTTTGTCCTCTGCAGGGTGAACCTGGTTACCCTGGATACGACGGACTTCCTGGAGTGATTGGTTACCCTGGAAACGAAGGCGCTCAGGGCTCACCTGGAGAAAAGGTAATAACCTCTGAACCGAACACAGCAGACATGTTTTGATGAAAATGATAATTATCATTGTCATTATTTGACTTAAGCAGCCGGTGGAGTTCCTCAGGGCTCTCTCCTCAGTCCTCTTTCATTTTTAAAAATAAAATAATAATCTCACGTCATGATGTTGTGTTTGTCTGGTCGTTGTGTCAATGTGAAATGTCTTTTTGGTTATGAAGCAGGTTTAGGTGCTTTAGAAATACTGTGAGTATCAAAGCACTAAAAAAAAGCCTGTGTGTGATCGTTTTTTCTCGTCTTTTTTTGTCCTCAGGGTGATCAGGGACCAGCAGGAGGTTCAGGACTGAAGGGCTCTCGGGTATGACTGATGATGATGATGATGATGATGATGATGATGATGATGATGAATCATTAATATCTCTGACTTGAGCATAATTTGTGTCACGTTTAGATAAAGTTGGTCCAGACGGATTCTTGGTAAACACATAAAATGAGTCCATCCTGTCAAATGAAACATCAGTCTGTCTCTCTGTGTTCTCCAGGGTCTTCCAGGAAAACCAGGTTTCCCAGGACCTCCAGGACTGCCGGTAAGAAGCATTAATGTCCATTCAGAGAACATAAAGAATGTAGAAGAGTGAGAATGTGAAGCACATCGGTAACTGTGACCTGTCAACTCTGATCGATCTCCAGTCCAGGGCAGAGACCAAGTTGTTAAAGTTTGAAAATCAAAGCTTTATTCAAATACCACAGTTCAAACACTGAGACGATTTTAAGTATTTAAAATTCATTTGAGGCGTGAGTTCTGTTGGAAGATTTTTTATCACACCCATTCAGAAACGACATCAGGGTAATGGTGACTTTTGTTGGAGACTGTGTGGCACTAGTGGAGCCAATCACTTCCATATTTTCTGGGACTGCCAGGTTATCAGAGAATTTTGGGAAGAAATCCATAAACATATAACAAATGTAATAGGGAGGAATATTACCTTCAACTATGAATCTATGTATTTGGGAGACATTGACTTTCACAATTGGAACAAGAATGATAGAAAATTGCTTTGTGTATTATTGGCAGCTTGTAAAAAAACTATCACAGGAAAATGGCTTAAGGTGGAACCACCCACCATCGAGGAAAGGATGGATAGAGTACGTGAAATTTACATTATGGAAAAACTGTCATTTTCCCTAAGAGAGAAAAGTTTTATTGGATTTGGTCCAAATGGACTGAGTACACAAAACCTGTAAGATCTGATTTGACTTGAAGTGGTTACAATCCATTCTTCATTTCAGTCAGTTTTGTGTGAACCACTTGTATAAGAATTATTGAAGAAGACTTTTTGTTTTTTATTTGTTTTCACTGAGTGTGAAACTGAGAGGCCTCAGGATGTGAGCTCCCCTGGTTCTGTTCACTAGATACAGTACTTGAATGACTGAAAGATATCTTGGAAGAGCAGCATGGAAAAGACACTTGGACTTTCTGGAATTACCCCCATCCAATTATCAAAGGGAATGGGGCGGACAAACCAAAGGAAAAGATACTTCAGGGGTCCAGGAAGGATTGAAGTGTTGTAAATGAAAATGTAAATATTTGCTTTTCCAAATAAAAAGCAAATATTAAAAAAAATAATTTGAAAACTTTAATATAGATCTTTGTGCAGCTTTACTTTAAAAGAACTAACAACACATTGTGTGTTTCTCAGGGGCTCCCCGGGCACGAAGGACCCATTGGCCGACCAGGACTCCCAGGATGCAATGGGACAAAGGTAGAGATGATTCATCTCCTGGAACAGAAATCACGTGATGATGCACACACGCTGATCGATTGATGTATTGATTGGTGTCTTCCAGGGGGATGTTGGTTACCCAGGGTTCCCTGGGGCTCCAGGACCAATCGGCTTTCAGGTAAGTTCTGCGTCCTTCCTGTGCAGAGCAGTGATTGGATGCTGTGAGGACTTCCCCTGCTCTATAATTTAGTGAAAAACATTTTCACTACTTTACACCGAAGCTAAGCTAATTAGCTCTGAGAAGATAAAGCTAACTGTGTTCATGTGTTTCAGGGTGAACCAGGAGGACGAGGTCCAAAGGTGAGAGCACACACCTGAACATATTCAGATCTGACTTCAAACACACAAACTGTCTGTTTCTTTAAGGCTCGTTCTTTCTAACAGTGTCAGCTTCTGACTGGTTCTGGTTGTTTCTGGTTTCAGGGAGACACATATGTCTATCCTATCACTCAGGCTATTAAAGGAGCAACAGGACCACAAGGACCAGATGGAGGAGACGTCAGTTCCTGTCTCAGATTTTGTCATTCAGACGAGTCAAACGCTCCTCCTGCCGTTTTTGAGAACATGAACTTTAAATGTTCCGTTGCATTTCACACCAACCAGCAGTGATGGTGGACAATATGATCTAGGCTCATGACTGTCCTCTAACAGCTGTTATTGTGTCAGTAACTCACGTTTTTAGTACTTAATCATTTATATAGTATTTAAATGTGGTCAGTTTTTCAAAATAATGTCTACGTGAATATTTGTCCTGATATTTTAGATGTGAATGAATGAAAAAATTAATTACACAATGATTAGAAATGTTATCTGATTGGCTGGTGGAGAGTGAGCTCTGATTGGCTGTTTGCGTTTTAGGGGCTGAGTGGAGATTCAGGTGAACCAGGCCTGCCAGGACCACCAGGATCCGCCGGACTTCCTGTATGCTTCATATCTGAAACTGTCAAACTTTTAAATGTTCGCAGTGTTCGATGGTTGAGTCAGCTGTCATCAGCTGTCTTTGTTTTTTTTAATTCAGGGAACTCCAGGGTTGCCGGGGTTACCAGGAGAGAAGGTTAGTGTCCTCAGAAACATCGAACACTGACCTCAAAAAACAAGTTCCTCTCAAAGGTGTTCCTACAGGACCAGCACAGCAGATAGATATGAGTTCTGGAGTGAACACATGAGGGACTTTATTTACAAACCAAACCTAAACTCCACCACATGTTTGAAGGCCTGAGGTTCTGTTTGATCATGCTAACGCCATGTTTTTGTTTCAGGGTCAGGAGGGTCCCAGTCCTGTGATCCCGGGTCCTAGAGGACAGAGGGTGAGCTATGCTAAAGCTAATTCCCAGGTTATACATTCAGGTCACATCACCTGGTAATTAACACTCTGACTATAATGTGAACAGACACCTGTGATACAAGACAAACAGCCAAACATTCATAACCTGTGAAACACCATCACCAACACCATCACCATCATCATAACCCTCATCACCATCACCATCATCACCACCATCACCACCATCACCACCACCATCATCACCACCATCACCACCATCATCATCACCACCATCACCACCATTATCATCAGCATTACCATCATCATCATCATCACCACCATCACCATCATCATAACATTCATCACCATCATCACCACCATCACCACCATCATCATCACCACCATCACCAACACCATCACCATCATCATAACCTTCATTACCATCACCATCATCACCACCATCACCACCATTATCATCAGCATTACCATCATCATCATCACCACCATCACCACCATCATCATCACCACCATCATCATCAACACCATCACCAACACCATCACCATCATCATAACCTTCATTACCATCATCATAACCTTCATCACCATCATCACCACTGTCATCATCATCAGCTGTGTTTGGGTTTCAGGGTGACCGTGGTCCACCGGGGATTCCTGGACAGAAAGGAATCAAACTGTACGCTGAGGGACCCAAAGAACTGAAGGTCTGTCGGTCTGTCGGTCTGTCTGTCTGTCTGTCTGTCTGTCTGTCGGTCTGTCTGTCTGTCTGTCTGTCTGTCTGTCTGTTTTTACTGATATTCTTTGTTGGTATATTTCAGGGTGAACCAGGTGAAGTTGGACTGAAAGGTTGTCGTGGACTTCCTGTAAGTCAAAGCTATCTCACAGTCTGACAACCCATCTGTCTGTCTGTGTGTCTGTCTGTGTGTGTGTCTGTCTGTCTCTCTGTCTGTCAGTCTGTCAGTCAGTCAGTCAGTCTGTCAGTCAGTCTGAACTAGTCAGTCTGAACTCTAAACTTATCTCATCCACTGCATCAACAATAACCCTTGATAAAGATTGTTTTGACTGACTCGTGATTTCGATTGTGTGCGTTTGTTTTCCTCTCCAGGGTGTGGCAGGCAAGCTGGGGGTTAAAGGAGGGCAGGGCGATCGAGGTGATCCTGGCACACTAGTAAGAGAGAGAGAAAGAGACCTGAGGATCTATAACCATTAATCCATTTTATCTCATGACCTCAACAGAAACCTGCAATCAAGCTTGACGAGTATCTGAATGTTATGTTTTAGGGTTATTTATTCATCTTATGGTTTTGATCTGAACCTCATCAGAAACCTGAACAGCTGTAATCCTGGTCTAACACGTTGGTTGTTTGTGTTTCAGGGTAAACCCGGGAAGGATGGAGTCCCTGGAGAGCTGGGAGAACAGGTACCAGGCTAAGCTAACAGGAAAACTAACTAACCTGCCAAGGGAAGCAGTCTACTTTATTAAGATAACCAAAAACCAGATCCAAATCTTCCTGAAGAGTCCATCTGCTACTGGCTGGACTCAGGTACTGGAGCACGTGCACTCCAGAACCAGAACCAAAACCACAACAAGTCTGAAACCAAAGCCAGTTCCACCAGAGCTGGTTTGTTCAAAGTCTCCAAACATTTCAGTTCAAGTCCAAACTGAACCCTGTCAGTGGTCTGCTGTGTGGTTAACGTTCGGTATCGCAGTCTTTACTGATCGAAGATTATTAGTTCGAGACAGAAGCTCCACTCTGAACCAGCTCTGTAGGCTCAGGAGTGGTTTTTGTTGCTCAGCAGACCAGCAGAGTGGTGAGTATTTGTCAGCTGATCTCATGCCAGTTTCAGGAGTGAAAATCTCACAGAAAAGCCTCCTGGAATCTGAATCCCTGATTAAAAGAGGTGTGACTGAAACATACCCAACACACAGCCTGTGGTGACAGAGGGCGTCTGAGGCTGATCGCTGATTCTGGGCTACAGACATAACATTCACTTGAGTTGTGTGTTTGCAGGGAGATGTCGGGGATCGTGGGTTCCTCGGTCCTCCAGGCATTGACGGAGCCAGGGTGAGTACTGTATGAAGTACAAGAAGTGTGACTGCAGTAGTACACACAGTACTGAGTGTTTCTGATGTGTGTTTTTAGGGAGAGAAAGGTGATCGTGGTTTTCCAGGTCTTCCAGGAGAGGTGAGTCTGAAGTCTTGACTGTTGCTTTGCTGTTTTCTTTTCTCTGCTTTGTAAAATGTTAACACTGACAGGAAAGATGTCCTGTTCTACCAAAATAAGAGCCAGGTTGATTAAAACAAACCCACGCACACAAAAGTTACAACAAGAACACAGGACGAGGAAAGCCTACCTGAATACTGTGGTCATATGCAGAAGAATGTAACAACATGCAAAGACACTCAGTCTGGCTCAGTAGGTAGAAGGCTTTAGTCAGACCTGCAGACCTCTGTCTTGAATCAGAGCGGTAGGACCAGGTTCAGCAGGTGCAGCATTAAGTGAAGAAGATCACCTAAATGTTAAAACAACATGTCCAAGAACAATTAACAAAGATGGTTCACATAATCAGAATCAGAATCAGAATTCCTTTATTGATCCCCGAGGGGAAATTATTTATATATATAAATGTTTATACATATAAATATCCTGCCCTGTAAAAACAAGACATCAAGTGATTCTGTGTTGAGGTATTGTTAATTTTCACCTCGAAGACAGTGAACATTTATAGAAAAGGAGTTTTCTGCTAAAACAACAAAACCACAAAAGAGGGGACTCCAGCAGACTTTCCTTTCTGCACCTTGAAATGTGAGTGCTGCTCTCCTCTATGATGATGACGCTGTGGTTTACACAGAAGGTGAATAATTATATCTGCTGCTTCATCGTGTTCATGGTGATCTAATTGATGAATCCTCTGCAGTTAAGAGTCGACAGCACACTTCCCTGTTTTGAAGCAGCAACACACCTGTTAAATATCTATTTGTGTGTTTGTATCAGATGGTCTGGAATCACATTATCCTTAAAGGCCAGCTTGGTGTCCCCGGGACCCGCGGACCCCCTGGAGTCCTTGGAGAACAAGGTAGTACAGAGTCCAGCAGGACAGGTTAAAACACCTTAGATACTTGGAGTTGTTCTTATTTATGGTCAGATGTTTAGTTTCTAGACGGTAGTTTTCATTGTTACTGGTGGAGTCCGCCTTCATGAAGATCACCAAATCAACCTGGCCTGAAATCTGAAGGCTAATAACCGAAAAGTGAAGCTGTTTGTCCCGTTGTAAATGTTTGTGTCTCAGAACCTTTAATAGTAAAGATTATGAAGAGTTTTAGAAAATTCTTTAGAAAATGTTCCAGGATAAAGTGAGTTGTCCTGGATTATCTACTGTGCACAAGTGTGTCCATGCAAACATTAGTTGAATCATAATGTGTTCAAGGTAAATGGCTGTAGCTCATGGACGGATGGACAGTAATGCTCCTCTCCGCTTTCTTTCAGGACTCATAGGTTTTCCTGGACTGCAGGGTGAACCAGGTACACTCCACCTGGTCTGTCTCTGTCCCAAAATCAAGAAGAGAACGCATCTATCTTCTTTTTTGCTGTTAGACGTCAGGACAGTTGGTTCTTCTACAGATTGATGTTCCTGATCTTTGACTGTCTGTATTTATTTATGTACAGAGTTGACAGTAGGAGAATTACGATATGTAGAAGCACAAATACCTTATTAAGTAAATAAAGTACAAACATATAATAATAATAACTTAATATTTAACAACTGAATCTGTGAACATGTCAGGACTCATATGTAATTTAATGTAATTTGGTTCCTCCATAATGACATGAAGTCTCTAAATAAAGCATGCTCTTCTTCCCTCAAGGTGTGGCTCGCCCTGGTCCACCGGGCCCCCAGGGGCCGACTGGCTCCACTGGACCCAAAGGAAACCCAGGAGAGCCAGCGCCCGTGATCATTGGACCTCCAGGACAGACTGGAGTCCCAGGTGGTCCTGGAGTTGAAGGAGAACCAGGAGAACCAGGAATACCGGGTGATGTTCTGCCTCCTGTGTGTTTGTATTTCTCTGTCCAAGTCTTTTTGTTGAGGTACCTGGAGGTCTCTGATCCAGTCTTCACTCCAAAAGACTTCTACTTCTATGCTCAGCCTCAAACAGTTTGTCTTCATCTGAATCCAATATCTGAGGACAGAGGGAGTCAAATGTTGTACACACTGTAAAAGACTTTCAGACAAATCTGTGATTTTGCAATGGTTTGACCTCTGAGCCTCTGATCATCCTAATAATTTTATATAGATTTAAAGAAATAGCCCAAAGTTTATTTTCAGGATGGTTTCAGCAAAGAATTGAATGAGTAGATATGAGCGTCCATCATGTGGTTAGCCTAGTTTAGCACAAAGACTGGAAGCAGGGGGAATCTGCTAGCTTTGCTTCATCAAAAGAAAAAAAAATACACCTTGCAACACCTCCGAGTCTGTCTGATTAAATTTTTTGCCTTCTGTCTATCAGATTTCATTCAGGGAGATGTTGGTCTTCCGGGAAGTAAAGGTGCAAATGGACTGATGGGACTTCCTGGAACCAGAGGGGAGGATGGACTGAAGGGTGAGAGGAAGCAGGAGTTATTTTGTCACATGACATTTTAATACATGATAGACGATAAACTAGTCCAGTGTCGTGTTTGTGTAGCCTGACCTGCACCTGTGCTTCACTTGGGGTTGAAACAGCAGATTTCCAGTGAAAGTTTGGAATGAGAAAATGAAGAAAGACACAAAATGATCTATACAGCAGAATCTATAACAATCAACAAATATTCAACAATATTTCAACACACTCATGTCAATGGAATCTAGATATCTGTTTCACAACCGGTCTGGCCTCAGGGTCCAACTTTTCCAGATATCAGGTGAAGATACAGGTGCAGACCAACATTCCTTCATCTTATTTCCACCCACCCATTCTGCCTGTCAATTGATTCAAAGCAGGATCTTCTTTCTGGGAAGAGACTGAGCTAACCCAAGAGGCCAGAATGTTTTGCATATAGTAATTGACTGATTGGTGTTTGTCAGGTGAAAAGGGGGAGGTGTGCACAGTCTGTCAAGTTGTTTTTGGCCCTCCTGGACCTCCAGGTAAACCAGGAGAAACAGGTGAAAACGGGGCGAGAGGTAAGAACCACACCTGTGATTGTCAGAGTGACAGCTAGATGCTCTGAAAGCCTTACCTTGTGACATAAAGGTCCGTTACATACCAAAGTAAAAGTAGACTCAGTGTGAAGATAACCAGGAACTGGAAAATGTTAACTACACACCATCTTAACTTCAGCTGTATATGATTAATTCACATTGTTATTGAATAATGAAACTTTAAACCTGTTCACAGTGACCAGACCAGCAGACAGCAGGATCTGGTCCAGAGTCAGATTCAGTGAAAAGATGACGAGCAGGTAAAACTCACCTGTCTGTGTGTGATATCATTCTGTTTCCAGGTTCAATTGGTAATCCAGGACCCAAAGGTCACAAAGGGGTTAAAGGTATTGCAGGACCAACTGGTCCACAGGTGAGCTTGCTAATTACCTCCATAAACTCTTCTATCACATGTAGATTCCTCTGTCCTTTGTCCTTCCCTCCAGATGACCACCTCAGTGATATCTCAAACGGGATGATGGATGAACTCTTCTTATGTTCACTGTCGTACTTAGTCTGCTAGAAGTCAGGGCATCGTGATCAATGACCCCTGTTGCTGCATTAAGTTCGTGTTTATGAGCCTTCTTGTTCACTACAATCCTATGTCACTGGGGAGGAGGAAATCTCAATCCAAACTCTTCTCCTCAGTGGTCCATCAGTGGTGGAAGGAGGAATTTGTAGTCGTTGGAGCGTTTTGGGATAAATTCACAATAAGGAAAATCTTAGTACAGATCTAACAGTCTCATTGAACATGAATTTTGACCTCTTGCTGAGTGCTGCACATTTCTCTGTCCAGTCAGAGAGCGTGTGGAGTAAATCCAAGTGTAAGGTGCAAGAGGTTCTGGTAGAAAGCTTTCTGATTGAATCGTAGTCTCTTCGTCCATCTGGTTGTCTGTTGTTCTGTCTTTAGGGACCCTTTGGTATCCCCGGCCTCACAGGGCCCTCAGGACCTGTTGGTGACCCTGGGATCATGCAGAGGGTGGGGCAGAAGGGCGAGGATGGGGAACAAGGGGGGCCAGGACCACCGGGTTTTGAGGGGACAGATGGACGTCGAGGAGTTCCAGGACTGAAAGGTGTTCTGGGAGAGAAAGGAAACCCTGTGAGTATACATGGTCCAGAGAGACCTTCTGTCCAGTCCAGACCTCTCACGAGGAGGGCATTGATTGTATCAGGGTAATGTCTGTAATACATTGTCAGATAACAGACATGGTACGTTTGTCTCTAATGCTGTTCTCAGGGGCCTCTGGGGCCAAAAGGTGACAGGGGACCGCTCGGGGATACTGGACCCAGAGGATTATTAGGACAGATGGGACCTTCAGGACCTCCTGGAATTGGGGCTCCAGGACCTCCAGGACTTCAAGGCAATGTGGGAGTCCTGGGACAGCGAGGAGATCCTGGAAAACCAGGTGAGAGTGTCTGAACTGAAGGGGGTCAAAGCCACATTCATCAAGCTTCTCAAAGCAGGTGTCACTCCTAACTAACCGAAACATTTTGGTCCTATGTTTGGTTCCAGGAGATGAAGGTCAGACTGAGATTTCTGAAAGCTTGATGACATAAAACTGAATGACTGATGAGACTGACTTTGTCTTGGATGCAGACGTGAACACATGCTGTCTCTGCAGCAACTGACGGCTGGATGGATGCATGTGAGAAGTTCAGAGGTGAAAGGTCTCTTTGGTGGAACTTATAACAACTCGTCTGTCTGTCTGTCTGTATGTTCGTTCAGGGGAAAAGGGTTCTCCAGGAGAAATCACAACCTCTCCAGGAGATCCAGGACAGAAAGGAGAGAAAGGTTCATCTGGAAACCCTGGACCTGACGGTGAGACAGATCCATCTACTGTAGCTTTGAATGTGGTCCTTACTTTAGATTTTTATTGTTTGATTTGTTCCAGCTTGGTTTGGTTTGATTCTGTCATAAAATCAGCAACACATAACACACTATTTCCACATAATCACCAAACAAACAAAAACTCAGTGATTCAATCCAACATGAAAACAGCAGCTTTATCAGCTATTGTTGACTCACCTGCTGTCTCCCTTGGTCTCAGGTGTGACAGGACCTCCAGGTGGTCCAGGATTTCTTGGTCTGAAGGGAGAAAAAGGAGTTGAAGGATTTTCAATTCAGGGCCCTCCAGGCTTCCCAGGGGTCAAAGGTCAGGATTAAACAGCATTGAAGTCAGCTGAGGATTTCAATGAGTGGAACAGGAATAACAGGAATACAGTCACGGAAAAAATTATTAGACCACCCTTGTTTCAATTTCTTGTTCATTTTAATGCCTGGTACAACTAAAGGTACATTTATTTGGACAAATATAATGATAACAACAAAAATTAGCTCGTAAGAGTTTAATTTAAGAGCTGATCTAGCCATTTTCCATGGTTTTCTTGATAATAACCAAAATCACTTAAGTTCTTACATCAATAGCTGTGGCATTGTACTGCCAAAAACAGTGCTTTTAGGCATTCCATGTTTTCTTTTCTGTTAGTCACGTGATACACACAGGAGTTAGTACTTGATTGCATAACCATTGTTTTTGATGACTGCAGCCATGCGTCTTGGCATGCTCTCCACCAGCTTCTGACATTGTTCTGCTGTCACAGCAGCCCATTCCTGTTGCAAAAATTCAAATTTGCTTTGTTTTTGGGCTTGTGGTTCTCCATTTTGAGTTTGATGATGTTCCACAGGTTTTCGATTGGATTTAGATCTGGTGATTGAGCAGGCCAAGGCATGCTTTGAATGTTCTGGTTCTCCATCCAGGCTTTAACTGACCTTGCCATGTGGCAAGGGGCATTGTCTTGTTGGAAAATCCAGTCATTTGAGGCAGGAAAGAGTTTATCAGCTGATGGAAGAAGACTGTTTTCAAGAGTAGCCCTGTACGTGACCTGGTTCATTCGCCCCTCACACAATAGCATTTTCCCTGTTCCACCCATACTGAAACAACCCCAAATCATCACAGATCCACCCCCATGTTTTACTGTAGGGGCGAGACAGTCTGGTTTGTAGGCTTCTCCAGGCTTCCTTCTAACCAGTAAGTTGGCTGAGCAGGCATCAACTCAAAACTGGATTCATCACTGAAGAGAACCTCAGTCCAATCATCAACAGTCCAATCCTTGTGATCCTTAGCAAAGAGTAACCGGGCCCTCCTCTGCCTTTTGTTGATGAAGGGCTTCTTCCATGCCCTGTGTGACTTCAGACCAGCTTCAAGAAGTCGGTTTCAAACTGTCCTTGCTGAACAAGTCGCATTTCTCAACAGCGCCCTCTCATTTTTAAGGTCCATGGAGGTCTGACGACGATTCCTGACACAGGAACAGATGAGTGCACGGTCCTCTCGTGGGGTAGAAAGATGTTTCGACCAGCTAGCAATTTGGTAGTACCATGTTCAGCTTGCTTTTTCTTGGTGTAATGAACGGCTGTCTTGGAGATCTTTAGTTTTTTGGCTACCTGTCTCTCACTCATGCCAATTTCCAGCAGTGCCAAGATGGCTGCCTTTGTGGCTTCACATAATTCTTTTGTTTTAGGCCTTATGTGAGAGCTGACAACTTCTGAGTTGTGCTACGGCTTGAATGTTAGCAGGAAACCACTCTAGGCCTTTGCATGTGCAGTGCTGCTTATGACATGAAATGGCCTCTTATATACCCGGGGAATACAATTAAGCTTAAGCATGTCACATAGGACATAAAGTATTATGGAATCAGCTGCATGTTTTGTCGTGTTCATTGTATTCTTCAGGTAATGTACCTTTAGTGGTATCAGGCATTAAAATGAACAAGAAATTGAAAAAAACAAGTGTGGTCTGATAATTTTTTCCATGACTGCATATTGTTTTTGTCTGGTTCAGGACTTAAGGGTGTTCCAGGAGGTCCAGGATTACCAAGTTTTGGTATCAAAGGACGGGCAGGACCATCAGGACCCCCAGGAATGCCGGGCTCCAAGGTAACGCTGACACTCACAGACAGGAAGTCCCCAACATAAGATGAATCTGAAACCTCTCAGCACAGAAATGAGGTTGTCATAGTCGTGTACAGACCCTCACTGCATTCTGCTGACCTCAGTCAGTAAGTGGCTTTTTACTGAGATGTTAATGTTGGATGATGTTCTGTTGTGCCTGAAGCTCATCCATTTTCCTTAGAAAAGGTTATTTTGGCTTCCAAGCACACCCCAGGTGCTTTGTATTTAAGTGTCAGATATGTCAGAACTGTCAGAGCCATCAGAGTTTTAGAGTCATAATTATGACTCGAATGTTAAGGTGAAAACTGTTAAGAGGTTGGAAACTATTCATAGAAATTATTTATCACCAATGAATTGATATTATTTCCATATGTTGAATGTGGTGCTCAACAGCATCACACCTCTTCCTGTTTTGCTGTTGGGTCTGAAAGGATGTCGTGTTGAGCAGTCTTCTTCATCCTGTACTGATTCACTGCTTTCATGTTGGTCTCTGTGGTCACAGGGGGACAGGGGTATCGGTTTCCCTGGTCAGCAGGGTCAATCAGGCCCACAGGGAGAAGATGGCTCTGTGGGGCCCCAAGGAGGCACTGGACCTGAAGGATCAGATGGAGTTCCAGGAGCTCCAGGACAAGATGGACCACCAGGACCCAAAGGTAGCTCTTGATCTAATGAACCAGTTCTGGTGAACCAGGACCCATAGATAACACAGTAACTACTTAGAAATGAGTCCATTAGTGCTGATGCCTCAAATGGACTCCTAAGTGTCCACATAAAGACAATAACTGACTCACCTGCACCTCCTTTATGGAGACATCTTGTTTTGAGTCGTAGTTACATGTGAAACAGCACCCAGTGAACTGAAGTTTCTCGCAGGTCGTAGTGGTCTGGATGGTGTACCCGGTCCTGTTGGTTTTGTTGGACTGTGTTTACCTGGAGCTCCTGGACCTGAAGGAGAGCAGGGACAGATGGGCACAATTGGATTCACAGGTAACGTCTCTACAAGCTGGTGACAGTAGAGTTTTTGTCCCTGTAACAGAATTTTATAGTCACTCTCTCATCTGACACTGGGCCAAACGACTAACAAAAAAACTGGAGCTTTCCTTTTAAAATGATGAATCTGTCCCCTCACTTCCTGAGCAGACAGTTTGTGGGATTTGGTAAAATGAACTAAAACCACAATTAAACGAGAAAACTCACCTCTAACTAGGTATATTGTCTGGCAGGGGTCCGGGGCCCAAAGGGTGTGCGGGGTGACCCTGGACTGCCAGGCGTGGGAGCTGTGGGGACTCAGGGGTCATACGGGGCCCCAGGGTTCGATGGACTTCCAGGGCCAGTAGGAGGAGTTGGACTGAAGGGCCTGAGAGGGACCGATGGGGAGCCAGGAAGTCCAGGTAAGGAGGTGTGGTCACACGCACCATCATCTTGTGATGAAATGTGGTTCAGACGTTCTTGTTCCCCTCAGGATAAACTGTAATAACTCTGGTGATCCTCTGACTTTCCATCTAGCACCATTATCAGGTCCTGCGTCACAGTGCTACCATGGCTGTAGACTTGATAGACTTGTAGACTTAAAAATCAAACCAACTTGTGAATATAAGTCATTGCAGTGTCCTCACAAATATACTGTAGTAAAGTAGTATATTTGTGTTTTAGGAATCAGAGGGGAGGAGGGTCCTCCAGGAGCCTTTGGTAGTCCGGGGGAAGATGGTCAACCAGGAGAGACTGGACAACCTGGACCGAAAGGTTTCATCTATCAATGAATCAATCTCTCTCTCTCTCAGTCAAACAGTTTGCCTGACTGTAACTGTCTGCCTGCTTGTATTCCAGGTCAGACGGGTATAAATGGAGTCAGGGGTCCTCAGGGGCCTCCAGGGCCACAAGGAGACAGAGGACAAACCGGAGCTAAAGGAATCCTGACAGCTGTGCAGATATATGGTGATCCTGGAGAATCTGGAATCGCTGGTACTCTATTCTGTTTAGTTCTAGTGTTGGATCCTTTTGTAACTTCCTGTAGTCTCTGCTGGTTGCCTGGCAACTGCTCAGAGCCCAGAAATAGTCCAAGACATAACCACCATAAAATGGCAAAACTGAACCCACTGGATATGGTACCTGTCTGTGACCCATCTGTCTGCTTCTTGTCACACCATCAGGACTCATAGGTTTCACTGGTGCTAAAGGTGAGAGGGGACCCCCGGGGCCAAACGGCCCAGACGGCAGCAACGGTAGACCTGGAAAAGCCGGGCCACGAGGTGAACGCCACCCAGTGAAAATATTGTTTGTTTGCATGTTAGCATGCTTATACCAGCACTGTAGAATCTACTCTTCCTGACGTCCACTGAAAACCTAAAGTAGGACTTAACATGAAAAAGTCAAGGAATATATTTTTGCTTCCATCAGCCCATCAGAATCATATTTGCATCATGTTTTTATAATTTATGTTAGAATTTGACACTTAATGAATGCGTGTGTCTTCCAGGACTTCCTGGAGACCCTGGCAGAGATGGAGAGAAAGGTCCTCCTGGTGCCCGTGGAGTCAGTGGCGATCCAGGAGAGATGGGGAGGCCAGGTAACGCTGCCCACAACACAACCTATGTCATTTCAAACATTTTAAAAAGGCAACTATCAGAAGATTTTACTGTCTCATCGCAAATATAATCCATATCTGCAGGGACGGGTGAGATTGTTGAACACCGAATTGAAATGTCTGGAACAGTATGTAGGCTTTAAGGAAATCAAAGTTAGCTCTGCAGCATCACTAAAGATTGAAAAAGAACAACTTCAGTCTGAATCAGACTTTATGGTTCTAAAACATCAGCATTAGCTCTCTGGAACAGTTCATAGACTTCAAGAGGACAAATTTTCACTCTCTTTGATGATCTGTGTCTCTATGTTTTTCTTCCAGGTTGTAAAGGTGAGAAAGGTTTGCCAGGGCCTTGTGGACAACCTGGTTCAGATGGGAGGCCTGGACCAGACGGACCTAAAGGTCCTAAAGGTGAACCAAGTCCACCTGGACCAGGATCCAAAGGATTTCCAGGAGAGAAGGTATCACACGCATACAGAGGCGCACAAGCATGACTAACCCTAACCCTTATTTATCATTACTACGAGCTTAACAAATAGTAAAAAGTAAGGCTATTTACAAAAGAGTCATTTACAACATACCATCAAATGTAAAATAGTTCTGAATTCTGTCTCGTTCATCAGTTTAAATTTGTTCTAGTGGTGTAGTTGTGAAACTAGAGGTCTAGTTGTTAAAGAAAAGGTGTATGGTTGTTGGAGTCTCCATATTTATGGGATTTTCAATGATAAATTAATTTTAAGGTGCTTTACTTGAGCTTGTTATCCTTCTATGCAGATGATGTTCTGTTTTATCTTACCTATACCGCCATGGTTCTCCTTTCACGAACACGTGATGTTCAAAGTGTGTTTTGAAAAAAAAAAAAAAACGTAAATGAAGAGTTTCAGTTTTACCCTGAACACACAGGCATTTTTTAATATTTATGGATTGATGATCTTAATATCAGATTTAAAAGCTCCTTAAAGTTTCATCTGAAACAGCAATAAAGTGTCTTTTCTTCCTCTGTCCTCCTTTCAGGGGAATCCAGGATGTCCTGGACCTCCGGGTCCAAAGGGGAAACCAGGCAATGTTGGAAACTTTGGTCCTCCAGGAGGCTGTGGCCCCTGTGGCCCCAAAGGACATCCTGGATCCCCAGGATGCAGAGGTCTGATTAATTAGAATTTATATAACATATATCTGCCGTTCATACGTCATTCATCTACAGTTTGTAGATACAGCTAAACAATAAGATGAAACTCACTCTAAAGTTCCGTAAAGCTGAGGGACCTGCAGATTCTTGAGGGTTCAGACTCAGCATAGAGTGCCTCCATAGGATAAATGAAAGCCTCCATTACCTGTCTGTCTCCCTGTCCGTCTGTCTCAGGTCCACCTGGTTCTCCTGGTGAAAAGGGTTGTGATGGTCCTCCAGGAAAAAATGGCCCTCCAGGACCCACCGGCCTGACAGGTACATGAAACAGTGTAGCAGTACTATCAGTGTCATCACTTAGCAGTACTACTGCTACTGATATAAAGACTTTACTGTGGTGTCCAGTGACAGCTCTTCTGTCTGTCTTTTTGAGTCATAGAAACAGGCTGATTGTGGTCCTTTCAGTGGGTTGAATATATCTTCATTTTCAGGTAACAAGGGGGCTCCTGGAGATCCTGGTCCAGCTGGTCCAAGAGGAAACCAGGGACAAGATGGAATACCTGGGCCTCCCGGAGAGAAAGGAGCAATGGGAGGTGGGGGACTGGACTGGTTGAGAATTAATCTGATTGAATCTTTATTTTGATTGGATAAAAGTGTTGTTTTGTTGTGAACAGTTAGGTTTCAGATTGAGCTCACAACCCCTTGTGGTGGTGGTTTGTTTCTCTCTCTTCTGATCTTCTGACCTGATCTCGTTTTTTTTATTTCCCCAGCTCCTGGAATCGGACCCCGGGGCCCAGACGGAGAGAAAGGCACACCTGGTGAGTCCCCAGGTGTGAGTATGAGTTTAGTTTTCAGTCAGAATGAAAGAAGCAGAAATAAAATTTCTACTCTCCACCTCCTCTTGTCTCCTTAGGTTGTGCTGGGGAGAAGGGTCCTCCTGGTCCTTGTGGTCCACCTGGTCCCTGTGGTGCTGGAGGACACCCAGGTTGTCCTGGTCCTCCTGGACCTCCTGGTCCTCCTGGTTGTCCAGGCACGGAGGGAGTCTGCACTGCAGGAGGAAAAGGAGAAAATGGATTCCCCGGAGCACGAGGAGCCAAAGGTGACGAGACACCTGGAGTTTATTGATGAGACGATGATTTGACTGATCGCACCACAAAGTCCATTTAGTTGCTGTTCTGTTCTGGAGCTTTTGATTTTGGTGTTCAGATTTCCATTCATCTGAGCAGTTCAGGAGTTCTCATCCATGAAGGCTTATGGTAAAAGTTCAGATGTAAAGGTGCTTATTAGTTAGCGGTATTATGACATTTTAATGTTTGTACAGCATCACAGAGCTACTAGCATGGCTGTGGAGTCTGAGGCCTCTTTCACACCTGCAGTTTAGTTCAGTTGTTCTGGACCAAAGGAAAAATCTTTCATTGTTGCCTTCTGACCTGTTCCCAGCCAATTATTGTAAATCAGTATCATCTGCATTCAACAAACAAACTAGACTTCTTGTCATACAGTATGCAGCTCTACGTGAAGGTTAAAAGAATGCAGCTGCTAAACTTTTGTGAAATGTGACAATGGTGACATGTGAAAATGATCAAGTCTTTCTTTTTCTGTAGGTCCGCCAGGCTGCCCGGGTCCTCCAGGACCTCCAGGCCCAGGTTTTAAGGGAGAGAAAGGATGTAAAGGAGAAACAGGTGCCCCAGGACAACCTGGTTGCTCTGGTGACCCCGGCTCACAAGGCGCACCGGTCAGCACATCCCATAGCTATAATGTACCACAGAAATTCAACTGAATCCACGTACATACTCTCAGTATCCGGTTTATCTTAGACCTTCAACCTTAGAACGGAAGTACCGACTAAAGTAGGATTCAATTAGTATCTAATTCAGCTGATCTTGGCAGGGTGAAGACAGACCACCAGGCCCATCTGGACACAAAGGCTTTATGGGAGAAACTGGTGTCACAGGACCTGTTGGTAAGAACTCCAGTCAGACAACCAGTATATTGAACAGTACAACAACAAACAAAGAATACCCTATGCCCACCACATGCACACTCACCTGTCAGCGTCCATGGTCCTCAACACTGGGGTGAACAGAACAGTGTTTTTTCAGGGACTTAGTAAAACGTAATTGACATGTTTTTATTGGACACTTGACGTTTCACAGGTGGATGTCGGGCTTCTTGTGTGTGTTTCAGGTATGAAGGGGGAGGATGGACTTCCAGGTAACCGAGGCCCACGAGGACCTCCAGGACCACCAGGGAGGAGAGGTAACACAGTGACATCACACAGTGGACAGCAAGCTGTCCAATTCATAACAGACACACACCTGAGTACTGATGTGATGAAGTACTACTGAGTACTACTACTGCTGTCTGCTGGTTACTAATACTAGAGTGCACTGTCTTTGGTGATAGTACTGCCCTGTACTGAACACTGTATACTGGTACTGAATGTTGTACTGACTACTGCTCCCTGTAGGCCAGAGAGGGGAGGATGTATCCAGGGAGGTGGTCCTGTTGCCAGGGGACAAAGGCTTAACTGGAGAGGAGGGGCCCCCAGGACAAATGGGACCGCCGGGGACCCGAGGGAGACCTGGAGCTCCAGGTGAGTGTGGAATGATATTTCAGTCTCAGTCATCAGGCTTTAGGTGTAACTGTACTCACAGTATAAACTCAGTTTTAGAAACAATTTACTTCAGTTGTCAATAAAGAAAAACAGAGTAAACTGAGTTTTGTGGGTCCAGGTTTGAAGGGCAGCAGAGGGAAGGCTGGCAATAGTGGACAAGGTGGTCGTTGTGGACTGAAGGGGGATAAGGGAGATCCAGGACTCAAAGGATCAAAAGGTCAGACATCTGATTTCCTGTTGTTGATGTATAAGTTCATTTATCGTTATCAGCCCTAAAAAACTCAAACCTAATCAAAGAGCTTGATTAGGTTTTAGTTTTTCAGTTCTTGAAAGGTTCTTCTTAAGTTATTCAGAGTTGACTCAAACTGATAGAGACTCTGTTTGCGCTGCTTCAGGCTGCAGATCGGTCACTGCAAAAAGTTTGGTGTCGTTGACCTGAAAGCAGCTGACTGAGCTGAATCCTCCTGGACCAGAAGAACCGATCTCATTCAGAAATCGCTCTGTGTTCACAGGTCTCGCAGGCTCACGAGGTCCACCCGGTGCGAAAGGTAATGTGGGTCAACAGGGTCCCTGCACGGACATACTGGAGAAGGACGGCTTCATGTTCACCAGACACAGCCAGAAACTCTTCATCCCAGAATGCCCTGCAGGATCCACTCAGATATACAGCGGATACTCGCTGCTGTTCATCAACGGGAACAACCGAGCTCACGGACAAGACCTCGGTAACACAAGACCAGTGGAGACATTTACTGAAGTACTGTACTCGTGTACAGCTTTCAAATACTCAAACGAATATTTTTATTTCATGTTTTTTCATAACTTTACGTTTCATAAGGAAAAATCGCATTGCATGTTTGTTGACTTTCCTCAATAAAATGATTCTTATAAAACATAATAATAATAATAATATAGATTAAAGTGCTCAACAGCTCATAAAGTAGTTCAACACGGATTCATCTCAACCAGTTACACCATTAAAAAACATCCTGCTGGCACGTTATTGTATTAATAACAATCCAGTTACATAAACTGTGTATTTATTTTCTGCAGAATCAGCAGTCTAATCAAACCACAACACCTCTCTCTCTCTCTGCAGGTACTTTAGGTAGCTGTTTGCCTCGTTTTACCACCATGCCCTTCCTGTTCTGCAGCACTGACAGGACCTGTCGCTACGCCTCACGCAACGACTACTCCTATTGGCTGTCCACCAATGATGAGCTGCTGCCGAGCAGCATGCCCTTCATCTCCGGGGATTCACTGAAGAACTACATTAGCCGGTAACACACACACACACACACACACACACACACACACACACACACACACACACAATATGTGTTTACCATGAACATGTGTGTTACTATGTGTCATGATTTAAGGTGGACTGTTTGTGTGTCCCTCATGATTTAAGGTGGACTGTATGTGTGTGTCCCTCATGATTTAAGGTGGACTGTATGTGTGTGTCCCTCATGATTTAAGGTGTACTGTATGTGAGGCCAGAGCCAATGTGATCGCCGTCCACAGTCAGACCAGTTTGATTCCAGATTGTCCTTCAGGCTGGCACCCTCTCTGGTTCGGATACTCCTTCGTGATGGTGAGCGAATACTGTCAGGTCGGATTGAGTTGGGCTGAAAAGAGTAAAAAGGAAACTCATGGAGGTGTTGAGGAATCAACAAGCTGTTCAGAATGTGGATCAGGGTGGTTCAGGAGGTCTATGATTTGAGTTCTGGTCTAAAACTGTTGTGTCTCAGATACATGAACCTGGTTGAGGTGTGTGAGTCGCTGCTGTGACCTTTGACCTCTGCTGTTCATGCTGTGGATCTGTAGGAAACAGGAGTCGGGGCAGAGGGCTCAGGTCAGCCTCTGGCCTCTCCTGGATCCTGTCTGGAAAATTTCAGGAAGATTCCCTTCATCGAGTGTCACGGCAGAGGAACCTGCAACTACTACACGGACTCCTACAGCTACTGGCTGGCTGCCCTCAACCCCAACGACATGTTCAGGTACGACACGCCTGCGCGTACAAATACACGACACGTTCAGGTATGAAACACCTTCATCCGTGCGTTCAGTTTATCATGTTCATCACTTTTTAGCTGGTTTGTGTCCTTTGATCTGTTGACACTGGACCAATACTGAAAAGAAATAAAGAGTAATGGCTGCAGTCCTCTGTGGGGCCAGCAGGGGGCTGTCCTCTTCTCTCTCTCCTGCACTCACATGTCTGCGTATGTCTCTCGTCCTGCAGTAAACCCAAGCCTCAGACCAACACGGGAACGTTTCCAGGAAACCTGATCAGCCGCTGTCGAGTCTGCATGAAGCAGCTGTGAGTGCTGCTGGTCCTCCCGCTGATGACGGTGCTGCTTCTGCTGCGCGCACACCTGCGCTGGAGGTGTGTGCGCAGCAGAAGGTTTAGAGAACAATGTTATGCTAATGAGCGGTGATGTGTCACAGTGTCGACCAATCAGAGGGCAGACATGTTCACCATCTGACCTCAGTTCCTGTGAATCATCTGAATCTGCAGGAACTTCAGTGAAGATTCAAACGATGTTGAATTCTTAGTGATCAATAACCAGTTTCAGCTTTATCAATGACATGTTCGTGAATTAGTTCTGATTGGCTGACACCTCAAACTTCTGATCAATATTTAATCACTAGTCAATGAGATTGGTCTGTTAGTTAACCTTTTAGTGTTCTTCACCACCGTCTCCTCCTGAACCAGGACACCTCAGAGTGTTTCTGCTGGCACGAGCATCCTGTCACTACTACTACTACTACTACTACTACTACTACTACTACTGTAAGTACTACTTTACCTCAGTAACTGCTACTGTTACTGTAACTGATACTACCACATCCTTAAAATAAGACTAACAATGTCTCAGTGTCAGAAATACTTTTACTGTGGCATCAGCATTCCTGCACAAACAGCAGTTACAGAAGTACCAGCAGTAAAATTTACATGAGTATACAAAGTAAAAGTACACATTCTGATGATGTACGTCCAGTAGTGAATGTTATATTTCAAAGAATCTGATAAATATACTACAATAAAGAGTACTTCCCTCTGAGATGTAGTGGAGGAAAGTACTGGAAATAGTCAGAAAAAACAGCTACTAGTACTGTAGTAGTACTAGTAGCAATTCAATTCTTTTTATATTACTTTTGAAGGAGTAATAAGACTAGTATTAATCTGAATACTAACAGTAAAATGATTAGCTGTGGTACTATGTGCACTACCACCATTACTATGACTACTAGTGCTACTACAGTACTGTGGTACTTACATGGAATTTTTTATAAAACAATAATACTGAAATTGGACATAGTTGTGAGTGTACTCAGTTACTACTACTGCAACTACTACAACTAGAAGTACACTCTGCTCCCTCTGCTACCATTATCTACTGAAAGTTACAACCTCTAAGTACTACTGCTACTTCTACTACTGTAAGCACTACTGCTACTACTTTTGTGAGTACTGCTACTGCTGGTACTACTGAGTGCTACAACTACTACTGCTATTATCTACGAGTCTAACTCCTTCTGCTGTAGTACTACTAACAGGACTAAAACTACTACTGTGACTGGAGCTGCAGTACCGCCGTCTGCCAGAGGAGGGCAGAGCTGAGACACCACAGAAGAAGAAGCTGCAGTTCCTCTGACAGCCATCAGATGGAGCAACAAAACTTGAAGTGAATAAGAAGAACTCAACAGATTGACATGTTTTTATTTTCTGCACAGCAACAGGGTGTAGAGCCCTCTGATTGGATGATGCTCTCTGCAAAGCCCTCTGGGTCTTGTAGTTACCTTTGACTGATGGCTGCAGGAGCTCTGAACATTTTCTTTGTATGTTCACCAAACAATGAAATGAAACAGCGTCGTTGAACAAATTCAGACCGATCAATAAATAACGAGTGTTTACATTCTGCCCACATTTTCCTCCAATCATCTCGAAGCTGTCTTGTTCTCACTTGTACATATTCTTCTTCTGTCACTGTTAAATCCACTGATATATTCTGATTAATTGGAATAACATTATTTTTGTTTTGTGAATATGATTCTTGTTGACTTTAATAAACATGTTGTTTTACAGAAGAAGCTCCTGTGGTTTATTAAAAAGGCTGAAATATTAAAACATAAAAACAGGAAAGTTTGGTAAAAACAGCTTTCCTCCTGAAAAATACAAGAACATTAGAAGAAGATTTATCATCCGTGTTTGAGTGAAGCATATTCTTCCTGTTTGTGAAGGCTTTCAAATCCTCCTCTTCCTCACCTGGAAACTTTCCCTCTTTTGAATGATTTGGTTTTATTTTAATTGTCAGACCCCCAAAATCAATGATTTTAATTTTCTCCTCACACCTGATGACCCCACAGAGTCTACTTCTGTTTCTCTGCTTATGTTTGTTCCTCGGTTGCACACAGAGCAATAACCACAAACAAATACGTCTGCTGATTGTTTACTAAACACCTGCTGTGAGTGTATCTATGAACAGGCAGACCTGGAGGGTCTGGATGGAGTCCTGTATGCAGGTTAACGACCTGTCAGTCACATGACTGTTTAAGTGATGAACTGAAGTGTTTGTGGTTGTTTTTAGTGCAGCTAACAGACACCAACAGTTAACGTGCAGCCCAACAACAAAATGACCCTCCAGATTTAAAACATTTTAGACTCATTTCTACACTACCAAAGGTTTTATAAAAGGCTGTTTACTTAAATTAAGATCTCAGTTCATTCGACACAGTTGATCGTTGGCATCAGGGACACTGATCTGATTTAAGCCTCACTGTGGCCCCTCTGACCCGTGGTGGTCCTCAAGGCTCCATCCTTGGTCCTCTGAAAACGCATTTAATATCATTGTGATGCAGACAACACACAAATATATGTTCCACTGAAAACCAGTGAAGAAAGCCGGTTTCATCAGTTATGATCTGTCAGAAACAAAGTTCCTCCGACTACCTGAAACAAGTCTGAAATCATTCAAAGTCCCAGTTTTATCAAAACGTCTTGTATACAACATTCAGACCTGCAGCCAGAAACCAGGGTGTAATGCTCCACAGTGACCTCTCATCTGAAAACAAGCTGGATCATGGTTTTATCAGCGTCTGGTTTCTCTCTCTGAAGCTCATTCATGCTTTAATTTCATCTCAGATTATTGGAACTGTCTGTCACACCTCTCCAGGCCAGTCATCTCCCCTCAGCTGCAGTCCTTAACACCTCAGCTCCCCTGAGACCCCTCTGCTCCAACCCCCATTGTTATCAAGGTCCGCCCATCACCACCACCTACAGCTCTGGACTACCCCCGACAGTCACCCACCTCCACCTTCTCCATCACTATGGAGCAGGTGAGGAGGGAGCTCAGGAGGACAAAGGCCAGGAAAGCCACAGGCCAAGATGCCACCAGCTCCAGGGTGCTCAGGGAGTGTGCAGACCAGCTCAGTCAGGTGGTTCTGTACATGTTCAACATGAGTCTCAGTCTGGAGAGAGTCCCGGCCCTGTGGAAGACCTCCTACGTTGTGCCGATTCCAAAAACAGCCCATCCCAGGGAACCAAGCCACTACAGACCTGTCACCCTGACCTCCCACCTTATGAAGACCATGGAGAGGATCGTCCTTGGCCACCTCCGCACCCAAGTGAGCTCTGTGCTGGACCCGCTGCAGTTCGCTTATCGACCTGGCATCGGGGTGGATGACGCTGTCACCTACCTGCTACACTGGGCCCTGTCTCACCTGGAGTCCCCCGGGAGCACTGTGAGAGTCATGTTTTTTGACTTCTCCAGTGCTTTCAACACCATCCAGCCGTCAATGCTGCGAGGGAAAATGGAAGTGGCTGGTGTGGACCATCAGCTAGCTGCGTGGACCATTGACTACCTCACTGACAGACCGCTGTACGTGAGGCCAAACAGCTGTGTGTCAGATACGGTAGTCAGCAGCACTGGGGTCCCCCAGGGAACAGTGCTGTCACCGTTCCTTTTCGCCCTCTACACCTCGGACTTCATGTACAACTCCACCCTCTGTCATCTGCAGAAATTCTCTGATGACAGTGCCATTGTTGGCTGTGTGTCAGAGCAGAATGAGCAGGAGTACAGGGGGGTCATCACGGACTTCGTGGACTGGTGTCAGCAGAACCACCTGATGGTAAACACCGGCAAGACCAGGGAGATGGTTATTGATTTCTGAAGAAAACCTTCCCCTCACACACTGGTGAACATCCAGGCTCGGACATTGACATGATGGACTCATTTAAGTACCTGGGTGTTCACCTCCACAATAAACTGGACTGGACAGACAACACTAACGCCCTGTACAGGAAGGGCCAGGGTCGCCTACACCTGCTGAGGAGACTGAGGTCCTTTGGTGTGTGCAGGACTCTACTCCGGACTTTCTATGACACTGTGGTGGCCTCTGCAGTGTTTTATGCCTTAGTGTGCTGGGGAGGGGGCAGCATGGACAGAGACAGGAAGACACTAAACAAACTGGTTAAGAGAGCCAGCTCTGTCCTGGGCTGCCCTCTGGACTCCATCGAGGAGGTGGCAGACAAAAGGATGTTAGCCAAGCTGACATCCATCATGGACAACTCCTCCCAGGTTATCAGCAAGTTGTACTGATAACCTCTGTTTTCATGTGCAATCCTCATTTTTAAATTAGTGTGTACGTATTGTATATATTGTAAATTACCATAAGGTATATAACATTTGTGCAATATTTTTTATTCTTGTTTTTTTTGTCTTCTTGTCCTCTGACTGGGGCAGCACGGCTGCGCAGCAGGTAGTGCGCGTGCCTCACAGCAAGAAGGTCACTGGTTCGATCCCCGGGTCGGGCGGGGCCTTTCTGTGTGAAGTTTGCATGTTCTTCCCGTGCATGCGTGGGTTCTCTCCGGGCACTCCGGCTTCCTCCCACAGACCAAAAACATGCTCATTAGGTTAACTGGAGACTTAAAATTGTCCGTAGGTGTGAGTGTGAGTGTGAATGGTTGTATGTGTGTTGCCCTGCAGTCGGCTGGCGACCGGCTCAGGGTGTACCCCGCCTCTCGCCTGTTGACAGCTGGGATAGACTCCAGCCCCCCCCCCCAACCTCTGAAAGGGATAGTCGAGGTATAGAAGATGGATGAATGAATGTCCTCTGTCTTGTTGCTGCTGTAACGTGAATTTCCTCCATTGTGGGATAAATAAAGTCTATCTTATCTTATCTTATCTTATCTTATCTTATCTTATCTTATCTTATCTTATCTTATCTTATCTTATCCTATCTTCAGTGATCAGCTTTAATCAGATCAGATCATGTGGAGATCTGCAGCCTCTCCTCCTTTTCCGCCTCGTGCTCCTGTCTGTCTCTCCCCTGTCTGTCATGTCAGTCTGTCTCACTGCAGGGTGTGGCTGACAGGTTGGTCCAGCCTCCTCCTGAGCACACCTGCACTCAATCAAGCAATCAAGACTCACCTGCCTGCACAGTATAAAACTGTCACTTCCTGGACTCAGTCACTCACCAATGCACCAATAACACAACCTTTGAATATCCAGTAAACCTTTCATCAGTCTCCTGTCCTCTCTTGATATTTTGGCTCCTCTATACTCTGAAACAGATCAGTCCAGTTTCAGACTCTTCACTGGTTACCAGTTCTGGAATCATGATTCATACTTCAGCTGCTCTGATATGAGCCAGAGCCACGGATCCTCAGGCTGGACTTTGAAGTCCTGGTTCAGGAGCTGTAAGTAGTTAATTTGTGCTGTACTCATTTAGCATCTGATTGAAGTGATCTTCTCAGGTGGAGCCAGTGAGGCCTGATTTTGGGTGAATGTTTGACTTTAGACTCCAGAGCTCCACAGAGCTTCCACAACAATCTGCTGGAAATATGGCATTTTGGTTTAGAAAGCACCATCAGAGCAGTTGAAAAAGAAATCCATCCAGGTCATCAATACCAGGAGAGATCAATAAATAACCTCATCAAATGTCGACTGATCACTCATGAAGAGAACATCATCCACCTCAATGAAGATATATTTCACATGATCATACGAAAGAAATCAGCTTGTTGATCATTAGAAACGTCGTCTGTCTGATTCTTATCTTACACGTTATGATCAATAGGTTTCCCATAATTCATTGCTGACAGAGCTGCGGTTTGAGTTCAACCCGTCGGCCTGGTTTCTCTTCCTGCAGTGAAGGTTTCTGATTCCTGAGCAGCAGCCGTCACTTCGTCCTCTTGAAGCATCAAACATCTTCTCTTCTGATCAGCCTGTATCTCCACCAGCTTCACCAGCTGATCCATGAAGTTTCAGATGACTTTAAATCAGTTTGAACGTCTCTGATGATAAGTTTTAAGATGCTGTGATATTGAAAATCAAATGAAATAAACTCTTTATTTTAGTATGTTTATTTCTCTCCAGTTGCTTGCTGTGTTTTCCAGAAAAGGATCAATTTCAAATCAAATTTTCCTGTTTGTAACTGACACATCACAGGGAGGACGTGTGATGTCATCACTTTCCCATCATGCTCCGTGTCTGGGTTCATGCCAGTCTCCTTAGCAATGTGTTACCACGGCAACCAGTCAGTGCTAATGTGCTGTTGATTACGTGTCACCGCGTCGTGTTCGAGCCTGTGTCGCAAACATGATAAAGTCGTCCAGTTAATTAATATCAAAGTTCTCTTTCTTCTTGTTCTGCATGCATCAGTGATCTGCATGACGTCAGTCTTCTGTCCTCTCCGTCCACGGAGGACACATTTACACTGAACACTTCAAGGATTCTTCAAAGAAAACTAATTAAAAGTGAGGAAAGTTCTTCTCGTGAACACCTGATCAAGCACCTGAAAGCCCCTCAGGACCACACGGGCTGCAGTCTGCTGTGAAGGACAGCTGGAGCTTTGGAAGTCCACATCAGACCTGTCAACTAAGGGCTAAAGTATCTTAATGACTTCACATCCAACATTTATTCTGGATTAGTTTCATGGTTTTCTGAAGTTCTTGTCTTTTAGGGAGAATGAAGCTTCTGAATCGATCAGGCAGGATCGTGAAAAGAACAGTTTCATCTTTTCATTGATCACAAACGAGCTATTTGACCAGAGCAGACATCAGCTGAAGGAGCAAACATGGCCGACTGATCCCGAGCGATGTGACTTTGGCCTGAAGGAGTTCTGCTGAGGATCACGTTGAGCTTTCTGTTGTCTGATTCTTCGTGATGGTTTTTCTGCTTTACTTTGCTGAACTCTTACTCGAAGTCGTCTGGCCCTGTTGGGATTCCCTGGTGTCAGATCCACTCAGTCTCTCCTCAGCAGAACATTTCCGACTAATATAAAGTGTTTTTCTGCCCTGTTGAAGTGAAGCAGCGGTCGTGTTTGTTCTCTCTAAATGTTGAGTGGGCGACTCTCTGCTGCGGCTGCCTCTTTGTTTAATGGAGATATCAGCGAGTGCTAATGAAGTCTGCTAATCCTCTGAACGCTCCGTTAATTCCTCTCCTCTCCAGCTGGACATTCTGCCGTTGTATTTGTTGTAGATGAGCGCCGGCAGCGGCAGAACGCTGCTGCTGCTGATAGTTTTATTGTTTTATTGTTCAGACTCCATTTAAAGTCAATAAGGACTAATGGATGTCTGTTTAACTTGAACGTCAGCATTCCTTCATCACCTCGCAGCCCGCCAGCTGTCAATAAAACTCTGCACGTCATGTGACCCACAGGAGGAGGAGCAGAAGACTTCAAAAGAGCAGCACTCAGAGGACCAGGACCAGAGACAAGCCCAGAACCAGAAGAAGGTCCAGGACCAGCAGAAGACACCAGACCAGCAGAGAGTAGGAACTTTCTTCTCTTCCTGCGTTCTGCTTTTCTTTTGTCTTTTCTGCTTCGTTCTTGATGTGTCTCACTTTTCTTCCTCACTGTTTGATTTCTTCTTCTCCTCCTGATAATCCGGCAGGTATGCAGTGTGTTCGTTGTCCCGCCGTCTTGGCTCTCATGGCGTTGGTTCTGTGCAGTCCAGGTGTTTCCTCTCAGCTCGACAGAGACCAGGAGCAGAACCAGAACCAGGACTTGGACCTGGAGCTGCGTCACCACCGGCTGCTGCAACGAGCTCGCAGTGCTGGACTCCTGTCACAGGTGAGAGAGCCAACAACCAATCGGAACGCTCCATTTCTGCTGAAAAAAGGTTATAGCCCCTCACACCCAGATTACTGTTAATGTCTGAAAGTTCAGCAGGTCCTCACATCCCTCCGTTGTTGTAGCAGACTGTGGAGGACTTAGTTTTCTTTTCCACATTAGTACTTAAATGACTGATGCTCATTGGACAGTAAACTGCGAACCTGTCTGAACTGAACTGACAGGAACACGACTACCAAAATAATAGTCCTAAAACAGCAACCAAAGTTTCCAGATACTGAGAGGACCCAGAATCGAACCCTGAGGCACACCATCACCAAACTGAACCGAGGATTATTGGAAAAAGAGATAAAGATTATTGTGTTTGTTTGCTCACCTCTTGATGAAGATGTTTGTTCATGTTGACTGAGCGATCGTTCAGCAGACAGTAAAAACACTCCATTACAAGTCCTGCACGGAAAACATTATTGAAGTACTAGTACGTAAATATTACCAGCTAAATATACGTAATGTATGTAATCTCAAAAGTAAAAGCATAATGCTGAAATGTGTGTTTTACTGTCATATTATTACATTATTATTATTACTGATGCTTTCATGTGTAATTAATATTTTTCTGTTGTAGTTGGAGCTAATGACAACTATTTTATGTACTGTTGGGTAGATTTTTCTGTACAATGAAGTCACTAAAGCTGTCAGAGTAACAGAGTATTTCTCTCTGAACTGTGCTGCAGTAGAAGTCTACAGTAGTTAATTCTATCCAGTGTACTCGGTGGAGATCCAGGGGGGTGTGGGGAGGCTGAGAGAGCAGATGAGCAGTGAAGATGCTTCAGATGCTTGTTGTTTCAGCCTGATTAACTGCTAAATGTTTACGTTGACCTCCTGCAGTGAGACACGCCGCAGGGTGTACTCATACATGATCGCTGGGTTTATGAACATGTTCCTATAAAACGAGCTGCTGTGTGAAGTCCAACAGCTGCTCCACAAACTCTTTCTTCTCAGTCAAAACTGTTTTCACTTCTTCAGGTTCATAAAGGTAAAGGTTGTGCAGGTGCAAACACACTCAGCCAACAACCCTCCACAGGTACATTTAGCTTTCGATGGAGCCACATGATCTTCATCAGCAGATGTCGACGCTAAGCGTTTCGTTTTTTCTGACTTCTCGTTCATTTAAGACTGAACTCGAAGTTAAAACTGAAACTTCATTCTTCATCATGTGCTGAGGAAGATCATGTGATCAACTCAAAAGCTCCAGAACAGCCTCAGAGTGCGACCCGCTCTGACGTGTCCAAACAGCTCTGGACGGTGAAATCCTTCCTGTGTTCCAGGAGTGGAGTAAACGTGCAGTGGAGGACCTGCTGGCTCAGATGTCTCTGCCAGAGGCCGACGCCCAGCGGGATGCTGAGGTTGTTTCCATGGAAACAGGAGGAAGAATGAACCTGGAGCGGTCCGTCGATGCCCCCAACAACCTGCCCCCCCGCGAGCGTAAAGCTGGCTGCAAGAACTTCTACTGGAAGGGCTTCACTTCCTGTTAAAGCCCAATCCAGGTGAACAAGTGTCTGTTTAAGCCCCGCCCAGGTAACCTGACATTTGTCTCACCTGTTTCTGTTGTTTTGTTCACAGCTGAGGCCACACCTCCACCAGACCAACGGACCAATCTCAGATTACCTGGCCAACACCGGCGCAACTGGACGGACCAATCAGCAGCTCTCTGGCTGTAATGTACCTGAATAATTAATGTAATTATCAATTAAAGAGAGAAATCAGTGAACTTTGTGGCTCCGTCTGTGCAGAGTGTGAATGAAAACAGGCAGGTGCAAGTTCTGGGTCTCAGGCTGTGAACTGGCTCATATGGGTTCAATGTTTCTGCTCTGCAGCTTGAAGTCAGACGCGCTTTAAAAGCCAAAGTGTGACATTAACGTCTTTAAGAAACTCAGAGGGAGTAATAATGAGGCTGCACGCGGTGGATTCATGAGGTACGACCTCAGATTAAAAAGGTTTGCTGCTGAAGGAGCCGTGAACGTCCCTGCTGGCATGTAAGACAGTCTGGAGGTAACTGGTCGTCTTTGTGCTCCACTCTGCCGATACGAACATTAACGTCCTCTCACTGGTCTCATCAGTGGGACGACAGACGAGGGCTGACGACCAGGTCTGGAGTCAGATCTGAAAGAGTTCAAGTGATTCACTAAAATTAAATCAGAGAACGGTCATTTTCTCCGTATCTCACATTTACATTTAAACCAGGTGTTTGTTCCTTCGTCCGACCGTCTGTCTTTAACCATCAGGTGGACTCGTTTCGTCTTCGGTCGTCAGGCTGACTTGTTGCCCTCGTGGGGGGGCAGCAGAGTGCAGGACAGCTGGACAGGAGAGACGGCAGAGGGGGAGGAGCTCCTCTGGGTCGAACTGTGGATGATGATCTTGGTAGAGTCAGTTCTTCTGATGTGGATGATGGTGGTCCTGATGCTGGGGGGGTTGGGTGGGATGTTGCAGACAGCGGGGAAGCACAGGGTCTTAGAGGGGCCAGATGAGGGCTGAATGCAGATCTCCTGCACCGTGGAGCAGCTGGGGGTCTGGAGGGTGCAGGAGCAGGACTGGGGGGTATGAGGGGGCCCAGAGAGTTCTGGTCCTCATCTGAGGGCTGCTGTGAAGGACCGTGCTCCAGGAGGAGTGAGCTGAGAAGGAGGCGCTGATGCAGCGCCTCCTGCTGGTGGTGAAAGTGTCTCTGAGGTTTATCAGATAAGACTGAATGTCCAGCGAGGACACAATGATCAGAGTCCACGTGAACAGCCTCACCTCCTCCACTGTGTGTGTGTGTGTGTGTGTGTGTGTGTGTGTGTGTGTGTGTGTGTGTGGAAACAGCAGCAGGTTTCAGTGTTTGAACAGAGACGTTCGAGTCTAATTAAGCCTTAATGGAGACCAGAGAGAGAGAGCAAACATTGACTCAACACATTAAACACTGCTGCGAGCGTGTGTGTGTGTGTGTGTGTGTGTGTGAAGTCATCACACTTTCACATTTAACCAAAACTAAAACAACAAAATTAAGCAAACTTGTATTTAAAGAAATAATATAATAATGTAATTAATGTTCACTGGAGCCCCGCCCACTGCCAGCATCAAAGCCATGTGATTGGTCACTGCGGTGACTCCTCAGTAAGACGGATCAGACATGAAAACGTCAAACGTTTATAAAAGATTCACCTGTAACTTGAATGAAAATGAAAATGAGTGAGTTCAGAGTGACGGCGCCTCAGGTGAGAAGCAGTTTGGGACATGAGATCATGAGGACGGTGTGATTCGTTCTGCAGATAAACTTTAACTGATCACGTGTCAAACACTCAGAGAGCCATGACTGAAACCAGAAGTGAAGAAGAAGACAAACAGGAAGTGGAGGAGCTTCAGTTCGTCTGCAGCTCAAACTGAAAGAAATTGACAATAATTGAAAACAGATTAAACTGTTATCAGGTGGAACAGTGTGTGTGTGTGTGTGTGTGTGTGTGTGTGTGTGTGTTATCTCAGTCTGCCAGCTGCTTGGTCACAGTCTCTCTGTGTTTCCGTGGTGATGAATGAGTTCTGCCGAGGTGCCCTTCAGCAGGGCGCTGAACCTCCACCTTTTCAGATCAGCTGTAAACTCTCGCTGTGATTGGCTCAGAGATATGACAGACAGACGTTCGACCTCAACCAATCAGAGACTCTGTCTGTCACCACCTGTGTGACTTCACTGCTCCATCGGACTCTTCTCCGTGGTTACAAGTGAAGAGCCCTCTGCGCTCCTATTGGTCAGCGTCAACAAAAAGCTGAAACAAGTGTCCCACGCTGGTTTGAGTCCCTGAACGCGTCACGAGTGTAATCAGGCTGATATCAGGCGGACCGATCTGAGTCAGACGCAGACTGATGGATGTTTGTCTGGAAACACTTTACAAGAATAAATTAAAAAGTAGAGTCTGACGGAGGAGACGAGGAACTGTAGGACACAGGACACAAACCTGTCACCAGGGCTGGAGGGAGGACGGAGCGGACAAGGAGACAGGAGGAGGAAACGGAGGAACAACGAAGAGGAAACAAGGAGAGAGAGGAGAGGGAACAAGGGGAGAGGAGAGGAAACTAGGGAGGAGAGGAGAGGGAACAAGGAAAGAGGAAAGGAAACAAGGGGAGAGTGAAGAGGAAACAAGGAGAGAGGAGAGAAAACGAGGGAACAGCGAAGAGGAAACAAGGAGAGAGGAAAGGAAACGAGAGAAGAGAGGAGAGAGAATGAGGGAAGAGAGGAGGAGAGGAAATAAGTAAAGAGGGGAGAGGAAAGGAGGGAAGAGAGGAGGAGAGGAAATAAGTAAAGAGGGGAGAGGAAAGGAGGGAAGAGAGGAGGATGCACTCTGTGAACTGGAAGACTGCAGGTGTGACATGTTGACGTGAGGCCCCTGGTCTGGATGAAGGACTCTCGTACTCATCCTCGCCTCAGGTAGAGATCCGGCCTCAGAGCCACACCTGGTCCGGATCATCAGTCTTTGGTTCTGTCTCTTTGTCCTCTGTCGCTCTGTCCTCGCCTAATGAACATGTAAGATGTGTGAAACGCTCCTTTAATGGGTTCAAAGGTCGAGTGGGGGGGTGGCGGGAGGTCCCGCGTCACGCCGACACCCCGCAGAGGAGCTGACCAATAAAACGCCTCGCTGTGGGTCGACCAATGAAACGCACTGCTGGAGGTGAATGTGTCCATCAGTCCAGACTAATCAATGAGCAGAGCCACAGCGGGCACACACACACACACACACACACACACACACACACACACACACACACACACTGATTCACCTCATCCAAATGATTAGCAGGTCAGCACACACCATGTGACCCCCCGCCGCCGCCCAGCGGGATTCTGGGAGAACTGTTTGGATAGAGACACAGACCGAGAGACAGAGAGAGAACGTCCTCCTGACAGGAAGTTAAAGACTCAATCAGTGAGCTGAGGAAGGAGAGGGGACAAGGAGGCAAGGAGGCAAGGAGGGCAGCCAAGGAAATGAGGAGGAAGAAGGACACACAGGAGAAGGAGAGAAGGAGAGAGGAAACAAGGTGGAACAGATGAGAGGAGAGCAGGAAGGAGAGAAGACGAGGAGGAAGACAGGAGGAGAGAGGAAATGAGGAGAGGAAGGAAAGGAGAAAGGAGACATTAGAGTGAACGTTGGAGGAGAATCGAGATCCCTGATTGGCTCTTTAGTGTGTGATGTAAATCAGCTGATGCTGATTCTCGGTTGTGTTTCAGTTAATGGAGGAGAAGTAACGAGGACACACACTGCTGCACAGCATGACGCACACACACACACACACACACACACACACACACGCATACACAGATTCACACACCCACACACACACACACACACACACACACGCATACACACATTCACACACCCACACACACACACACACACACACACACACACGCATACACACATTCACACACACACACACACACACACACGCATACACACATTCACACACCCACACACACACACACACGCATACACACATTCACACACACACACACACACACACACACACACACAAACACGCAAACACACACACCCACACACACACACACACACACACACACACACATACACAGATTCACACACACACACACACACACACACATACACAGATTCACACACCCACACACACACACACCCACACACACACCCACACACACACACACATACACAGATTCACACACCCACACACACACACACACACACACACACACACACACAGAGTTTATCTGCATATGAACATTTCCTTTAAAGGACACGGACACCTGAAGGCAGCACTTTGTGTCTCAGCAGGTCGTCCTCCGATCGCAGGGTCGTGGGTTCAATTCCCGGCTCCCGCTGTCCTCATGTCAAAGTGTCTTTGGACAAAACACAGACGTTTGTCTTTATAGTACTTTTACTCAAGTACACAGTTGTGGTATTTATACTGCTTCTTTTAAACATGTTTGTCTAAACAAGATGTTTAGAGAGCGACATCGATGAAACAAACAAACACAAACACTAAATAAACACAAACACTAAACAAATACAAACATTAAGTAAACACAAACACTAAACAAACACAAACAGTAAATAAACACAAACATTAAACAAACACAAACAGTAAATAAACACAAACATTAATCTGATGTTTGTTCAAACACTAATTGATCTTCATGAAGTTTATTTCAGCAGAAAATCATTTTTAACATCAACACTTTAAATTTGTCACTGCTGATCTTCAATAAACTGAAACGCTGAAGGCTCAGAGAGGATGACACTGAGGAAGAGGAGGAGGAGGAAGAGGAGGAGGAGGGGGAGGAGGAGGAGGAGGAAGATCATGTCATATGATCAGCTGACAGCTGGAACACACAAAACAAAATCATTTTAATTGATTTAAATTTGATCAAATGAAATGAAACTCTGATCGACGAGGACGCTGCAGGACGACATGCTGGAACCACAGTCTGTCCTCTCTGCTCCGTGTCCGTCTGTCCTCTCTGCTCCTCGTCCATCTGTCCTCTCTGCTCCGTGTCCATCTGTCCTCTCTGCTCCTCGTCCATCTGTCCTCTCTGCTCTGTGTCCATCTGTCCTCTCTGCTCCGTGTCCGTCTGTCCTCTCTGCTCCGTGTCCGTCTGTCCTCTCTGCTCCGTGTCTGTCTGTCCTCTCTGCTCTGTGTCTGTCTGTCCTCTCTGCTCTGTGTCCATCTGTCCTCCCTGCTCTGTGTCTGTCTGTCCTCTCTGCTCCTCGTCCATCTGTCCTCTCTGCTCCTCGTCCATCTGTCCTCCCTGCTCTGTGTCCATTTGTCCTCTCTGCTCCTCATCCATCTGTCCATCCCTCTGTTCTCTAACTCCGACCAACAGGCTGAACCAATCAGCTGCCAGAAACAGACAGCAGCTGTAATCTGACCAGTCACAGAAGGGTTTCCGTGGTAACACTGTTGGACAGGTGTGAAATGTGTCCTGTCCTCTGTTGTTAGCTGCCTGACTGTCCTTGAGTCCCAGACCCATGAAGTAACTCTGTACTGCATGAAGTACAGCGGTACACACTCAGAGTACACTGTGTTAGCAGTTCACACTGAAGCTCACCTGAAGCTCACCTGTTCACGCTGAAGCTCACCTGTTCACACTGAAGCTCACCTGTTCACACTGAAGTTCACCTGTTCATGCTGAAGCTCACCTGTTCACGCTGAAGCTCACCTGTTCACACTGAAGCTCACCTGTTCATGCTGAAGCTCACCTGTTCACGCTGAAGCTCACCTGTTCACATTGAAGCTCACCTGTTCACGCTGAAGCTCACCTGTTCATGCTGAAGCTCACCTGTTCACGCTGAAGCTCACCTGTTCATGCTGAAGCTCACCTGTTCATGCTGAAGCTCACCTGAAGCTCACCTGTTCATGCTGAAGCTCACCTGAAGCTCACCTGTTCACGCTGAAGCTCACCTGTTCATGCTGAAGCTCACCTGAAGCTCACCTGTTCACACTGAAGCTCACCTGTTCATGCTGAAGCTCACCTGTTCACACTGAAGCTCACCTGTTCATGCTGAAGCTCACCTGTTCGCACTGATTGGTTGATCTAACACCTTCATGTTGCTCAACCTGGTGATGATGTCATTGCACAGTCAGTGACTCACCTGATTGGTCACCTGGGAGACTGCCGCTCCAAAACAGCTCATGACTCGTTTGTCTCGTCTGCGGTCGCCTGTGCATCACCTGTCCTCAGGCGGTTCAGATGAGCAGTCGGCCAATCAAAGAGTCCCGTCTGAAGCTGAAGAAGAGTTCAGTGGAAACGGTCTGAGTGAGGACGTGCGTGAGGAGACATGCGTGTCCTCGTTCTCACAGAGACGAGCTGATCAGTGTTTTCAGGAAACTGAAGCTTCATCATAAGACGTCCACAGACTCCACAGAGGACGGAACATGTCCACCTGAACGGGGCGTCGACGTGAGAGACAACATGAAGCCTTTAAAGGCTCCCAGAGGAGCTCCACCTGAACACTTTCTGTCCTCTAAATGCCCACACTGAAACTGAAGTCTGATTGGCCGATGTTCACACATGGTCGTCTCTGTTCAGACAGAGTTCACTGACATGATGACGAGACCAAAAGACCAAACTCTGCCAACTCGAAGCCAGAGAGGAAACGAGGAAGGCAGCAGCGGACGGGAAGTGGAAACGAAGCAGAGGACGGGAAGTGGAAACGAAGCAGAGGACGGGAAGTGGAGATGTCTCCACTCGTCCTCCACGTCCACCTGCCGTCAGGTCAGTGTTTGAGCAGCTTTAACTCATCAGGTTACAGCTTCTGTCTGAACTGTGATCTGATTCATTAAAGGAAAAACAATAAGCTGTGGACGCCTCTGATCAAAGATAAAAGCTTTAATAACCACTCAGCTGTGTGTGTGTGTGTGTGTGTGTGTGTGTGTGTGTGTGTGTGTGTGCGCGTCAGCAGGTAAACAGCTGTGAAACGACAGACCTGCAGGCAGCAGGACGACAGCGACGTGCTGATGTGACGGAATCACCACAAATGCCAGAAAGACATGAACGTCAATTCTTCAGAGGACATGTGACACACCTGTGACAGACAGAGACAGAAGACGGATGGTGGATGGACATGTAACAGGCCTCCAAGTCACAGCCAGGGGCCCCTTGGAGGCCCCTGAGCCAGAGCCGCCGTCTGAAGGGATTATTAACGTCTCAAAGTTCCACAAAAACACCACAAAGAGACAAAAACCATCATCTGCAGGCAGCACGATGAAGAGGAGGACAGTGAGGAGGACAGGGAGGAGGACGGTGAGGAGGACAGGGAGGAGGACAGGGAGGAGGACGGTGAGGAGGACAGTGAGGAGGACAGGGAGGAGGACAGTGAGGAAGACAGTGAGGAGGACAGGACAGGGAGGACTGTGAGGAGGACAGTGAGGAGGACACAGTGAGGAAGACAGTGAGGAGGACAGGGAGGAGGACTGTGAGGAGGACAGGGAGGAGGACTGTGAGGAGGACAGGGAGGAGGACACAGTGTGGAGGATTGTGAGGAAGACAGTGAGGAGGACAGTGTGGAAGACAGTGAGGAGGACTGTGAGGAGGACAGGACAGGGAGGACTGTGAGGAGGACTGTGAGGAGGACGGTGAGGAGGACG
Organism: Chaetodon trifasciatus; assembly: GCA_037975065.1. NCBI lineage: Eukaryota > Metazoa > Chordata > Actinopteri > Chaetodontiformes > Chaetodontidae > Chaetodon > Chaetodon trifasciatus. The sequence goes on along the minus strand of JBBMOE010000027.1, from coordinate 8,371,441 downwards.
GTGAGGAGGACAGGACAGGGGGGACTGTGAGGAGGACAGGGAGGAGGACTGTGAGGAGGACACAGTGTGGAGGATTGTGAGGAAGACAGTGAGGAGGACAGGACAGGGAGGACTGTGAGGAGGACTGTGAGGAGGACAGGACAGGGAGGACTGTGAGGAGGACAGGGAGGAGGACTGTGAGGAGGACAGTGAGGAGGACTGTGAGGACTGTGAGGAGAACGGTGAGGAGGACAGTGAGGAGGACGGTGAGGAGGACGGTGAGGAGGACGGTGAGGACGGTGAGGAGGACAGTGAGGAGGACAGGGAGGACAGTGAGGAGGACTGTCTTTACTCAGACCAGGTTTGGGGTCTGCTGGTCTTCGTCCTCTTTCAGTTCTCTGTGATCAGCTGATTGATTAAAGCCGATCGATCCGGTCGATCTGACGTCTTCACGCCGGGATCAGTATCAGTAAAAGTATTGAACACGTATCGATCAGTGACTGATGGACAGAAATGAGTGACATTGATCGTGACCGCGCGCGGCCGCTCCGCGTGCCGCGGGGGGGGCGCGAGCCTCCGGCTGAGAAACTCTGTCAACTGAGCAGCAGGAAGTAAAGAAAGTGCCTGAAAACGGATCATTTCACTAAAGCGGGACGGAAACATCATCATCATCATCATCATCATCATCATCATCATCATCATCATCAGTCACCCCCTCCGCGGAGATCCGTGACGTCAGCCGGCTGTATAAGAGCCGCTGTGACCGGACGGACCCAGAAGATCCTGCAGACAGACCGACGGACAGACACGTGATGAAGATGGTCTCCTCCTCGCGCCTCCGCTGCCTCCTCCTGCTCCTCGTCGCCCTCACCGCCTCCATCAGCAGCTCCTCAGCCGCCCAGAGAGACTCCAAACTCCGCCTGCTGCTGCACCGGACCCCGCTGCTGGGCTCCAAACAGGTCCGACACACACACGCGCGCGCGCACGCACACACACACACACACACACACACACACACACACACACACACACACAAAACTTAAAAAAAAAAACTTGAAAAGCAGAAACGTGAGTTTAACCTTTTAGCCATCAGGTGGGATGAAGAGTCTCCTCTTCCTCCTCCTCTTCATCGGCGGCAAACAAGAAGAACAGATTTAAATCAAATTGATGAAGCTCTGCTCCAATCAAATATCATCACGTGATTATTGATGATTAAAGTGTGAAAACGTGTTGTTTGTGAACGCTCTGATCCTCACGCGCTGTGATTCTAAATCTTTCTCTGATTGGTTACTTAGTGCAGTGAGGAGAAATCGATAGATGAAGTGATCAGGTGATCATTTGATTTGATTGATCGGGCTCTGCAGGTTTTTACTTTCTGTCAGATGATCAGATCGATTGATTTTCTGAACGTCACAGAGATCGAACTGTCAGTCATCGATCACCTTCAGTGAAAACACCTGAACGTCCGTCCACACCTGAGCCTGCAGCCCTGACTGAGCTTCTCAATACTGTCTGAAAACACACACACACACACACACACACACACACACGCACACACACACACGCTGATGATGACTGACGTGTGGATGGAGCTGTTGAGGATGCTGATTGGTCAAACTGTCTGGTGGACTGTAAAAACTTTATTTTCCTGAAACTGCTGAAAAAAAATCTTCATTGATCGATCGACCGATCGATCGATCGGCTGAATATTTTCTCCACCGATTGATGAATCGATCAGTGTGTAGAAAACAGTCATGTGACTGCAGCACGTTCAGCATTTTCTTTTTAAAACATTCATTCATTCA
>JBBMOE010000027.1:8332480-8366048 GCA_037975065.1 Chaetodon trifasciatus | reverse complement strand
ACACACACACACACACACACACACACACGTTAATGCTCCTCTTTAACTGTAGTAAAGCCTCCTCTTCCTCACCGCCTTCACTGCTTTTCACTAAAGTCAGCTAGAGATCAGCGGAAGGACGAGAGACCATCAGCAGAAGACTGATGAGAACAAAACGAACGAGGAGCAAAGATCGTTAAAAACACAGAAAGAAGAATCTCAGATTAAAGAGAGGAGTCTGTGAGCCGCGGTGATGCGTTCAAAGACACCACGCTGTGAGGCTGCTTCAGTGACAGACGGGGGGAGTGATGCTGGAAATTTATATAAGGAGGAGGAGGAGCAGGAGGAGCAGGAGGAGGAGGACCGAGCAGGAGGCTGCGGCTGGTGTCGGAGCTGACACAAACCTGGTTTGAGAACAAAAAGAAAAGAATTAATCGATTTTCAGGAAATCTGCAAACGAAAGTGTTCATTTCTGTGTGTGTGTGTGTGTGTGTGTGCATGTGTGTGTGTGTGTGTGTACGTGTGCATGTGCGTGTGCATGTGTGTGTGCATGTGCGTGTGCATGTGCATGTGTGTGTGTGTACGTGTGCATGTGCGTGTGCATATGTGTGTGCATGTGTGTGTGTGTGTGTGCATGTGTGTGTGCATGTGCATGTGTGTGTGTGTACGTGTGCATGTGCGTGTGCATGTGTATGTGTATGTGCGTGTGTGTGTGTGTGCATGTGTGTGTGTATGTGCATGTGTGTGTGTGTGTGTGCATGTGTGTGTGTATGTGCGTGTGTGTGTGTGTGTGCGTGTGCATGTGTGTGTGTATGTGCGTGTGTGTGTATGTGCGTGTGTGTGTGTGTGTGCGTGTGCATGTGTGTGTGTATGTGCATGTGTGTGCATGTGTGTGTGTGTACATGTGTGTGTGTATGTGCGTGTGTGTGTGTGTGTGTGTGTTTGTGTGTGTGTGTATGTGCATGTGTGTGTGTGTATGTACGTGTGTGTGTGCGTGTGTGTGCATGTGTGTGTGTGTTCATGTGTGTATGTGTGCGTGTGTTCGTGTGTGTGTGCATGCGTCTGTGTATGTGTTCATGTGTGTGTATTTGTGCGTGCGTGTGTGCATGCGTGTGTGTGTGTGTGTGTGCGTGTGTGCATGCGTGTGTGTGTGTGTGCGTGCGTGTGCGTGTGCGTGTGTGTGTGTGTGTGTGGCAGCTGCTGCAGTCAGATTAGCTCCTTTCATTCATTAGTTCTTTGGTTAAAAAGAGGCTTTCAGGGACTCGACCTGAATGCGAGCTGATGATTGACAGCGGTGAGAGGACGTTCATCACTAATGACAGCGTCTCTCTCAGGTCACATGACAACATCTGAGGTCACGTGACAGGCCCTGTAAGGCAGGTTCCTCCATTCACAGATGTATTCCTGTTTCCATCTTCAGCCGCTCTTTGTCTTCATCGTTACTGTCAGAGAGCAGCAGAGACGACGACAATGTGCAGTTCAGCATCTAACAGAAGAGCAAATATCCAAAATATATAAACACACACAGGCTAATTACTATGAGACTATAAAACATGTGCAACAGGTAGCAAGTGGCAGTGCAGTAATATAAAAGTATAAGAACACAGCTGGTGGACAGAGTTCAGCGGGGTAACAAGCTGCTCCTGTGCCTGCTGGTGCAGGAACGGAGGCTCCTGAGCCTCCTACAGATGGTGGGGGGGGCAAACAGTCCATGGTTGGGGTGGGAGCTGTCACTGCTGATGCTGCGTGCCCTTCTTAGACACCGCTTGCACTGGAGGTCCTCGATGGCAGTTAGCTGGGCACCAGTGATGTACTGGACGGTTTTCACCACCACCTGGAGGCTGTACAGCTGCCGTACTGGACTGAGATGCCGTTGGTCAGGATGCTCTTAAGAATCAGAGGGACAATAGAAGAAGAAGAAGAATCAGAGGGACAATAGAAGAAGAAGAAGAATCAGAGGGACAATAGAAGATCAAGAAGAATCAGAGGGACAACACACAGCAACATCCACATGCACACACACGTCATGCACTGGTGAAATTTTTCCTCCGCCTTTAACCCATCCTGGTCGTCCTTCCTCCGCGGCAGACCAGGAGCGGTGGGCCGCCATCCGACCGGCGCCCGGGGACCAGTTCCTTCATCACCATTGGTCAGGTGGTGATCTTCTTGCATGTTTTTAGTGGGGGTACATTTTATGGAGGATACCCCAGGTGAACACGGGGAGAACATGCAGACTCCACACAGAAAGGCCCTTTTTCCTCGAGCAGCAGGCACTGAAGGCACGGTGGAGGACACGCCCACAGCGAGAATCGACCTTCTAGCTGTGAGGCGACTGTTACCACCGTTCCACTGTGCCACCCAATGGTGCAGCAGTAGAAGTTGACCAAGATCTGAAGAACCAGCTTTACTTCTACTCCTCAGTCTCCTCAGGTAGTAGAGACGCTGTTGAGCCCTCTTTATCAAGATGGAGGAGTTGAGGGTCCAGGAGAGGTCCTCGGAGATGTGGACGCCCAGGAACTTGAAACTGGGGACATGCTCAACCTCAGCCCCATCGATGTGAATGGGGGTGTGACTGCAGCCTTTGGTTTCCTGTAGTCCACAATGAGCTCCTTGGTCTTCTTGGTGTTGAGGGTCAGGTTGTTGTGGGTACACCCCATCACCAGCTGCTGAACCTCATCCCTGTCGGCTGACTCGTGTTGTTGGTGATCAGGCCTGTCACCGTGGTGTCGTCTGAGAACTTGATGATGGAGTTTGAGCCGTGCACAAACACGCAGTCGTGGGTGAAGAGGGAGTTGAGGAGAGGGCTCAGCACGCAGCCCTGTGGGACGCCGGGTGTTCGAGGACAGGATGAACTTTGACCTCCAAATCTGCTCGATCAGCTGACCTGCTGCAGAAGTTATTATCACACAGTAATGAGGGAAACAAACAGGAAGTTAGCTTTTGGCTACAATAAGCCTGTTTGTTTACATTTCGTCAGATTGTCTCCATTAAAAGTGTGAATTAGCTGTTAGCAGCTCCCGTTAGCAGCTCCTGTTAGCAGCTCCCGCTAACAGCTCCTGTTAGCAGCTCCCGCTAACAGCTCCTGTTAGCCGCTCCCGCTAACAGCTCGTGTTAGCAGTGTACTGGCGTACAGACAGATGTCACTGTGTTAGTCTGACAGTGAAAAGACCTGAAAAACATGAAGACTCTCAGGCAGGTTCTGCGGCTATAAGTCGTGTCTTCTGTGATGATTTCTACGTGTATTTATGGACGTTTACTGATGGTGAATATCAGAGGTAATGATATCAGAACGACATGCTGAATCTAAAAATATGTGTTTGATGTCTGTGTGTTCAGACTCGACTGGGTTATGACTCATCCTGTTTGTGCAGGAAGTCTTTTAAAGAAGCTTAATCGGCTCCATGGAGGAAACACGCTGAGGGTCATGAAGCGCTGACAGGAAGGCCGACGACCAGCTTCACTCTCACAAAACAACACAGAACATGTTTATTAATCAGGACGAATAAAAATCTTTCTGTCAATGCATCGACACGGCGCGGTCGAGTCTGCGTCGTAACCATGAAATTCTGCGAAACGTGTGCACTTTCAGCCGAGCAGCGTTAGCGATGGCGGATATACAGATTCTCTGAGGTTGAAGCACGTCTGCATTTACAGTCTGAATCTGATGTTTTAAAGAGCAAGAAATTGTTTGGAAAAACTGGTAAGTTTGACGAGTAATCTAAGCTGTTAGCTAGCTAGTTTACCGAACTGCTTTGAACCAGTAGTATAACGTTATTGTAGCTGTTCGCTAAAGTTAAGGTTAGCTAACTTGCTAGCTAAGTTAGTTGCCGCAAATGTCAATCTGTCCTTGGGTTCAAGACGAATCTGAGACATCAACAACGTCAACATGCCGCAGATGAAAGAAAACGAGACGAGGAAATGGAAAGAAATCTCACTTCTGTGCTAATGAATTAGCTACGAAAACAGCACGCTCAAGGTTTCACTTCAGACATCCTGACCTGTGACCTTTGACCCCAGCTTCAGAGGTTCAGTGTACGTCGTCGTGTATTATGAAGGTGAGTCTGCAGGTGTCTTCAATCTCTGACAGGAAGCTGCGATGATGTCACACGCCTCTCGTCTTGTTAAGAAGCGAGCGTCTCTTTAATAAACAGGAAGCAGCAGCTGCAGCCGCACAAGGAGCCTCAGTCTCCAAATTAACCTGTCAGCCAATCAGACGCCAGCGTTTCAAACGGCTTCAATAAACTTTAATGAGCTTTAATTACAGCTGAAAGCTTCACTGGAACTCAACACACACTGCCTTTTAACTGTGTGTGTGTGTGTGTGTGTGTGTGTGTGTGTGTGTGAATAGCTGCTAATGCTGCTCACACCTAAAAAGAGACGATTCACTGAAAACAAAAAGACGACTAATCAGCAGCAGTATACAGCATCACACACACACACACACACACACACACACACACACACAGACACATTGTGACACACACGCACACACACTTATGAACATACACACACACAGCAGGATGACATCAGCAGTGGTGAAGAGGTCAGAGGTCAAACTGCCATCAGGTGGTGTGGACCAATCACAGAACAGCTGATAAACCAGAGAAACAAAGTCAGTTGCCGTGACAACGTTATCAACAGCCTCCAGGTTTGGAGGTGTGTCAAACTGTGTGAGGTCTTTGTTGAGCCCAGTGCATGATGGGTAGACACATGGTGCCCTGGGTTCAGTCTGAAGGTGGACGATAGAGGAGGAGGAGGAGGAGGAGGAGGAGGAGGAGGCGTCATGTAATCAAACAAAGCTGCTGTGAGTCATTAAAAAACTTAAAAGAACTTCCTCCAACACCTGCTGCAGCAGACCCACCTGAGTCTCCTTCAGTCCAAACCTGGATCAGGATCTGAGTCTGATCAGGATCTGGTCCTGGTCTGGCTCAGACCCTGATCCTGGTTCCTCTGAGGAGCTGCAGACCTTCAAAGACAACCCGTCACACCTGCATTTACCTCAGAGTTTGGCGTCACTGATCTCTTCAGGCGTATCGTGGCCTGTGATTGGCTGTGAACAGACGTGTGTTGTTAGCATTGATTTTTTTTTTTTTTTATTGTTCACGTCCAAATGAACAAAGAAATGTAGAAACTGATTAGAGTTCAGTGATGTCCAGCAGAGTTTTTGACTCTTCACACTCAATCAGCTGATCAGAGAGCAGCTGCAGGTGTGAACAGATGAATGAGCTTCCTGTCAGCTCGCCGTCCCGCAGGCGTCTTCGTCTCCCGTCCTCCTCGGAAGCGGAGACACCGAAGGTTTTTATCTGAATTCAAGCCGAGTGAAAAGAAAGTTCATCTTCATCGAGAGCGACAGCTGCTGTTTCCTCCTTCAGACCAGGTGACACCGAAGAGCTCGTCTGAGCTGATCTGAGGACAGCTTCACCCTCGTCCTGCTTTACCTTCATCTCTCATCCCTTCCTCCTGTCTGCCCTCTCCTCAGTTACTCCTCATCAGCTCCTCAACAGCAATGAAAGGGAGAAAGACAGAGGTGGAGAGAGACGGGAAATGGAAGACAAGGAGAGGACAGAAAAGAAAGAACAGAAAAGAAAAGAAAGACAGGGAAGGATGGATGAAACAAAAAGCTTGCAAGAAAGAATGGATGAAAGGAAATAAGAAGAAAGAAGAAAAGAGAGAGGGAAGAAAGTAAGCAAAAGAAAAAAGAGCGGAAAAAAGAAACCATATAATGAAAAAGAGAGAATGAAGGATGGGAAAAGATAAAATGGAAGAAGAAAAGAAGGCTGGAGGAAGAAGAGAAAAAGAACAATGGAAGAAGATCAGAAGAAGACAGCAGAGGATGGATGGAGCAAGTGAATGGAAGAAAAGAGGGAGAAAGATAAAACTAAAAGAGAGATAACGAGGAGGAAATATAAGAGGAAGGAGAGGAGGAAATATAAGAAGTAAAAGAAGACAACAAAATAGAAACAAGGACATAAGGAAGAGAGGAAGAAGACTGAGAGGAAGAAGAAAAGGGGGGAGAGAAGAAGAAACAAACAGATGGAAGACAAGAAAAAGAAGAGAGGAAGGAAGTCCGGGTTCAGGTTTTCCAGGTGTCGCTCTGCCCTCTGCTGGACAAACATCACACTACATCACTGCTGATCCTGAGGTCACGCCCACCAGCAATAGACCAATGACAGCAGCGGATTCTGCCGACCTCACAGTGACTGACAGCTCAGAGCGCTCAGGTCTGAACCAGTTCAGTCAGTCAGAGCCTGAACCAGGACCAGGACCAGGACCAGGACCAGGACTGGGAACAGGATCTGACTCTGCGGCTCCGTCCGACTGAATGGAACTGGAAACTTTCATGGGAACTTCATTGAACCAGTCCAGGAAAATTATCCATCAAAATCAGTAAAATATCAGAAAAATATTAGTAAAATGTCAAATACTCTAACAGTAACAATATGTGCAAAAATACTACAGATATATTTTAAAAACTACCTGTGAAACATCAGAAAAGTTACTGCGAAATATTCAACAAAAAGTAGAAGAATATTTGAAAAAGATGGAAAAATACAGAAAGTATTGATGGAATATCTGAGAAAATGTATTCAAAGTCCACTGTGTGTGTGTGTGTGTGTGTGTGTGCGTGTGTGTGTGTGTGTGTGTGTGTGTGTGTGTGTGTGTGTGTGTGCGCGCGCGGCCAGCAGGGGGAGCTGCGAGCCAACGTTTCACATGAAGCGTGTCCTCATCCTGACAACACCGACAGGAAGTCAAACAGGAAGTGCAGCAGGACGGAAACATGCTGGTTTGTCTCATGAAGTCATTCATGACAGCATGAGGTGGAAGCTCATTCATTCATTCATTCATTCATTCATTCGCTGAAGCCACTTTGTGATTGATCATGTGGTGATGATGACTGATCACTGCAGTATCAGCCTGATATCTTAAAGTACTACCAACTACATGTAGTCAAAGTATCAGTAGTAAAAGTACAGTAACACAGTCAGCTCCATGCAGTAAAAGTACTGTGTGTGCAGTAAAATGTCTCCTGTGTCTGATCTCTCATTCTGTGACTTCATCAGTTTGCAGCAGCAGGTCACTGCTGGAGCTGCTGCAGGTGGAGCAGCTGCAGGTGGAGCTGCTGCAGGTGGAGCCACTTTAAATACTCCACGTACTTCGAGCTAGTTCAGGCCAGAGGGGCCCAACGTGGGGTCGGGCCCCTCCAAAGGGTCGGCAGGTCAAGCCGAGGGGTCGTCAGATGATTGAAGGAGAAAGGACACAAAGCTGTCTTCAGCTCCTGGACGTTTGTCTCGGCTCATGAAGTATTGATCATCCGATCAGTGAGCAGAGTTTTTCTGCTTCCTGCTTCATTTCAGTCACTCGCTGGTGTCAAACATGGACGAAGTTTGATTGTTTTCAGGTTTGCTGGATGTGAACGCTCATGGTGGCCGTAAACACAGGTGGAGCAGAGTCACTCATGCGTTATTGATTGGTTGGTTGGCGGTGAGGTCGATCGATCGGTGTGCGTGATACTGGTGAGGCTCGTTCTGATCCTTCCTCTGCTGACTGAAACCAGTTTGGCCAGTTTTCATTGTAATGTATGTGATCGTTCCAGTTGTCTCCGCTCGGTCTGGCTGAACTGGTCTTCAGGGAACAAACAGAAACTTTGCTCACATCGTGTTTTTGACACGTCACGCTGAGTCTGTGAAGGTCCCACTTCCTGTCTGTGGGAGCTGGACCGGGTTCTGGTTCTGGTTCTGGGTTCATCTGGTCTCTGCTGGACTTTTATTTATTCTGCAGCAGCGTCGAAAACCAAAGAGATTCAGAGAGTTCAGCTGTAAATCTTTGAATTCTACTGTGAACTAAAAGCTGCTTCTTATAAAGTACTTTAAAAGGAGTATGGTTGAGTATTAAAGTATATAAAAATACTGCAGTCAGCCTGGAACATGAACATCACTTTCACCAGGTTTACTTCTGAGCATCAATCATCTGCAGGTTTGTGAGCTGATGATGATGATGATGATGATGATGATGACGATGATGATGATGATGCTCGTCTGTCACAAACAGGTCTGACTTGAAGTTGCAGAGAGCTTCGGTTTCTGATGATACCGAGGAGCTGGAGGAGGTGACGTAGGGCCGTGTGCATGACGTCAGCCTTCTGTGTCTCGGGGTGTGTTTGTTTGTGAGAGGAAGAGGCTGGTTGGATGTTGGGCGGGGTCTGAGGAGACAGACAGAGAGAGAGAGGGAGAGAGGGGAGAGAAAACAGAAAAACCTCCCGAGTCTCCTGCTGCTGCTGCACGGACAAAAGAAGAAGAAAAGGAAAAAAAGAAGAAGAAGAAGAAGACGGGCGGACACAGACAGACGGACAGACGGAGGACAGACGGAGGGACAGCCGGGGAGGATGGGCCGGCGGAGCGGCCGTCGGTAGCGCTCTGTTTTCGGGGACGGAGCTCCAGGATGAGCGTAGCGCTGCAGGACCTCCGGAACACCGTGAGTGCGCGCGCGCACACCCACACACACACACAAACACACACACACACACACACACACACACACACACACACACACACACAGAAAACATGCATACATCCGTAACATGCACGCGCACGGACGCGTGACACGCCGCCCACGCGCCCCTGTGCGTCCCGGGTCGATGTGCTGGGAGTCTGCGCAGCTGATGCTGATCACCTGTCAATCACTGCGATTGATCGGCTGAGGCTGCTGTGATTGGTCTGTGTGATGCTGCTACTGCTGACAGATGTGCGTGCGCGCACGCGCGCGTGCATGTGTGCGAAACATTTTCAGGCCTGAAATCAACTTTCGCTTTCTGCTGACGTCACTGATCAGACAGGCCGATTGATCACTGATGTGATCGATAGTGAACAGCAGAGGAAAATGTTGCATTGTGACAGAAAACAGCAGAAATCTGCAGTTTTTCACCGAAAGCAGTAAAAAAAAAGAGTTTTCTGACATTTTGACCACAGAAGAAGAAGTAAACACAATAAACAAATTCAAGTCAAATAAAAGAAAATAAACAACAACAAAAACATGAAAACCGGAAGAAGAAGAAACCAGAAAATGTTTTTCAAAGGTTTGAAGATTAAAAGAAGTTTCAGATTATTTAACGTTCGTTAATCTGAGTGAGAAACAGGAAGAGGAACAGACATCAAGTCACAATAATCCACTCATCTGTTCATCCATTCATCTGTCTGTTCATCCATTCATCTGTCTGTTCATCCATTCATCTGTTCACTCGTTCATTCAGCCTCTCAAACGTCTCTCAGATGATTTTACTCTGTTTTACTGAACTTTGGGTTTTGATTGTCGACCAAAAGGAGACACGTGTGTGTGTGTGTGTGTGTGTGTGTGTGTGTGTGTGTGTGTGTGTGTGTGTGTGTGTGTGAAGTGCTGCTGAATCACATGTGGACACAGTGTGTCCTTTCAGGGCTCCTGTACAAACTGCTGTTAACAGAATAAAGTTTGATTCGATTGAACTCAAACTGCATCATCACAGGAAGGAAGGCCTTCGTCCTGCTCATTACTGTTTACACCCTCATCCTCATCCTCCTCTTCATCACTGAAACATCAGATTTGGCTGATTCACTGGAACATTAGTGTGTAAAGCTGCTGACGATGCTGTGACATCATTTCCTGCCTTCACCATAAAAGCATTTGAATTTAACATCACGATGGAACACTGGAGACACTTTCTTGATTTCGTTCCATTTAAGAAAGATTTTTTGTTTCATGCTGCGCCGTCATCCTCCTCCTCATCATCATCATCATCACCATCATCACCATCACATACGTGTCGCTGATGGCGAGCAGCTGTCCATCAGCCAGACGTAACAGCGAGCAGAACGAGAAGCAAAGCAAGGCGTGAAGCGGCTGAACAGGATGAACAGCTCAGGGCTCGGAGGCGGCGTCGCAGCAGGGAACGAACAACAAAGACGGTTCGCACACGATGTTCAGCGCCAGAGGGTCACGTGACGCCACGCCCAGCAGAGCGAGGCAGGAAGTGAATTAGGGCGATGGTCGTCTGCGGGACTCAGAGTGTCTCTGAACGCAGCTTTCACGTTTGAATGTGAGGAAACAGATCCAAAGTCAGCCTGAACTCACCTGTGCTCACCTGAGGCAGAGTCACATGACCTGACCTCTCACTAGCAGCGAGCAGTCAGCATCTGGAGTCCAAACCCCGGAGTGTGTGTGTGTGTGTGTGTGTGTGTGTGTGTGGAAGAGTTAAACCAGTACTTACGTTGGTGTGGTTCTGCTGTCATACCACAGCTGTCATTACACACAGGTGTGTCATTTATAGCACCTGCACCTTTAATTGGTCACATGAACACACCTGTGAACCATCATCAGCTGGAAACGTCTGCTGCTCTGTCCCAGCTCTACGTGTACTGAGGAATATGTACTTGAAGTATTAAGAGCAGTAGCACTGAATGCAGTAAAGTGTCCCCTGTGACTGCTGTCCACGTGTTCACGTCAAAGCAGGACGTTGCTGTTGGAGCTCGTCTCAGAGGCTCAACCCTCAAATGTTTTCCATCGATTTCCCGTCAATCCACTGATCGATTGGTCGACTCGTCGTTCATTGACCGAAGCTGTCAGAGTACAAAGTGCAGTACTCCCCTCTGAGTTGTAGTACAAATAGAAAGTGGCTCAAAGACTCAGGTAGAAGTACCTGAGCGGCGGTGTCTGGAACACAGCAGCTGATTGGTCGTCACAGGTATTGACACTAATTGATCAGTCGACTGTTTGACGGGCTGACCGATCAGTCTGCAGGTGTGTGTGTGTGTGTGTGTGTTGATATATGTAGACTGATGTATGGATGACCTGGTTCAGACCTCAGGGCTTCATGTCCCCTCAGCTCGTCTCCTCAGGCAGTCTGCAGGATTGTGGATCAGCCTGTTGAGTTCTGAACTCGCCAAACCGGACTGTCCTCTGAAGGATGGAGAGGAAACGCTGACGAGGAGACGACTCTTTATGTTACACCTTTTTGGTGACGAGGGTCGGAAACATCAGTGAACTGCGCAGGTCGTGATCTGAGCTCGCAGGCTAGCAGCTAACTGTGTGACTGAGTGTAGATCAGCTGACGGTCATACATCCGCCATGTTCACGCTGACGAGCCAACCTGATTCTGACAAAGACGCCTTTCATTCACCTCAGCGGCAGACAAACAGGCCTTTACTGGAACTATAGAAGCTCTACAACCACAGAGCCTGAAGAGCAGAGCTCGCAGTCCTCCAGACGAAGGCCAGAGAGCAGGTCCACGTCCACGATGGTCTCATGTTCTATGGATGGACAGGAGCAGGACATCTGGTCTGAAGGGTGTCGGTCTGGGCCGACAGCTGATGGTTTTATTGCGTCTGATGAATCATGGCGAGGACATCCGAAAGTTTGACAACGTGTTGGTGACGCTGACCAATGGGAGCGCGGAGAGCTCTTCACCTGTGAACCAGGTGAAGGAGGAATGATGGTGTTGATGCTGCGAGGGGGAACTGTGAAGCACACACACTGCTTCAGACGCCATGTTTGTTTACCTTCTGATGACATCATACAGGTCATGAAGGACGATGAGCTGTGATTGGTCAGACACCAACGTGTCGTCACGTTAAGGGTTGAACATCAGATCAACTGTTTTACTCTGAAAAGCTGAAGAAACAAAAAGTATTTTCTTAATACTTTCAAATACATTTAAAGTACCAAAAGTACTCACAGTGCAGTATGGCTCCTTTCAGAATAAAGTATTGTGTATTTGTGTTATTGTCGTTGATAAATTCATGTGTTCATTCTGCTGGTTCGTTTCATCTACGATGATGTCACAACCTGAATCTGCAGAGTAAAGTCAGGACAGAATTTTCCTCTGAAATGTACTGCAGTAGAAGTGGAAAGAAGATGTAAAAGTACCTCAAAGCTGTACTTGAATGTACTGCGCTCAGAGCAGCTGCTCTTCATTAACGTCTGCAGACTTTAATTTGGAATAAAACAAACGAGCTGCTGCTGCTGGTTCCCAAGCTGAGGCCCGGGGCCCCGCGAGGGCCGGGGACGAGTTACTGCAGGACAGAAGAAGAAGTCTCAGAGTCCGCGTGGACGTCTTCTCGTGTCTCGCTTTGTCTCACCAACACTCAGTTTGATGTGAGCGAAAACAGAAAAGAAGAATCTGGAAGCAGTTTGTGATTTTAAGAAGAAAGTTTTCTTCAACTGTTTGATTTTCTTTGTGTGAACATTCCCAGTGAGCTGGTACTGTGTGTGTGTGTGTGTGTGTGTGTGTGTGTGTGTGTGTGTGTGTGTGTGTGTGTGTGTGTGTGTGTGTGTTGGGATGGGCAGGGTTTACTGTTTCCTGTCTGCTGCTCTGTGACTTCCTGTCTTAAGACGCCCAGTTTCCATCTGAGCAACAAAACAAACCGAAGCGCCTCCGAGCGCTGCTGTTTGTGTCTGGCCTTCATCACCCTCATCACCATCCTCATCCTCATCGGTCTGAGCAGCAGATCCAAATCTACCACCTGCACCTCCTTCATCTTCATCATATCCTTACTGTAATCATCGTCATCGTCATCATCGCTCGGTGGTTTCAGGTCCTGGACTCAGACCGGTCTCTGCTGGTCTGAGGTGGAGGAGGGGCGCAGTAAACCAGGTGGAGGCTGGGGGAGGTGTCTGTCTTTGTCCTGTATTGTGTTTATGTCAGGGGTCAGAGGTCACAGAGGCGTCGCCTCGGGAACGGGAGGTGGGAATGGAGTGGTTGTCATGGTGACGACCTGCAGGCGGAGCCTCTCGGCTCATCTCTCGGTGTTTCCTCTGTTCTGCTCTTTGATTGGCTGTTGCTGTGACCTTTTGTTTGTGGGACGGTTCTCTGTCACTTCCTGCTCTTCAGATGACGTAAAGGTTCCCTGTGGAGCGTTTTGATCAGAGCTGATTTAAACCTTCATGAGAAGGTTTGGCCTGAACGACCACGACCACGACCACGAGTTTTGGTGGGAAACGCTGAAGCAAACACGTTTGTTGTCAAAAAAACTCCTCGGAGCAGCTTTAACGCGCTGCGTCGGACACTTTTTCTTCAGATGACCTCACAGTTTTTTTATGAGCTTCATGGTTCAGGTGCTTGGTTCAGGTGTTCTCTTGTGTGTACTGTCCATGCAGGACTACTCTCATGTTTCCAGGTGTCCTCACGCTGTGACGGGGTCTGTCTCTGGACCAGGTGTAGAGACAGACCTGTAGTCTTAGTGGCTGTTACCTGTTGGTCTTAAGAACTGGTGGAAGGTGGATTTTCTTCTGGTGATGCTAGGCTAGCGGTTTCCCCTGCTTGCCGTCTTTATGCTAAGCTAAGCTAACTCGCCTTCTTGCTGAGAAACAGATGATTTGCTGAGTGTTTTTGTGGCTGAGCTCAGTGTTCAGAGTACGGAGGCTGTGAGGGGACAAAAGAGCAGATTCCACAGCCAGAGCAGAGAGACAGGCAGACAGACAGACAGACAGACAGAAGGACAGAGAGACAGAAGGACAGACAGGCAGATGTTATATAAGCTGCAGTGAACTCCATTAGCTGAAAGGAGATGATTCACACACATTATCTAATTACACACACACACACACACACACACAGTGACATCACCCTCTACAGACAGATATAACACACACTCCTGTCTCCTAGCAACCCCACTCGCCCACTCCCCCCTCTCTCCCCCTCTGTGTGCGTCATCAATTAAAGAGAACAGAGCCGGGCGAGAGACACCGGCAGAGAGAGAGAGAGAGAGAGAGAGAGAGAGAGAGAGAGAGAGGGAGAGAGGTTTCAGTGAGGGTCTCATGGAAGGAAACAGTTGGAAACCTTTGGTTTCCTGCAGGACCATCAGACAGCAGCAGCAGGACAGTGAGACTGTGCAGAGAGGATGGACAGAAGACTTGTCCCCCTCCAGACCAGGACTGAGGCAGACCTGCTGCTGCTGTCTGAGACGTCTTCACGGAGAGGTCCAGCTCATCAGATCTGACGGTTCAGACTGAGGTTCGGTCAGTTCTTCACACCGAACGACCAGAAACCAGGCCGGGTGTCAGTTCAGGGCCGAGCCGGACTCTGAACGCGATGCCTGTTGTTTGTTTCCTCTGAGCTCACTGACCTGCAGCTGATCTCAGAGCTTCAGGCTCTTTGATCAGTTTGGATCTTTTCATGCTGACAGGCATCAACGTCAGGTGGTGATTTAACTGCAGTGTGAGCTCCTCAGTGATGGGGTGGGGGGGGTGGGGGGGTCAGCAGAAGGACTGAGGACGCGTCCACATACTTTTGGCCACATGAAAGATCAAAAGGTCACGTGTTGCTCTGGACCAAACGTAGTGATCTTCATCAGCAGAGCGTCGATGCTAGCCACGCTAACGCCGCTCTGCGCCGCAGTGGTTGCCATGGTAACCAAATGCGGCGCAGGAGGCATTGAAACATCCTGAACCTCCGTAGCTTATAAACAGTGTTTGTGACTGATCCAGGATCAGTGAGTGCTCCTCCGGCAGGGCGGGGTGCTGCACTGTTTATATTTCTGCCACACAATGACTGAGGGAGGGGGGGCGAGAGACCTCAAGACAGACCTACAGAGAGAGAGAGAGAGGAGCTGAGTGTAAACACAGGAAGCAGAGATTTATTTGATCACAGTTAAATATCTCCTCATGCTGAGCTGTTTCTAGACTTTCTTCATCTGTTTCTGAGCGCACTTCACACTTCTTCTTCTTCTTCTTCTTCTTCTTCTTCTTCTTCTTCTTCTATGTTCATCTCTGCGTGTTTTTTTTTAATACGGCGAAGGATCCATGTTTTCATCTCATTCACTCTGCTTTTCTTCTTCCACTCGGACAAACTCTCCTCTTATTTAGTGAAATTCTCTCCTTCCTTTTCCTGCTGAGAGTTAGACGTACAGATCGACACCATCTCATCTCTGAGGCTACAGCCAGCAGCTAGTTACCTTAGCTTAGCATAAAGACTGGAAAGAGCTAGCCTGGCTCTGTCTGACGGTGGCAGCATTCATTCAGCAGCTGAAGCTGATCAACATGATTTATCTTGTTTGTTTAAAAGCACACTTCACTGTTCTGTGGAGACTTTTCGTCATTTCAGTGTTGTCTTACTTTGACTGAGTCCACTTTGCTGTTTCCTGTGAAGTTTAGCAGCCAATCACAGCACTGGATGCACATGGCTGCGCAAAAGGACGAGGAAGAGTCGATCCATGATGCAATGTTTTTAAGAAAAGATGATGAAGATCGTGCTGCCGTGGACCCAAAAACATCATTCAAACATCAGTATTTCATGGAAAAGTGTGTCTTAAACTGTCGAGCTGAAAGCTGATATCAGAGTAAAGCCTTCATGTCCCAGAGGAGAGTTTTAGCTCACAGACATCAGCAATGAATAATAAATACTGAAGTGCAGAGATCAATAGAAACAACAGGCAGTGAAGTACGCAGGTTAACACCATCAGCAGTTCTCCACCACCCAGAGAGAGCAGCAGCCTGAAGACGGACCTGCTAACAGATGTAGCTAACACGAGTCTGCTGCTGTGCTAGCTGCTCTGTGAAGCTGTACTTTCACACAGCGGTGCTTTGAGCTAAATGTTAGCATCAGCATGCTAACGTGTAGTTAGTGTGATGTTTACACTGTTCACCAACTGAGTTTAGCATGTTAGCATGCTAATGTTTGCTAAATCAGATCCGTCGGCACAAGTGTCCAGTCGCACAGAGCAGCGTTCTATTGGACAGCTTTAATGTTTCTGTGTGACAGCTTTTGCGTCTTGGTTTTGTCCTCCTTGTCTTGTCCTCCTTGTCTTGTCCTCCTGGTCTTGTCCTCCTCCTCTTACACTGGATGAGAGGCAGGTTTCACATGAGCACGTGTTTGTGAAGTTTGATGATCATATGGCTCCTGTTTACTGTTTCCGCCCTGCAAATTAGATTTATCTGGACAATTTCCTAATTTGTCTACATTAGTGTAGACATTACTGACAGCGTATCTGTCTGTTTATCTGTCTCACTCTCCACAGATGTCCAACTACAAGCGAACTACGCTGGAGGAGGAGGAAGTGTCAGACGCTCCAGATGAGGCGGCCTCGTCTCCTGACAGAGTGGAGGTCAGTGAATGCAGCAAACACACAGAAAAGCCAGAGAAAAGAGAAAGACTCAGAGAGGACAGTGATTCGGTTGAGCTGAGGACAGAACTCTCTCATGGCCAACTGGTCCCAGGTGGACTCACAGAGATTTGAATCCCAGCAAAGAGCCTACTCCTTGAGCCAGACCTTGGGGGGCTCAGACTACAAACACAAAATGGGGCCACCAGCCACAAAGAGAGGAGCAGCAGGGGGTCTGGAGCGCCGCCAGTCAGAAACTCTGGAACAACAAATGTCAACTCTCTGGAGGAGGAGAAGGAGGCAGCGTTGGTAACGGAGGCTCAGAGATATCTAATGTACTATAACATATGTCAGGAGGAGGCGTTCAGGCTGAAATCTGCTCTGCATTAAAACTGCAGAGGAGGCTTGAAATCTGATCCAGGAAGTCCAGCTTGAGCAACAGATTGATGTGTTTAAAGGTTTATCAGAGACCAGATGTTCAGAGGTTTATGACACTGACTGTTCACAGCAGCATCTACTTCATTTCTCAAGTGTTTTAATGTGTGTTTGCTCTTATTTGATTGGTCGCCACAGAGCTTTGCTGATGTTAGCTCTCTGAACTAGCCTATCGCTTTGACTTCCACATGTAGACTAACTCTGAAGAACAGCAAACATCCCTCGAACTTTCTGCCAATCACGGGTACGTCACCTGGCACAGTCCTGTTTATCTTAGCTGACCTGCTCTCCCTGAACACAGTGAGCAGGAAAACACCAACATGTTGTCCAGTCCATTACAGTAGCTGAGCTCTTGATTGGTGGCTGAAACTCTGCAGAGGTGTACTGGAGGCAAATATGATGGTCGCTTAAGCATTATAGATGTGAGGACTCCAACATGTCAAACAGCAGTTCAGAGTATACAGCCTTGGTGGAGTCCTCAGGGAAGGTCCTGGAGGTGGTGTCTGCAGGTGGACAACAACACGGACACCTGGATGAATGGTTGATGGTGAGAAATGGCCGGCAGCATCCGAACCTGAGATCAAACTCACACACTTCAACACATTCAAACAATAAAGCTGCTCCATCTCTGCTCCTCATGGATTGTCCATAACAAACACCATGTTGGAGCAAAAATGGCACCTGGAACCAGAGCACCTGAGGCCAAAGGTCAGTGATTGACTTTGTAGTTGTGCCATCAGATCTGTAGCTGTATGTCTTGGACACTTTGGTAAAGAGAGGAGGTTGGACCGAATTGGTGTACTGGAAAGATCTGGTGAGGCTCCTGTTGGTGAAGTCTGATTGGTTGGAGTTTTGTCGTATTCTTGAGGAGGTTGGGGACATGATCAAAGGCTCCATGGTGGATTAGTTATGGCCAGAAGGTCTTTGTTGCCCGTTGTGGAAACAACCAAAGGAGCTGCAAGTGGACACCAGAAGGAGAAGAAGCCATCAAGCCAAAGAAGGAGTCCTTACAGGCTGGTTATCAAAAGAGGCGATTGAATCAGCAGATAAGTATTGGAGGGCCACTGCACACAGAACCAAAAACTGGTGTCAGAGAAGTCCAGGGAATCAACGCAGAGGGACTTTCTATGTGCACTCATAACTGGGGTCCAGTTTGGAGGAGCATATCTTTGCAGATGATGTTGTTCTGTTGGCCTCTTCTTTATGACCTCCTCAGGTTACAAGTGAGTTACTACCCTGACAGAAGAAGCTCAGGTGGCTCTGTCCAGGATTGGTTAATCATCTGTAGTAATGCAGATGCTGTGGTGCGGTTGGGAGGACGCTGATCCTGAAGGTGGAGCCCTGGATTCACCTGTGGATCCCATCCTCAGCTGTGGTTCTGGTCTCTGGGTAGTGACTGAAAGAGTGAGACGGTGGATCCAAATTGAAATTAGTTTCCTGGACAGGGTGTTGGGGTTCCACCTTAGAGACTAAGTGAGGGGCTCAGATTGTTATGTTTGTGGTCGTGCACGAAAAGAAAAGGTAGGAACCCAAAGGTGCAGACTTAACAAAAGAAAGCAGGCTGAGCAAAAACAGTCCCAGAGATTTTTTAAACAGGTCAGGCAAACCAAATCCAGTCAGGACAAAAAAATTCAAGAACACAAAAGAGTAAGGCCAGCAAAACCAACAATCCAAAAACAAAAAAAACCTAAACTGGGAGAACCAGGACTAGGCCAGAATACTCACAGTAGAACAGAGAACAAGAAAACCACACACAAAGGGAATGATCCCACAAAGACAAAAGAAACACAGAGAGTAAACAGACACAGGTGGACACAATCACAATCACACAGGTGGGAAACATACAGGAAGTAATTTAAACAAGACACACAAGGGAAGGCTACCAAAATAAAACAGGAACAAGACTACCAAAATAAAACAGGATCCTAACACAGATATCCATAAGGCCTCCCTGAGAAGGTGGTCTGGATAAACTGGGCACCCAGGATGTTCTGGTGATTTAGGTGTGAGATCCAGGAGGAGGAGACAAGTAGAGAGATAGATAATGTACCCAGAAGGTTCTTGTCCAGTTTGAATTCAGTCTCTCTTTCTGTCCCTTTGTGTCTCTGTCTCTCAGGTGGGTTTCAGGAAGGGAGGTGTGGACATTCTGGGCAGGAGGACTCAGCTGGAGGTTCTGCTGTCAGTCCTTCTGCTGGCTGCCCTCCTGGCTCTGCTGGCCTGTCTGCTGGTCCTGGGACTAGGATTCAGTTCAGGTAACAATATACGACACAAACACTGACTCCATCCTTTTCCTACCCCTGTCCGCCCTCCTCTACATCCTCCTTTACTCCTCTAGCTCCTCCTTTATCCATCTACCTCCTTTTTTTACTGCTCCTCCTCCTTCTCTGCTCCTCTACCTCCCTCATTACTCCTTTACCTTTTTCTATAATCCTTTACCGCCTTCTTTCCTCCTCTACCTCACCCTTTCCCCCTCTACCTCCATCTTTCCTCCTCCGTCTCCTCCTTTGCTCCCCCCTCCTTCCTTTCTTTAATTGTCCCTATGCATCCTTCTGTACCTCCTCTTTCCCACTCTGCCTCCTCCTGCCTTCTTTCCTTTCTTTTCTATTTCTCTCCTTCTGCCTCCTACTTTCATTCCTCCTCTCTTGCCCTCCTTTGGACATCTAGCACCTCCCTTCCTGCCCTGCCTCCCAGTTTGTTCCCTACCTTCACATTCCTTTCCTTTCCTATCATTTCCCTTCCTTTCCTACCTCCACCCATCCTTCCCATCATCCTCCTTTCCTTCACTTCTTCCCTTCCTCCTTCTTTCCTTTCCTTTCTTTTATTTCCTTTTGATAGCATATCCTGCCTATCCCTCTCTACCACCTCCTTTCCTTTCTTTCTCCTTCTCTCCTCTGTTTCCCCATCCTTTTCCATTCCTGTGTCCACCCCTCCTTTTCTACCTCCTGTTTCAGCCCTTCTTTGTTTCCCTTCCCTTTGTCTTTTTCCCTTCTTAGTCGTTACTTACTCCTTTTTTCTCTTCTCTCATCTCTTGTAAATAATGTCTCTGTGACGTTATTTTCTCCTCCTGCAGCTTCTTTTCTGACCCCCCTGGTTCACTCTCCGTTTTTTCTTCCCATGATGCTTTGCAGACAGCGGGCACGGCCTGTGCCTGTCTGAGGCGTGCGTCACGGTGGCGAGTCAGATGGTGGAGGCGATGGACCGCAGCGCCGACCCGTGCCAGGACTTCTACCAGTTCGCCTGCGGAGGCTGGATGAGGAAAAACCCGCTGCCTGATGGACGGTCGCGCTGGTCCACGTTCAACAGCATCTGGGAGCAGAACCAGGCGCTGCTCAAACACCTGCTGGGTAAGACAGGCGGAGACAGAGAGAGAGACAGGTGGAGACAGAGAGAGAGACAGGTGGAGACAGAGAGAGAGACAGGCGGAAACGGAGAGAGAGACAGGTGGAGACAGAGAGAGAGACAGGCGGAAACGGAGAGAGAGACAGGCGGAGACAGAGAGAGAGACAGGTGGAGACGGAGAGAGAGACAGGTGGAAACAGAGAGAGAGACAGGTGGAGACGGAGAGAGAGACAGGCGGAGACAGACAGAGAGAGACAGGCGGAGACAGACGGGGGAGACAGGAGTATAGATGGCTGACTAAATGGTTTTAATGTTTTTTGACTTTGAGCTTTTTCTGTTTCAGCTCTGACTTTCATTGGAAAACATTTGATGAATTTAACTGATGACCGACTCAACAACACAAACAAATCAGAGTGAATTGATTAAAGATCAGAGATCTCCTGCCTCCTCCTCCTCCTCCTCCTCCTCCTCCTCTCTGCTCCTCCTGAACTCCTCTGCAGGGACATCTAATATAAACCTGAGACTTTGCTCTTTTTTTAGAGAACGGGACGTTTAACGGCAGCAGCGAGGCAGAGAGGAAGACCCAGTCCTACTACCTTTCCTGCCTCAACACACAGAGGATCGAGGATCTCGGCGCTCAGCCTCTCGTAGACCTCATCGCCAAGGTAACTGGCATATGCTTCACCATGGTAACTGCCTCACTCAGGTACAACAGCATCCAACAAAGCACTCCGGTTTATCAGAGTTCAGGTCAGTTTTTAGGGCGTGAAACACGAAGCGCTGGATGTTTCTGAGTTCAGTTCAGGTTTATTTATTCTCAGCAGAAGTGAGCAGGTGGAGGAGAGGAGCGTACAGGTAATCTGAGTCTGAGGTATAAACACTTGGTGTATGATCAAGGTAAATATATACATCAGTAACCCCAAAAGGAAAGACCAGCAACTGCTCTACAGGAGTCACATAAAACCAGTGAAGAAGGTTGAATTAGGCACATTATTCATTGAGTCCAGCCATGAAAGTAACTGGGGATCGTAACCATTAAAAAAAGAGATTTGTAGATTTATTGTTTCTGGAAATCGTCATAGCTGAAAATGAGCCTTTTATCAGAGAAACTTTGCTTTAATCTTTTCTGGGAATGGTTTTGATGTCATTCAGTATTTCTGAAGTAAGCAGCTAGTGAAATGAATCGCAGATCTTCTCGTGAAATACTTTATAGCTCAATGTGAAGTTTAGGAGATGAACAGCATCAACAAACAAGAATGAAAATCACTGAAAAAGTCTGAAATGAAAAGGAGAGCATCATCAGCAAACAGACGTAGAATTTGGCATCTTGTCTTTACAGAGATGAAATTTTATTCTGTTTTAGTTTATATTTAACAGTATGTTAACCGTCAGTGTGTCCGTCCTGTGGTGAACACCTGGACTCTGTGTCCCCCTGTAGATCGGGGGCTGGAACATGACGGGTCCCTGGGAGAAGGACAACTTCATGGAGGTGCTCAAGGTGGTTTCTGGTCCATACAGAGCTCAGCCTTTCTTCAGTGTTGGAGTCAGTGCTGACCCCAAAAACTCCAACAGCAATGTCATCCAGGTAAACCACAACTGGAGCCACTCAGAACCAGAACCAGACAGATCTAGACTGTGAACCGGGCCACAGCTGAAGTATCTCTGATGATCTGTGGTCCTGATCATCTCACCTGTTCTCTCTCTCTCTGCCCAGGTGGACCAATCAGGGCTCTTTCTGCCATCCAGGGACTATTACCTCAACAAGACAGCCAATGAGAAGGTGAGAATGTAGTCATTGCAGCTAGAAGTTTCAGAGTGTCAACTTTATGACACTGAGATGTTTGATGAAAGAAATGAGATGTTTACCTAAATTCCAGGTGCTGGTGGCGTACCTGGACTACATGGTGGAGCTGGGGATGCTGCTTGGGGGGGAGAGGAGCTCCACCCAGCTCCAGATGCAGCAGATTCTGGAGTTTGAGACGGCGCTTGCCAACATCACCGTCCCGCAGGACCAACGGCGAGATGAGGAGAAGATCTACCACAAGGTCACGATCGCTGAATTACAGGTGAGGTGAACATCGCCTGAGCGCTCCGCTGCACAGCTGGGCCTGCGTGAGTCACCTGTTCGGTTTGAAAACAACAAAAATCTTTTGTCAGGATGATCAGAAGGTCAACAGTGAACGTTTAGCATTTACGTGTCAAAGGTTTCAACCAGGATGTGTTTACTCGTATTTGATTGGTCGCTGTAGGGTCTGGTTTTGTTTTGTTTTTTTAATTGAAATGTGGTTTAGTGATCCTCTGACTTTGAATTAGCGCCACCATCAGGTCAAAGTGTTCATTTTTCTAATACTTTGCTTTATGACCAAATACCTGCTAAGCGAACATTCCCATCAGCCTCAGCTGTAACTGTGTTTAGTGCTAATTAGCAAGTGCTAGCATGCTAACATGCTCAACAGAGGTAATTCCGAGCTGAGAAGTGAACTCGGTCGGCCTGATCATAGAGTTCAGTCGATTCAGACATGGTGTCATTCTGAATACTGTTTGATGTAATGAACGTCTCTGATGACGACCAGTGTTTCCTCCTGTGCTTCAGGAGCTCTTCATCCTCCTCAAAGTCCAGCAGTTTGTCACCTGAGGACCTCTCTGAAGGCCTGAGACACTTTAGCAGGATCTAGTCCGAACTGGGGGCCAACTCTTGGAAGACGTCTTCATTCTGAGGGTTTTCTAAATCCGACCCAGCATGTCAGCATTTAAAGCACAGAGCAGAGCTGATCTATGCTGCTCTATCTGTAACGTGCTGTCAAGGCATTTCTTGGTTATCAGTAACACAAAATGAATAAATACAGATGAGGAGACTCTGATCTGGTCTCATGTTTCATCACATCCTGTAGTTTATGCGTCCTCATGCTGTCTTGGTCCTCACTGCAGAGGCATGTTGAAAGCGTTGACCTGGTTTTTGGATGAGCATCTGCAGGATTGAAGGTGCGTTATCAGTCGCACTGGTCTGATGTTGTGTTGCAGAGCGCAGTCTCTCTGTCTCTGTCTCTGTCTCTGCTGCAGCTCTCTGTCCTTCAGGGTTGCAGATGCTTCTGGGGTCACCATGGTAACTGTTGTCAAGAGCTGTTGCTACGTGCCTGCATCTCTGTGCAGAGCGACGGGTTAGATAACAGGTTCTTATGTAAACATGGTTGACATGAACACGAAGGAGGCCTCAGATGAGTTTCAGTCTTTCCTGTGCTGAATTCATTCATGTCCAAGTGACGCTGTCAATAATCATTATTGATTATGGAGACGGATGAAGAGACATCAGTCTGTGGAGCAGAGCGCCCTCTATAGGCCAGCGTCCTCCTCTGGTTTCATGTTGAATTCAAGCCTTGAAGCCATTTGTCCTGTAAAAAGACAGAGAGATCAGAGAGAAACCAGCAGCTGTTCAGCTCACAGCGCCCTCTGTCTGCAGGAGACAAGATGAAGTTTGATGAATCGGAGACTGAAACTGTTCAGTCTGCTTTGATTTTCCTTCTGACGCCTGAAAGCTGGACGATGATTTCATAAACAAATGAGCAGGAGTAAAAAGACAGAAGTGTCCTTCATTTCTTCCCACAAACTGTTTTCAGCTGCAGCTTTAATTTTCTCGATGACACAAACCAGGACGGCCTCTCGCTGAGAGCTGCTGGATATGTTCTCAGGTCGGATATGAAAGAGTCAGGAGAGGCTGCCATGTCTTCACTGAGACTCAGTCGACTTTCTCTCCTCTTATTAACTGTAGATTATCTAGTTTTCTGTCAGTCAGTCTCAGTTCTGAGTTCTCAGAACTCTTTCCATCTGCAGTAAAAACAGTTTCTCGGGTTTCTGATTAAAAGATGATGAATGCAGAAATGAACGTGAGCAAACTTCAGACACCACAAGCATCTGTCCACATGTGGACACTGGACTGTCTTCTCTCTGCAGAGTCTCCAGTTTTTAGTTTTTCACTTTTCGAAGCAGAAGCAGACAGCAGGGATTAGTTTTTCATCTCAGCGTCTCCCCCCCGGGTGGTGCAGTCTGCTCCCACACAGAGGATTACTGAGAAAGATGGAGACAGACTGAGGGACAGACAGACAGATCTGGTCCACAGTGATAGTCCAGAAGAAGACACAGTTATTACAGTGAGCACTCTTTGCCCCTGGTTTTGCCTCTCAGGCCAGGTTGTTGGAGCTTTATGCACTCAGAGGAAAACCTGAGTTCTTCTTCTACTGCTTTTAATCTGTATTTATTTATTTATTCTGTGTGTTTATTTGTTACATTCTGAGCAGAAACAAATAAAACGTTAGTTGAGTATATTCAGGTTTGACTTGACCTTATTGAGCCTGTCCTCTCCTGAAACAAACCTCCTGCCACCTACTTTTCCTCTAGTGCCACCATCAGGACAAAATCATCCTCAGGGAATCTGAGAAATCCAACAGGCAGATTGTGACGTGAACTCATCACCTTAATCTGGACCAGCAGTCCAGTTTTTAGAGACCGTGTTTGAAGTCTGCAAACATCTGTACTTACAGTCTCTTCTTCGTTGGTATTTCAGCTGCTGGCTCCGGCCGTGGACTGGCTGGACTACCTGTTGTCCTCTCTGTCTCCTCTGGAGCTGAACGACACCGAGCCTGTCGTCCTGTACGCCAGAGAGTACCTGCAGCAGGTGTCTGAACTCATCAACAAGACCGACCGCAGGTCAGAAACAGTCACTGACCGTCTGTCTCACTGCAGACACGGATACCTCGGTCTCTCACCTGTCGCCCCACTCTGACCACCTGTCTGTCTGTGTGCCTGTCTGTCTTCAGTCTGTTGAATAACTACATGATGTGGACTCTGGTTCAGAAGAGTGTGGCCAGTCTGGATCAGCGCTTCGAGAACGCTCAGGACAAACTGCTGGAGAGCCTCTATGGGACCAAGAAGGTACTTATACTGCATGTACTACTGCTGTTACTACTGCAAGGAGTACTACTGTGACTATTGGTACTGCTAGAATTATGACAGATACTATGACTGTTACTCCTGGTACTGCTACTGATATGATTATGTCTTTTATTACAGCAGGTATAACTACTACAGTTACTACAGTTGGTTGGTCCATTTCTTCTTACTGGCTTTTATGGGTTCTAACTGGAAGTACCAGTTTGAAGTGTCTCCACTGGGCTGTGATGGTTTTATGTGTTTGGCTGATTCTAACTGGCTCTAACCAGTTTAAATGTGCAGTTTCTGGTTCTAACTGAAGGTACCCAGTTCTCTAACTGGTTCCAATAACTGGCAGGAAGCTCCTGTCTCTGCTGGTGCTACCGGACAGGCTAATAACGGGTTCTATTTCTTTCTCCTTTTAAAAGGTTGTACTGGTTCTAACTGGTTTTGGGACCCAGGAAGCTTCACCTGTGTAGGTTTATAAGGGGAAACTGGTTCTAGCTGCCTGTAATTGGTTTTGTGCAGTCTGCTGCAACCTTTTAACTGGCTCTGCCTGGACCTGGCTGTAACTGGTACTGAGTGGCTGCATCTGGTTGTAACCGGTTGTGGTCTGTTGCAGTCCTGCACCCCCCGCTGGCAGACCTGTATTGGGAACACTGATGACACTCTAGGTTTCGCTTTGGGAGCACTCTTCGTCAAGGCAACCTTTGACAAACACAGCAAAGAGATTGTGAGTTGTTTACACCTGAAGGAATAATGATCATAATCTGGTTACTCCAGCAGGGACAGATTGTCCTGGACCTGATACAGGTCTGGTCTGGTCTGGTTCATCACCTGTCCTTTTGTCTCGCTCAGGCCGAGGAGATGATTAATGAGATCCGCTCAGCATTTAAAGAATCTCTGGACAGACTCAGTTGGATGGACGACCAAACGAGACAGGCTGCCAAAGACAAGGTAGACAGACAGGTGGAAGGACAGGTGGACGGACGGGTAGAACCACAGCTGCTGACCGGTCTAACCATTCCTGTTTGTCCCTCGTTAGGCAGATGCGATCTACGATATGATCGGTTTCCCAGAGTTCATCCTGGACCCCAAAGAGCTGGACGATGTTTATGACGGGGTGAGTGACTGCTGTCGTTCATCACTCATTCACCTGCTGACAGGTAGAACAGGGGGACAGGTAGATGAGTGGCTGATGTTTATATGCTGATGCTGATCATCATCAGGTGATGCTCTGCTGCCCCCTGCTGTTCAGAACCATGGCTAACATGTGATATGTGTTTCAGTATGAAGTGTCGGAGGACAGCTTCTTCCAGAACATGTTGAACTTCTACAACTTCTCATCCCGAGTGATGGCCGACCAGCTGAGGAAGACTCCCAACAAAGACCAGTAATAATGATGAAGAGCAATAACACACTCCAGCATAATGACAGACACACACACTAACCAGGGGTCGTATTCACAGACCTTCACGTTACTCTAAATGAGCAAAGGTAGAAGAGGTTTGATTGGGTCGGTGACACCGCTGACCAATCACAGAGCAGTTATGACCTCAGCAGTTCTGTGATCTGAAGACGACTGTTGAAGACATTTAAAGGATACTTGTGAATACGACCTCTGGCCTTTTTTTGATAGGACCATCAAATAACTCCTCTCCTCCTCTCCTGTCCTTGTCTCCTGTCCTTGTCTCCCACCCTCCCTCCTCTCCTCTTCCAGGTGGAGTATGACTCCTCCTACAGTTAATGCCTACTACATGCCCACTAAGAACGGCATCGTCTTCCCTGCTGGGATCCTACAAGCTCCTTTCTACGCCCACGACCACCCCAAGTCTGTGTACCTCTATATCCATCTGTCTGTGTATCCCCCTGTCTATAGGGACTTATTACTCCTGTAAAACAGAGACAGTCATGTCCTCACATTAGAAGACATTATTTGGCTCTCATACAAACCACAGCTGTATTGAAAACAGACTAGATTGTGATGAAAGTTCCTGAACTCATTCCTGCTTCTCAGCCAATGAACCCTTTTATTTTGAATAACGCCACCATCTTTTCCTCTGACGCCACCCGCAGGACAAACTTTGCATGTTTCTACTGTTCAGACTGTGAAAAGCTCAATCATCAGGATGTGGCTGTAATGAACTCTGCAGCCTCTAGGACTCTACTCAGGACTTTAGACTGTCAGTCTCTGGTTTCTGGACTCTTCAGGCCTTGGAGAACCTTCTTCTGTGCTTGTGTTTTCAGGGCACTGAACTTTGGTGGGATCGGGGTCGTGATGGGTCACGAGCTCACACATGCCTTCGATGATCAGGGTGAGTGTGGATCTGTGGTCCTGTTTACTTCCTGTCACATGTTCAGTTCCTGCTGGAGGAGATGATGTGTTCACCGCACTGAGCATGGATGTAAATGTGACGACTCATGAAGATACAGTCCAACCATCCTGGTCTCCGTACAGGCCTGTCTGGGTGGTGATTAGGTGTTTAAAGTGACAGGAAATGAGAGAATAAAAATGAAATCGTCTCACTGTTCATTAAGATGTCCTCCCTACCGTCGTCAGGTCGTGAGTATGACAAAGAAGGTAACTTGAGGCCGTGGTGGCAGAACTCGTCGGTGGAGGCGTTTCGTCAGAGAACAGAGTGCATGGTGGATCAATACAGCCGCTACCTGGTCAACGGAGAGCACGTCAACGGAAAACAGACGCTCGGAGAAAACATCGCCGACAACGGAGGCCTGAAGGCAGCGTACCATGTTAGTATCAACGTGAGCCAAAGTGTCTGAGCGGTGTTAGTCTCAGGTAACAAGACGTCACATGATAAGCTGATGGTTTCTCCTCAGGCCTATCGGTCGTGGGTCCAGAGGAGTGGAGAGGAGAAGAGACTCCCTGCCGTCAACCTGACCAATGATCAGCTCTTCTTTGTGGGATTTGCTCAGGTGAGACGCTGCTGATACACAATGAGGGTGTCCCACAAGGTTCTGTACTGGGGCCACTTCTGTTTCTTTTCTTAACCTCCCTGATCTTCAGCTTGTCCTGATGTTATGTGCTGATGACGCGGTGATTTATGGGCTTACTGCTACCAAATGTTCCGCGTCACAACATTGAGAATCACATTGAATTTCAATCCCTAATAGACACACCAGGTAACTAAAATCAGGCAGGGTCAAAGCTGCATCCAGCCCTGCTCAAGAGACTGCATGTTGACCCATTCAGGTGGAACCTGTCCTGGCTTTGATCCACCTCATTGTGTCGGTCTACAGGGGGTTTTAGGTTGATGTTTAGGTTTGGCTCACTTTTCTTTCTTATGTGGTTCTAAAGGAGATAATAAGGGAGGCTCTGTGAAAGACATTGTCCAGGTGCATTATGGGAGATGTAGGATTCAGCGTTTTGCCCTAAAGCTCAGGATATGTCGACCTCTGCTCCTCAGATTTGGTCCGTTCTGTCTGTCTCTCATGAGGCTGGTAACTTTACGAAAATGCAAAGCAAAATCTGTGGAACAGCAGGAGCGTCGACTTCCTGTGCCAGAGCTGGAAAAATAGCATCAGAAAAATGTTGGCCCACAGCGCCCTGGTGGTCTAGCGGCTTAAGGCTCCGACCATTCTCCACAGTGACTGATGGTGATCTTGGACGTTTGTAGCATGTTGTTCTCGGTCTGTCACCTCTCTTCCTGCCACCTCTCTTCAGCTCTAACAAAGTCCACCGTTTGTGTTTTTCAGGTGTGGTGTTCAGTTCGAACACCAGAGAGCGCTCACGAGGGCCTGGTGACCGACCCCCACAGCCCACCCAGATACAGAGTCATCGGCACGCTCGCCAACTCTCCGGACTTCAGCCACCATTTCAACTGTCCCGCAGGGACACCCATGAACACTGGGAAGCGCTGCGAGGTCTGGTAGACAGACTGAAGAGG
Organism: Chaetodon trifasciatus; assembly: GCA_037975065.1. Lineage (NCBI taxonomy): Eukaryota > Metazoa > Chordata > Actinopteri > Chaetodontiformes > Chaetodontidae > Chaetodon > Chaetodon trifasciatus. The sequence goes on along the minus strand of JBBMOE010000027.1, from coordinate 8,337,403 downwards.
ATAGGGTCAGAGGGGGTCGGGGGTAAATAGGTCAGTCCTTTAATGAACAGGTCGGTATGTTAGTTAGGAAGCTTATCTGTTGTTTAAACATTTAGTTTGTTAACAAGTCAGGTTGTTAATTGACAGGTGAGTTTCTTAATTAACCGGCTGATTAGTGTCTTAATTATAGGACCTTGGTCTGTTAATTATCAGCAGTTTATCTTGAAGTTATTAAGAGGTGAGGAGGTGAGGAGGTGGTCGGGTGTTCGTTAAGGGTGTCGCAGGTTTAATCTACAGTTAATATAAATCTGTTAATTAGAGACGATCAGACTGACTTCCTGTCTGGAATCTGAATGGACTCAGTGGACTTCACACGGAGACATGAAGGACTGGTGATGATGATGATGATGATGATGATGAAGGTGGTGATGAAGCCACATGGGACGATGTTGCTGATTTCTGCTTTATCACCATTATTGATTATTATTAATGGGCTTTGGTTTGTGTGTGTGTGTGTGTGTGTGTGTGTGTGTGTCGTCTGTTGTATGAAAGAGCTCTGTAAGTCTCTCTGATGACATCACTGTGATGACCTCATACAAGTTTGAACTATTACATCATCAGTCACAACAACAGGAAGCTGTCATCTGATACATTTTTCAATTAAGGACGTTTTAGGGCGCAAGTTCTGGGGTTCAACCCGGATTTTATTTATCAATGAATTCTTAGATTATGGTATATTTTGGGTTTTGATTGATTATTTCATGGTTTAATGTTTTTTTAAGCAGTAAAACACCTTAAAGTTGGCTAAATAACATGAAAACTGTCTGAATTTCCAACTTCGTTGATGCCACTTATAAATGAAGGAATGCTTTCATCCTATTTTGTGCATTTTAAGGCTTTTTCGCTCCTTCAGAGGTTCTTAAACCATGTAGATAATTTAATCTTAATCCAACCCTAACCTCTTAAATCACTAACCTTAAAAATGACCTTAATTACGTCAGTATGAAAGGGTGAATTAATGGAATTTAATGTGAAAGGATGTCAGAGATGAAGGAATGAAACATGTTTATGTTCATTAGTCAAACTTGTCAAACCACTCAGCATGAAACCACAACCCAAACACAGCTGCTCGTCCCAACAACCTGTGGAGCTCAGTGTTAATTAGTGACTGTTTGTCCCTTTAATGAATCCTTAATTTAACAAGTAACACCTTCATCAAACTGTTTGTTTGCCAGAGATCCCTTTGATTTATACCTAAATGATCTCCTTAAAGTGTTATTACATTACCTTAACTGCAAAATTAAATTAATGGTGTTTAAATGTAGGAAAAGAAGAATTTTACCCCTTAATTTGCACCTTAAGTGGACCTAAATTTTTAAAATGAGGTGCAAATTCAGGGGTTCATTCCAAATTTTGGGTTAATTAATTAAATGAAAATGGACTTTTAGTAGATTACGGCTGCTGTGTGAAATTAAGAAATAGAAAAATGAATTGATCTGTTAATTATGCCTAAAGTCATTAAAAGCACCTTTTATTAAATCAGTATTATCTGCAGCTTTAAGGTCAAAGCTAAGGGATTTAGCCTCACGGTGTCAGCTGTTCTGAACACACGTCAGCCCTCTGCAACCACTGGCCTGTAGTGTTCTGTGTTAATTAATCAAAGTTAATTAACATGAGTGAGAAAAAAAATAAGCGCCTTAACGATTAGATTTTATTCTGAAACTGACTTTGCCTTAAAATGAGCGCCTTAAATCAGCTGTTTGCCGAGCTCTGATGACGATGATGAAGACGAAGTCCATCAGACGTCTGAGCAGTCGACCTTAACTTTATAGTAAAGTCACAGATTCGTCTCACAGGTCACGCTGAGATCACAGCCCTGACGTGACAGCTGAGGGGCGTTCAGGAACCGAAAGGAGCGTGGGGCATTCAGGAGCTAACACGAGGGTCGGGCATCGACAGGCTCTGATTTGACCCTGTGCTGTGAGTCATAGTGGCAACAGGTGAACAAGTTAAATGCTTTTATTCAGAAGTCTGTCACTAAAACTCAAACACTTTTAGTTTTATCTTTCACTGAATCCAGAAATTGTACATTTAGCAGTTTGCTGAAAACGACCGTGAGCGACTCTCTGCTGCTCGAGCTCAACTGACGAGCTGGAGGATCAGAGGAAACGTGAGAGACGACAAAGAGCAGCAGTGAATATGAAGAGGAGAGAGTTTCAGGCAGATCAGATGAAAAAGGAACATCACGTTAGTTTAAAGACCTTACCTCAACTTCATTACCCATAATCCCTCAGTGTTGCTGTTCAGAGCTCTGACTCTGACAGCAGGTGGCGCTGTCAGCCTGCTCACCTGAAAATCCACATATTACACTTAGTTTCTCACTGTATGCTGTCAGTCTGTGTGTGTGTGTGCGCTTGTGTGTGTGTGTGTTTGCTTCGCCTCCCAATGACATCACTGTCCAATCCTGCGCAGCTCCTGTGTGTGTGTGTGTGTCGTTGTGTGTTCAGCAGAAGAAGAAGCTGCTTCCTGCCAAAGACGTTTCTGTTTCTGTGTGTGTGTGTGTGTGTGTGTGTGTGTGTGTGTGTGTGTGTGTGATGTACGTCTATCTTTGTGAGGACCAGTTTCGTAAACCATCGCAGTGAGGACGTGTTTGCATTGTGAGGACTTTTTGATGAGCTCGAGGTTTTGGAGTGTTTTGTCAGTGAGTCTTCACAAGTGCAGAAGTGTGTGTGTGTGTGTGTGTGTGTGTGTCCACTGTGTAATAATCTGTGTGTGCAGTAGACAACAGTAGATCTGATGTAGAATAAACTCAGCTTGTTGAAAACTGTGTGTCCTGAGGGGGGCGTCGCCACTCTGCTTGTCCAATCAGAGAGCTGCATTACAAACAGCTGGAGATGCAGATCTGCAGAAACATAATAAACACTGAACTTAATGAAGCTCACCGTCTGCTCTGATGATCTACACACATCTGTGACACACATCAGCTTTACTTCACAGTAAAGTACAAGTATACAGGATGTAGTACAAGTACTCCATTTCAAATGCAGGACTTTGACTTGTAACAGAGTACTTCTACACTGTGATATTACTACTTTTACTGAAGTAAATCCACCACTGATGAAACATCCTGCAGTTTTTCTCTTTGGCTTGTTTTCATTGTATTTTCTGTAGTTTAGATGTTAAATGGTTCAGTTTTTTTTGGTTTCATACATTTTGTGTCATTTCTGTGGTTTTAGTGAAATCCACCTGAACACCTGACAGGAATGAGCCACAGGTGAGACTGTTTTTATGACAGAGGAAGCTTCTGCTGCAGGGGGCGGGGTTAACACGAGGGGTGGGGCTTACAGCAGTCAGTCTGGAGCCGGAGACTGAACACACACATACACACACACAGACAGTTAGAGCTGGAGACTCACCTGCACTTCACCTGAGCCCCCAACTGCTTGAACAGGTGAGTTCTTGTACTTATTACATCATGAGGACTAGAACAGGTGTTTAATCAATAGAATGAGGACAGTTTAGGAAAGTGTTTGAGTCAGACTTGGGTTTAAGGGTAAGTTAGAACTAGGTTTAGGTTTAGGTCTAGGTCCTAGTTAGACATTTAGAGAGAGACACTGAGCTGATCAATCCTTCTGTTATTGTCCGTTAATCAATACGTTGTTTTTGTGTCAAAGTAAATGCATGATTCTGTTCAAAGAAACAGGAAATTAAGTCCATGAGCACAGAATCGAGCTGAGGTTCGTGTTTGTTGGCTGTTCTGACCTGAAAGTGACTTCATGTCTGTTTCTGAACGCGTCGTCATGAGTTCTCATCAATTCTCTTCTTAGATTAAGATTAATTAGATGAATGATCCAAACTGAAGCCACGCGCTCGTCTTTGTGTCTGAAAACACAAACAGATTTAGTTTAAACTCAAATAATCATCAGATTTGGAATTTTATTGGAAACATTATCAGTTCAGTAGATTTCTGTTCAGTTTATTGATCAGTTATATTTAGGGTTGATACAACAATGTGAAGTACAGAAGTACAATAAATAAAGTTTTAAATGAAGAAATAAAAACTGTAAAGTTGTTAGAACATTTGAAATATGACAAAAAAAACTCTTCAGAAACAGAATCTGTGTTTTAATACATTTCAATTATTCAAATTTTATATGTATTAATGTTTCAAGAGTCACATGATCAGTGTGAACCCAACAGCCAATCAGAGCTCTGCCAACTGGCTCCAGTCCATTCCACTAAATTCACTTACAAATGTCAGCTGGTTTGGTTTGATTGACAGGTTAGCAACAGGAACTGTGGGGGTGGGGCTTAGCAAACCAATCGACGCTCTGATTCTCGCTGTTCATTCAGTTTGTCCAAATTAAAGTAACAGCCGTGAATCCATCTGCGTGTGCTCCTCCACAGGAGGAGGAAGGAGGTGAGGGAGGATGAGGAGGAAAGGGCAGAGGGAGGACACCGCCACACTCATTAACATGGAAACCAAGCCAGAGAACAACTACGGCAGCGTCACCACGGTAACAGCTGTCTGCGTGTGAGACCTGATCAATAACACAATCACTGACGATCGGAAAGATTAAACGAGTGAAAGTGGAGAGAACAGAAGGAGGTTTGGAGGAGTCGAGTAGAGAACACGTGGAGCTCCTCAGGGAAATGTCCTCGAGCCTCTATCTACTGAAGCCTCTGCAGGTCTATAGCTAAACACCTGTGTATCGATACATCTATTGATCAGCTCGCTCTCTGTCAGCAGCTCAAGAGACTCGAGTAAACCCTGAAGGACTGACGTCATCTGTAATTAGCCAGAGCCATCAATTAAGAAACAATGACGTCAAACTCCCCTCGAGCTCCTACAAAGTCCTCTCAAACTATCTCATGATGATGCTGCTGCTGCTGCTGCTACTGATGATGATGATGATGATGATGATGATGATGATGATGATGATG